>JAYEVE010000665.1:0-104617 GCA_036346375.1 Guadua angustifolia
CCCAAACCCGAACCCACTCCACCCCCAAACCCTAACCCTAACCTGAAGGAGAAGCAGTGGCGGCTCCGACGCCACCGGAGCGGAGGAAGATGATCGTTGCCGGAGGGGAGGAGGAAGCCATCCCGCTGCCACCCTAGGTAAGGAGGTAGAAATCCCCAGTTGACTGAAATCCGGGGCTAGCAAATCTAGAAGAAAAATACTGAAGGTTCTAATTTCTAACCTATTTCTAATGCACTTTTGTGACCATTAGAATATCATAGATAATCAAAATGAACCAAAGATACTATCATATTGAATATCACATATCACATAATCATTGTTAACTTGACTACTATGATAAATAAATAATTTAGTGTTTTATAAACCAGCTTGTAATGGTCACATACGCAACAATGTGTTGTTTACATATTTGTGATCTCTTTTTTATGATAAATTTTTTAAAAAGTTACAATAGCTTACATGATATATAAGATTGTAAAAGCAATTTTATTGTGATCGCGCCATAAGATAGGTTCTGCTGTCCGCAATAGTTTTAGACCATCCTCAACCATATTCCCTTCATTTCATTCCCTTCCCTACTCCCTTCCCCATTCCCATTCCCTTTATTTTCTCTCATCTCCAACAGATTCCCTTTAAAGAGAATCGTACAGGGAAAGGAGAGAGAATCCCTTCCCTGAGGGAATAGAAGAGAGAATCCCTTTCTGAAGGGAATGCTGAAGGGAATCTGTTGGAGTGCTGAAGGGAACGGGATTCCCTTCGCGAAGAGAAAAGGGGAGGGGAAGGGAAACCGTTGGGCATGGTCTATAGCTAACAATATAAATATAATGATTATGCTTTAAGTCGAGCGTCCGGCGCCTTTGGACACGACCTCCAGATGCGGCCCATGGCCCATCAGCCTTCCTATTGCTTTTTATTTCTACTCGCTTTCTTCTTACTGACTAACATAGTCGAAGAAAACTGAGGGCTCGGCATTGCTCGTGCGTTGGTCATCATGGCACCGGCGGTTGGCTCATAGAGCACAGCATAGTCGCCTGACGCTGGGTCGGCCACCCACCTTCTCCCTTTCTACATCCCTATCTCTCACTCTTTCCCACTATTCTCCATCTCACTCTTTCCACGGATCTGACGCCATGTTTTGAGGGGGCATTTTCGAATCTAGAGAACAAGATGGTTGGGAATTGGAGAAGATGATCGGATTTGGAAGAAGATGGCTTGGGTAAAAAGATGATTCTTAAATTTGGCCTGAAACATCGTCATATGAGTACTGCAACATCTCAATTGCTTTAAAACATTCCTTTTTTTCATGAAACATTTTTTTTCTCTAATGTTTCAATTCTAAAACATCCTTTTTGCTCCTGTAAAATATCTCGTTTGCCCTTATGAAACATCTTATAGGACGAATGTTTCAATGCTTACTCTTCAATGTTTCAATGCTTTCCATTCAATGTTTTAGTGCTCTAATTTAAATATTGTAGCAACTATTTTTCAGTGTTGCAGCGATCTAATTCAAATATTGCAGCAGCTGCTTTTCAATGTTTTCGGTGCTTGCTTTTTAAATGTTGCAGCAAATTCTTTTCAATATTTTAGTGTTTACTTTTCAACATTGCGGTGTTTACTTTTCAATGTTACAACATTTAGTTTGACATAATGCAATATCGTCCAATTGGCTGCAACATTTGATTCAAAATGCTACTACCACATTTGTTTTAATGCACTATAATAGCTTTCGATAATTTTGGGAGCATCCGACGTTCAAACATAAGGACTCCATGATTTAAATATTAGTTTTGCGTAGCACGCACGAGTGAAAAATTTCTTTGGACAGTCTTTGCACATCCCAAATATTATGAGTTTGTTTTTGCAAATACACAGCACCATAGATGCGTAAACTGAAAATATCTGGTTTAACGACTCCTGTAAAGCTACTACCAGTGCAGAGAGCCAAGAAACCGAAGCAACCAATCCAAACAAGCAAAGCGGGAAAAGCAACTACTTTCCGATGGATCATCGCCTCCTCTCCCTCCTCCTCCTCGGCGTCCTCCTCTCTCCGGCGGCGGCGACGGAGGCCGTGGCCGACAGAGGGTCGCTGATCCGGCAGGTCGTCGACAGCTCTGACGCCGGCGACAACGACCTGGAGCTGAACGCGGAGTCTCACCGCCCGCCTTCGTCTGCAGCGATTCGAAGTCGTACAAGGACGCCGAGCGAGCACTTTCATCTGCATTTGTCCGTCTTCAAGCGAACTGCTCCAGCTTGCGTCGGAACCAATTCTTGGACCCCTCCGAAAACTGGCGTCACCAAGTTCTCCGATCTCACCCGGCCGAAGTTCATGGGACCTTCCTCGGCCTCGCGGTCGCGCTCCTTCCCGAGGGAGATCGCTGGCTGCCCACGAGGCGCCGCAGTCTGCCCACCGATGGCCTCCCGACGACTTTGACCGAGGGACCACGGTGCCGTTAGGCCCGTCAAGAACCAGGTCCGTCCGGCTCCCTTGGATTTAGCGGTCAAGAATCGATCCTTGATTTCTTTGTCTGTTTGTTAGATTCGTCCTCTGGTTTGTTGATTTCTAGGGTTCGTCTTGGTCGTCTTTGGTCGTTAGGTGGCGTCGGGCGCTGGAGGGGGCGCACTACTGGCGGCGAACAAGCTGGAGGTGCTCTTGGGCGGCGGTTAAATCGATGCGACCATGAGGTGAGGTTCTTTCTTACTTTCTTCTTTTCCCATGCACCAGCAATACTTGTATTATTATCTCTTTATTTCTTTTCTTTTTTGTGATTGGTGCAAAGAGAAGTTGGATCTTCGTGACTTATATTGCCCATGTTTTGTCAATTTGGTGGTAGTATCTTTTCCTATTTTCTTGTTTGGTGATTGTGATTGGGTAGCGCACCAATTAGAGGGGAAAGGGGAAATTTTGAGAGGGGCGTTGGGAAGAGAGACCTGCAAGATTCCTTGAAAAAACTGAAAGGGGAATTGGGAGGACCAAGGGTGGCAAAGACTGATATATCAGTACTTAGAGTCTTAGAGTCAAACCAAAGTTATCTTCTTAGCAAGAAGGATAACTTGGAGAACCAGTTAACAGTTGATGGTTATTAATCAAGGATAGGTTAAGGGAACCAATTGACAGCGTGGTAATGGGGTAGGTAGGCAAAACAAAGAGGAAGATCAGATATTGGGTGGAGTAGATATATGTCGTACTCACATGGAAATCAAGGTTCAATAAACTTATGTATTTCCAAATTCCAACCAGTTGCTTTAGTCGGAATCATCAGCGAAGCTAATATCGATACATGATAAATGAAGTGATGAAACTACTGTGTCAAAAACCATAAGCTAGATGTGCTGTGTCTGCCTTATTAAATTAATTTCACATTAGCAAATTTCAGAAACATTCATCCAGGGAAAACAATTTTATTTAATATATGTTAAAATAACCAATGGTCATTATAATACAATGATATTTCTAAGTAGCACTAGGTAAAATTTATCGAACAAATGACAAAATGTTTTGATAGAGCTTCTCACCATTGTACACGCGTGAAGCTAAGCCAAAGTCCCTTTTGCGTTTAGAACTTTTGTGTTACCAATATTACCAGTACTGTTGCCTATATGTCAGTTTGATATGTATTGTTGCTGGCTTCATTTTGCTATGTATTGTTTCTGGCTTCATTTTGCCATTCTTGTTATGAAATTTGCAGTGTGATGCATCAGAGCCTGATTCATGCGATTCTGGATGTGATGGTGGTTTGATGACTACAGCCTTCAGCTATCTTCTGAAAGCAGGTGGCCTTGAGAGTGAGAAACAGTATCCTTACACTGGGAGGGATGGTACCTGCAAGTTTGACAAGTCCAAGATTGTTGCTTTGATGAAATTCTAAGGATCTTGGTGCCCAACCTAACACCTAGAAGCCGGTTCTTAGTGGCTTTACCTTCGGGGTTGGTAGAGCTCGACGAAGCCATGCCGATGTCGGTGTTCACACGGTGAAGAGGAAGTAGAGGAGGAAGACGGTGGCGGTGATTCCCGTCACTTCCGCGCGCGATGGATCGGGTTGGAGCTTAGGGTTTTGTGGGGGCGAGGGAAGCCGATTTAACCTTGGGGTTCGTGAGCCGCCCTCACCCCCTATTTATGTCATGCGTGGTGTGACAGGGGGCCACAACCAAAAGGGTTTGTTGCGCCCCCGATCAGGGCGCGAGGTGGTGGCAACGGTCTTTGACCGAGCCACCTCAAGATCAACTTAACATTCTCCCCTTTGATCTTGAGACTAAACCACTTAACTTAAACATTAATCCCACTTCTCAATCGATTAGTGCATCAAGACCAAGGCGTTGCAATAGCCAGTTACGTACTATTGAACTCAATGACTATAATACATCTTTCTATCTCAAAACGGAAACTTAGTCTTATGGAAGATGGTTGCTTATTTGACCCCTTACATCCAGAATCATAGGCTTTCCAATAAACCCATACCGGCTACGTGCTCTCTGAACACATTGGGTGGTAAGCCCTTAGTTAGCGGATCCGCAAGCATTTGCTTGGTACTTATATGCTTAATCTTTATAGTTTGATCCTGGATTTTCTCCTTCACAACATAAAACTTAATGTCAATGTGTTTGGCAGCACCACTTGACTTGTTGTTATAGGAGTAAAATACTACTCGGTTCATTATCGCAGATAGTGTGAGTGGCCTTTCTATGTCTGCCCACCACTCTTAATCCGGTACAAATTTCTTAAGCCATAGTGCGCCTTGCTTGCCTCATAACAAGCTACAAACTCAGCATTCATAAATCGATTTATGCAAAGGATAGCTTGTTTGGAGCTTTTCACGAAATAGCTCCCCTTGCAGGGTGAATACATAACCCGACGTGGATTTCTTAGTGTCTACACACCCAAGAATCTGCAAGGTCAGAGTAACCCACGATCTCGAGGGCACTCGACTTTCTATATGTTAACATGAGGTCTTTCGTTCCTTGCAAATACCGCAAGGCCTTCTTAACAGCTTTCCAGTGATCTATTCCTGGATTTGACTGATATCTGCCAAGCATCCCGGTCACAAAAGCTAAGTTAGGGCGAGTACAGACTTGAGCATACATTATGCTTTCGACAGCTGAAGCGTACGGAACCGACTTCATTTGATCGATCTCATATTGGTTCCTGGGACATTGAAAATTCCCAAACTTATCGCCCTTGACTATTGGGGCAGGCGAAGCCTTACACGCATGCATACTATATTTCTTAAGAACCTTTTCTAAGTATGCTTTCTGCGATAGGCCTAATACCCCTTTAGTTCTATCTCGGTGAATCTCAATTCCTAAGACATAAGATGCCTCACCGAGATCCTTCATATCAAAGTTTGAGGACAAAAATTTCTTAGTCTCCTGAAGTAGATTTTTATCGCTGCTTGCAAGCAGGATATCATCTACATACAGGACTAGGAAAATAAATTTTCCATTCTTAAACTTAGCATAGATGCAATTGTCCTCCTCATTTTCCTTAAAATCAAACTTCCTTATAGTCTCATCAAACTTAAGGTACCACTGTCTAGACGCTTGCTTAAGTCCATAGATGGATTTCTTCAGTCGGCATCCCATGTTTTCTTTCCCTTCCACGACAAAACCCTTGGGTTGAGCCATGTATACATTTTCGTATAGATCCCCGTTAAGGAACGCCGTCTTAACATCCATCTGATGTAATTCTAAGTCATAATGCGCTACAAGCGCCATGATGATTCTAAAAGAATCCTTTGTCGAAACAGGTGAGAAGGTCTCATTATAATCTATTCCTTCTCTCTGAGTGAAGCCTTTGGCCACAAGCCTTGCTTTGAATCTTTCAAGATTCCCTCTGGAGTCACGCTTAGTTTTGTAGACCCACTTACAGCCTATTGTTTTGGCTCCTTTAGGAATTTCTTCTAAGTCCCATACCTTATTTGTGCTCATGGACTTCATCTCATCTTCCATGGCTGTAAACCACTTAGATGAATGGGGACTTCTCATGGCTTCCTCAAAAGAGGTGGGATTACCCTCTGTTTCTAATTCTTCGCTTATATAAACTTCATAATCAGCAGAAATAGCCGATTTCCTGTTTCCCTGTGACCTCCTAAGAGGTTCTTGAGCAGGTACGTTGCTCACTATAGGAGGCTGTTGTGGTTCTTCGGGTGCAGCTGGAAAAGGATCTTGGGGCTCTGCAATAGCAGGAACCTCGGGTACATTAACAGCTGTACTAGGAGAACTAACAACAGGCGTTGCAACCACAGGAGGTGCAACATCAACAGGTATCGAGAAAATGGGCTCTTGAATCATCGGAATTGGGACACAGACCCGCTTCTCCTCAAGGCTTATTTCTCGGGGTACCATGCTCCCCCTGATCATATCTTCTTCTAAGAACACAGCGTGTCTGGTTTCTACAAACTTAGTCTGTCTGTCAGGACAGTAGAAACGGTACCCTTTTGATCTTTCAGGATAGCCAATAAAATGGCAACTGACTGTCTTAGCATCTAACTTTCCAATATTTGGATTAAATATTTTAGCCTCAGCTGGACAGCCCCACACATGAAAATAATTCAGAGTGGGTGTCCTCCTAGTCCATAACTCATATGGTGTTTTAGGCACCGACTTACTGGGAACCCGATTAAGAATATGGGCAGCGGTTTTTAATGCCTCCATCCATAAACCAATCGGCAAAGTGGAATAGCTGATCATGCTTCGTACCATATCCATTAAAGTGCGGTTACGCCTTTCAGCTATTCCATTTTGCTGAGGTTCGCCCGGCATGGAATACTGGGCTACTATGCCATTTTCCCGTAGATACCTCGCAAAAGGTCCAGGACTTGGCCATAAGGGTATGTCTACCGTAGTACTCCTCCACTGCCCCGATCTTACTACTTTAATCTTTAGATCATCTCGATTTTCAACTTCAAACCTTAAATATCTTAAACTTATCTAATGCTTATGATCTTTCTTTAATGGGATAGATATAGCCATAACGCGAAAAATCGTCAGTGAATGTTATGAATGAATCAAAACCATCCACTGTCTTCACAGGAAAAGGACCACAAATATATGTGTGGATAATTTCTAAGATTCCTGTGCTTCGTTTGGCATTCTTCTTAATTTGCTTAACATACTTACCCTTAATGCAATCAATGCATTGTTCTGAATCTGAGAAGTCTAACGGGTGGAGAATTTGTTCTTTGATTAACCTCTCAATCCTCCCCCTCGAAATATGGCCTAAATGACAGTGCCATAATTTCGAAGACGTCTTATTTTCACTTCTCTTACGCTTTTTACATTCATTCACAGATGAAGAGGCATTCACAACATTCACATCATTACTTTGGGAAACTAAATATAGCTTGTCTTGTCGGATGGCAAGACCAATATCAACATCATTAAACTTAATTAAACATCTTTTGTTCCCAAAATGACATGAGTATCCATCATCATCTAGACAGGATACTGAAATCAAATTCCTCCTCATGGAGGGTACAACTAAGACATTATTAAATGAAGTATGGAGCCATTATGAAGTTCTAAGGGGAGTTCTCCGATGGCTTCAACTTCAACCTCGACGCCGTTGGCGACTCTAATGCTTCTTTCTCCTTTTCTCAGGATCCTCCTCGTATGGAATCCCTGCAATGAATTTGCAACATGAACAGTTGCACCTGAGTCAATCCACCAAGTATGAGTGGAAAAATCTAAGTACAGGGATTCATCTATGAATGTAATCTTATCCTTACCATTCTTGTTCAGCCATTTCAGAAACTGAACACAATCCTTCATGTAGTGGCCCTTCTGATGGCAATGCCTACATGTATCTTTGTCCACCTCCATAGGAGCCTTGCCTTTACCTTCTTGAGGCTTCTGATTTGGGGGAGACTTCTTATTATTAGGCTTACCTTTGTTCTTAAAGGAAGGCTTAGAGTTGCTATGAAGATTCCTCTTTTACTTAGATGATGACTTAAGGTGATTCACAGAATCAGGGGCTTGGGCTCTAAGCCTTTCTTGTTCTTGGGCACACATAGCCATCAACTTTTCTATACTCCATTTTTCAGTCATGGAGTTGTAATTTACTGCAAAAGTTTCATATTCCTTGGGCAAGGAATTCATGATAAATTGCACTAAATAACCTTCTGATATTTCCATTTCCATGGACTTAAGTTTGGCGGCTATGTTGCTCATCTTCAGAATATGCTCTCTGATGTTACTGTGCCCATCAAATTTCTCATTTGCAAGCTTCTGAATGAGAGAGCTCGCATACATCTTAGTTGAGCCAGTAAACTGGCTATGAACTTTGCTAAGGTACTCCTTAGCACTGGTACAATCTGGGATGGCACCCCTTATGCCTTCCACGATGGAGTTTTTAATCACCATCATGCATTTTCTGTTAGAATTTTCCCACTTCACACGCTCTATGTCGTATGCCATTCTGACAGTTGCATTATTTTCCGCACCTAGTTGACCATCAGCGATCGGTGTGGGTTCTGTGGGACGATTATGCAAAATTGCATAATCTATGTCTGAGAGGGCAAGTGTCATCTCTATCTTCTCCCTCCAAGAGGGATAATTTCCCCCATTCAGGGGCTCAATTGCTGAGATCAAACTCAGAACATTCGAAGTGTTCGAAGCTTCATAAGAAAAATTAAACTAATTAGAATACTGAATTTAAATGCATGAATTAATTTCACGTTGGTTCAATTAAACATGCACTTATCATAGGAAAAATTGTTCTACTTCTAAATCACCGTTGGGCAGAATTAGAATAGAACAAAATTTAAACTCAATTATTGTGGCAAATTTTATCATCAACGTTGGTCAGAAGATAAAATTGCCATACTTAAAACTATTTTCTAATTAAATCTTCACGTTGGATCCAATTTAATCAGGAAAAATTAAACTTAAACTTAGCAGCGGAAACATAATTTAAATCTGAGCTTAAACTAATTATGCACAGCAAATATAATTTTATACTTGAATTTTAAATTCAATCGATAAATAAATTGGAAATCTAAAATTCAGTGCAAAATTGGAAACCAAATTCCACTTAAAAGGGCCAGCCGCAAAATCGCGCCCAAAAGAGCCGCCGCTTATCGCCTTCCACGTGCCCAACAACTTGGGCTGGGCGACCATTTGCCTTCCACTTTGGGCGAATCCGGTCGGTCGGGTTGCTTCCCATCTGCGCCGTCCGATCGAATCGGACGGTCAAGATTCTTCGCCACCAGCGCGCCGCTTAGGTGAACTTCGCGCCCGTCGCGCAATCGGACGGTCGGGATTGTTTCTTGTGGGTATAAAAACCCGAAAATTTCGGGCTCCCCTGAAAACCCTAGTTCATTTCTTCCTCTCCCCGTTCCCCTCCGCCCGTGGCAGCGCAAGTGACACGAGAGAGAGAGAGAGATCAGGCGGAGAAGATGGCGGCGCCGCCCTGAACCTCCTCGCCGGTGGCGCTGCCATCGCAGAGGTGACTGCATTGGCCGAGCGGCTCATGGCGGTGTCTTTGCATCATACAAGACGCGAACCCGGGAGGGGAACACGGCGGCGGCGGCGGCTTATCCTCTTCTTCCCGTGGCGGTCGTCGTCGGCGACAAGCACGGTAAGCCCCTTCTAGGGTCTCTTCTTACCTTCCTTGCTTGGGTTCTTCGGGATTTTGAGAAAATCCCGCTAGGGTTTCGGGAAGTTGGGGATTTCTCGTTCTAGGGTTCTTCGGATTTGGGGAAAAAACCGAATCTTTGGGCGTTCCCCTCCTTCTACTTGCTGCGCACGGGATCTATCCCGAGAACTAGTCGATTCTAGACTCGGGAAAAACTCAAAACCGAAAGGGATCTTCGGCTAGGGTTAGACTTAGGCACCGCGACCTATGCTCTGATACCATTGATGAAATTCTAAGGATCTTGGTGCCCAACCTAACACCTAGAAGCCGGTTCTTAGTGGCTTTACCTTCGGGGTTGGTAGAGCTCGACGAAGCCATGCCGATGTCGGTGTTCACACGGTGAAGAGGAAGTAGAGGAGGAAGACGGTGGCGGCGATTCCCGTCACTTCCGCGCGCGATGGATCGGGTTGGAGCTTAGGGTTTTGTGGGGGCGAGGTGAAGCCGACGAACCTTGGGGTTCGTGAGCCGGCCCTCAACCCCCCTATTTATGTACGCGCGGTGTGACAGGGGGCCACAACCAAAAGGGTTTGTTGCGCCCCCGATCAGGGCGCGAGGTGGTGGCAACGGTCCTTACCAAGCCACCTCAAGATCAACTTAACATGCTTCAGTTCAGAACTTCAGTGTTGTCTCAGTTGATGAAGATCAAATTGCTGCTAACCTTGTCAAACATGGGCCACTTGCAAGTAAGTAAAACTCTCCGGTGTCAGATGTTCTAAATACATTATACATGTAACAATCAATATTGGATATAAAAAAATTGCCTTTTCATGTTCTCTTCCATGCAGTTGGTATCAATGCAGCATACATGCAGACATACATTGGTGGTGTGTCATGCCCATACATCTGTGGTAGGCACCTTGACCATGGTGTTCTTCTTGTTGGCTACGGGTCAGCTGGTTTTGCCCCCATTCGCCTCATGGAGAAGCCCTACTGGATCATCAAGAACTCCTGGGGTGAAAACTGGGGAGAGAAGGGCTACTACAAGATCTGCAGGGGCTCGAACGTTCGCAACAAGTGCGGTGTTGATTCCATGGTCTCTACGGTGACTGCCATCCATAGCTCCAAGGAGTAGACTCCCATCTGTAGTCCTCCTTACGTTGCTCATGGTGATTGCTATGTATGCTTAGAACTTTAATATGTACTACTAGTTTGGCTCCATCTGTGCTGCTACAACACTGGTATTATAAGCAGCGAGAGATGCGAAGCTGCAACAGACAGAATGCTCTGTGTCTATAACCTATATTTGCACTGCTCTGCCATGCATGCTACACGCTATTTGGATGTAGCTAAATTATCATCACCAGCTGCTCTTCTGCTTTACTGAACCCTGAACTTTTGAATGATATATGTATATATTTACATGACTGGTGTGTTTCCATCGAAATGGTGTGTTTCAGTTTGTTTTGACTGTCTTCTTCCTCCGGGTCTTGCAGTTGCATACACACCCTTTGTGTTGCCGCTTTTTTCTGTCGCTAGTTCTCTCATCGCCGTTCCCGCCGCCTCCATCGCTTCTTCCCTATTGTCCCTCTTTTCCTCGGTTGCTATCTAGTCCCGTCGCCCCCATCACTATTGAGGGGTCACGTCATCAATGAGTATCCCATTACTATTCAGTTATCTTCCTACAACAATTCCGTCACCCATTACATTATATATATTCATTATTTACATCTAGAGATGGAAACGAGCAGAACTAGGCAATGTGTTGGAGCTGGAAATAAGGCTTGGCTTAGTTTAGCTCATGACAAGCTTGCAAGCTAGCCTATCTATGGCAAAATAAGCAGAATGGACAAATGCAGATGAGAGATCCTAGTATCATTGACTCATTGTGTAGAAGAAAGTATGCCTACAACTATTTCATACAAAATATATAACCATATATGCAATGCAACCGCTAAAAAAATAAGACATGACACAATATACATGCACTGTAAGATATTTTTTGGAACTAGGTCATATATGACCCGAGCCCGAACGAGCCAAGGTCTAGCTCGGCTCGGCTCGGTTAGGCCAACGAGCTGGAAACAGAGCTCGGCTCGTGCTCGTTTATAAACGAGCGGAGCCTAAGCCGAGTTGGAACCGAGCCAAGCCTAAGTAGCTCGCAAGCTTCGAGCTCAGATCCCAAGCCTATTCACATCATCACTGTTATATATCTAGTCCCACACTATTTAATATAGTCTAAAGACAATGGAGATGGGATCAACTGCTGGAGTTGCCTTATGTACGTGTTCGCATCATCATTATCATATTTCTCGTCCCATCACTATTAGGTCTTCCATATGTTTCGCCATTGCTGCCTCTAGCTCCACCTCTACATTGTCTGTTTCATTCACTCCGCTCTGCAGGTTTGTTTACCATTTCTCGTTGTAGGCTGTATGCCTTTCATCTTATTTCTTTTATTATTGCTTTGTTTAAGAAAATGTTCACGCTCCCACTATCCATGACGTTGGAATTGTAGAGGAGCAGATGTGAGCCTTCACAGCCCAAAATGAGACGTGTACAGCACTTATCCAATCTACGTTAACCCATGTAAAGGGAATTTTCATCCAAAAATTAAATCATTCAATAATAGGAAAAATCGAACTCAGAGCATCGAAAGATCAAAAGTTTAGAAAAATAGCTCTCCGTGTCTATGACACATAGGCCCCCTGTGTCATGACAGTGGTGTAAGATGCTATTTTCCAAAACTTCTGATCTTTTGATGCCATGAGGTCAATTTTTTTTTTTTTTTGCTTCTTATGGTAGTGTGTACCACAAATATGTCTATCCAGTCAAATGGGTGAAAGGAGACTGCAAATTGTGGATTACCTAGTGAGTGGTGGTATTGTACTGCTCTGCTTCAAAAATCGCCAGTTCAATTTGCATCCACACGCTCATCAACTAGCATCCACACGCTCTTCTTTTGAGCATTCCTCGCCCTATCACCGTGGACGTAGGCATCAGTGTCCTAGATGATGCAGAGGAATTTCCCTATCTACACCACGATTATAATGAAGGATCACTTGTAAAAAGAAAGTATGTTAGCAAATAAGTCCAGCCATGTCCAATAAACCCATGTATGAATTATTTTTTATCAAGTAAAGAAGCAATAATCGAATTATAAATGACTAATAACCTTACTTTATTGTTTATAATCATTTTAATATTCTAGTTATATTTTTAATTTTTAGGAGCTATAAATAATTTTCTATAAATAAAATGAACGATTAGAGATATAAAAAATTGAATTACTGAAACCCATAACATAAATATTTGTCAAATGTAAAAATAACACACATTTTGGAATCCACATAATTTTAAGATTCTAGTTATCTTTTTACCTTTTTTAGGAGCTATAAATAAAAATTGAATGCATTAGAGATATAAAAAAATGGGATTACGAAACCCATAACATAAATATTTGTCAAATGTAAAAATAACGCACATTTTTGGAATCCACGTAATTTTAAGATGCTAGTGATATTTTTACCCTTTTTCTACGAGCTATAAAGAATTTTCTATAAATAAAAATTGAATGATGCTAGTGAAAAAAAAAATGGCAGAAGCGTGGAAGGGCCTCAAACCATAACCATCTTGGCGAGGCCACTCATCAATGCCGCGCGCTAGCCAGGTGGGAGGAAGTAGTTATCTCAAATGGATAGGGCGTGCAATCTTTTTAAACATTATTACATATCAGAACCGGTTCGTGTTACGAATCGGTACTGATGGTGCCTAGGGCCTCCCCAAATTGGGCGCGCGGATTTGCTACAGGTTGAATTTCTATCAACACCGATTTGTGTTGCGAACCGGTATTGATGGTGGGTATTAGTACCGGTTGAAGTGCGCGGCTTGAGGCGGCTTGAAGATGCATCGTTGATTACACCAACCGCACTGATGTAACACATATAAATTGGAGGACTTAGCACCATCGCTAAGTCCCCCCAACCTCCTGTCTTGTTCTCTCGCCGACGCCGCTGCCGTTGCCGCCTTCAACAAGCCCCCCGCGCGGCGCCATCCTCCTCGTCTCCGACGACCCCGCGCGCGCCTTCGTCCTCCTCACCTCCGACGACCCCGCGCATAGGTTCAGCTAAATCCAGTTTGTACATTTACTTTAGTATTCGTCTCAATACTAGAAATTAGGTTAAGTTTGTAGAATGACTCTTGAGTAGAAGACCAAGTTTGGGACATGTAAGAGGAGGAGCTAAGCTAAAAATTAAAGGATCAAATTAGGCTAAGTTTGTACATTTACTTTAGTATTCTAAGCGCAGGATCAAATTAGAGGAGGGGCTAAGCTAAAAATTAAAAGTCGCATGACCTTCATACAATCGAAACGTTTAGACCTCTGTTCTTTTTATCAAACTTATTTCCTAAAGCTGAAAATCTAAACTTCAACAGCTTTGACAAGGGCTGAAACTGAGGAA
This sequence comes from Guadua angustifolia, assembly GCA_036346375.1. Lineage (NCBI taxonomy): Eukaryota > Viridiplantae > Streptophyta > Magnoliopsida > Poales > Poaceae > Guadua > Guadua angustifolia. Next base: position 14,026 of record JAYEVE010000665.1, read on the forward strand.
TGTTTGATTTATGGTTTTGAGAGCTTTTATTAATAGGTGATTTAGAATCCTATGTATATAAAGCACTCCAAAGTTCGCATATCAAAATATGGCACTCGATGTGTCAATGATACATGGGTCCGAAAGTCCACATAGCATTGACATGAAGTGACATATTTTGAAATGTCATACTTTGTAATGCCATGTAAATAATTTTTTCTTTATTACTTTGTTCAAGAATTTTAAAAAATGGCTTTGAGAAGTGGAAACATTTTGGCTCTGAGATACTGTCATATATAGCTTATAATCTTAAGTTAATAAGCTAGCAAGCCCTATGTACATATTGTTTTACAAATCAATGCAGCAATTCTAGCACATAACAAACTCAACAGTGGGTTGGCCGATGTATCTCATCCGATTCTTTCACTGCTCACTAGACTAACAAATCTATGCCTCTATTCTCATGAGAGTTCTTTTGTACAATAGCACATAGGCATCTCTCCTAGTTCTGATATATTAATTATATGGGATGAGGACCGACCAGGAGTAGAAATAGAATTTAATCTTGTTAAAAGTTTGCATAGGAATAGAATTGAATTTGGTTAGAAGCCTACATGGTTAAGTATCTAATCAAACCTCCAAAAGTCGTATATGTTCTAAGTAAAATGTGCTTACAAACTCTCTCTCTCTCAGTAATGCTTAGAATCTACAACGACGATGAGGAGTGTGCAACTTGCAGTAGCTGAATAGAGCGTGGATACCTTCACTATGATGGATGCGTTGGACTGTAGCTTTTCTCCACTCTGCTCATGAGTCTCGTATCATGAGATACTACATTTATTGACGCACCACGCGTATGATGGATGTAGTATCTCATGAATGCAGGCTCAAAAGGGGAGTGGAGAAACGAGACTGTCCAACGCATCCATCAAAATCTTATGTTGACATATACATATTCACCATCATTTTAGGACTGTCTCGTTTGTCCACTCTACTCTCGAGTCTCCAATCACCAGATACTACATTCATCGATGCACAACGAGTATAATACATGTAGTATCTGGTGAATTGGTGGCTTGAGAGTGGAGTGGCCAAACGAGACAGTCCTGAAATGATGATGCATATGTATATATCAATTTGAGATTAAACTTGAGAAATGTACCTCAATTTTATATGCATCCTGAAATGCATATGTATATGTCAACTTGAGATTAAACTTAAGAAATGTACCTCAATTTTATGTACCTCCTAAAATACATATGTACATGTCATCTTGAGATTAAACTTGAGCTTATGCTGGTTTATGTACCAGTTGAGATTATATGTACCTTGTGAAATGTTTATGTATCATGTTAATTTTTCTAATCCTTGGAGACAGTCAAATGTATATGTACCATTTGAGATTATATGTACCTTGTGAAATGTTTATGTATCATGTTAATTTTTCTAATCCTTGGGGAATTTCTAATGACTACTCCATGGTTTTGTAACGAATAATCCATGGGTTTCTAACGACCACGCCACTGACTTGCTATCAATATATTTTTCTTAATTCCTTTCATTAATTTGCAGGGCATTCTTTTAGAGTAAGAAACAACGATGGCTGTTGAAAGTTATGATCCTGATGAGCTCATGAGATCATTGATTGTGGGAGATGAGACATATGATATGGTGTAACAGCCCAAAATGGGTCAAAGTTTAGAACTTCAACACTTTGAATGCACAGTAATATTTTTAAAATTGTTTAGGTTAAATTGCAAAAGAGGTGAATGTATATTCTCCTATTTTACGAAATTCTGCAAAAACCAAATTGCTAACCTTGTGCAAAGTTTATATTTCACTAATTTGAAAATATCAAACTTGCTACTGTAGTTAGTAGAAAATATTATTAAATCCTCGCCGTACTTGGGTATATGAACAAATACACACACATATATAAATGACTCTTATTTAAGTACATACACTTTTTAGATCCCGAGTAGTGACAAAGTCTATTCTGGGAGTTCTATTTTGGCTAAGAGGATTATATTGACAAACCATGAATAGTGTTTTCGTTTGATGAATAGTAAATATCAATTCGTTAAATTGTCGTAGTTCAATCTATATACTTGAAAGTATTTTTAAAACCGGACATATTTTCTCTGGTCTTCACTCCCTAATACTAGAAGCCATCAAGCTCACCCTCGTGGCGATATGCAGCACATGAGAGCACTCTTGGGCAGCCTATAGTCACAGCTCTGCTCCCTACACCCGAGCTCTTCCTCTTCCTCTCCCCTGCGAGCGTGCTCTCTGTGGCACGGACACCCCGTGGCGCAGTTACGCTGCCGCGTCCTTCCCGTGGCTGGCTCGCCCTGCCAGACCACCTCGCCGCCCACTGTATTTGCAAAACCAGCGTATATAACTCACCGGCCTCGGCCGCCAATCGGTAGCCACCCCATTTCTGCTCCCTCTTCTTTGCTTGCGGCATGAAAGCTTCATCCCAAAGCAATCCCTCTCCCAAAGCCACCCTGAGAACGTTCGTGCCCAGCTATTCTCAGCCCAAGCCTCACCTCTCTTTCTTTTCATTTTTGTTCTAAACCCGTTTTCCGGTGAATCTCCGACGACCATGGCGCAACTCCTTTCGAACTGCCCCGCCGTCGGTGAGTACTTGTCTCCAAACCAACGTATTTCCAGCACCTCCATACCCTGGTGAACCTTTCCATGGCATGTTCATGACCTAGGTCTCACCGGAGTTCACCGTCGTCACGGACCTCTCATGGCCGCCACCACCTTCTCGTCGTCAGTCATCTCCGGCTTGCCCATGGCCTCGCCGTCGCCTCAGGTAGTATCTGGGTAGTCCTTATACCATGTCGAGCCCAACAGCTAGGACGTACATGTGTTAATTAGTCGCCGCATAGTTCGCCGTCGCCGGCCGCCGCGTGAGCATGCCGCGCCGCCGCTGTGCTCCACCGTTGAACCCGCCGTCTGCGCCTACGGAAGCGCGAGGTCGAGGGGAACCGAGATAGCCGCCGTGACCTCCCCTGTTGGCCCCAAACTTTACCCTAGCCAGCCATGGCCGCCGTTCTCGTGCGTCTGTCCAGAGGAACAAGACGAGCACTGTAGCGACTAGAAACTAGATGAGCAAGAAAATTTTCAGCTTTCGAAACTTTGCGATTTGCTCATACAATGTCCGATTGAGGTGAAACAAATTTCTATGGATAGATCACGTCATAATTTACGTCCTAAAAATAGTTTCGTATTTTTCTGATTTTATTCAAATTTAGTCAATTTCCGAGCTACTGGAAAATGAATTTAATAATGATTTAAATTTTTATGTCTAATTAGACTGAAAATAAGATTTCTAAAAATATTAAGCCAGCAACAATATATAATTATCCATTTTTCCTACATTTAGTCTAGTTTCAGCATTTTCTAGTTAATAGGAAAATTCTAAATATACAAAGAGAAGACTTACGCCTTTATTCACGGTAGCAAACGTCATCCAAAAATTATGAAACTTTGTATGTAAATTCTATAATAGGTATAGCACCTAGAAAAAATATTATACCTCTAGTACAGCATAAAAATAAAATTTGTACAAATAGTTAAGACCTTCTAAGTTTAATAAAAGATCACAATAACAATGTATAAACTAGTAAAAGGATTGGAATACTTAATATTCTAACTCTATGGAAATTCAATTAAGGGCATTTAAGGCCAATTAGCACCTAAAATATGTTGTCGTGCATCTCAAGGACAGTAGGTTTATCCCTAATTATGTAGTTACGCTAAGAGGAGATATATGCGTATAGTTAGTATAAGCTTCAATGAGAAAGTATCCTAGATAATCGCCGAGCCTAATTTTAGGACCCTACTTATTTATGAAAGAAATATTAATGTTACCACTTATTTAATATTATCTGATACACGCATACTAGAGTAAATACCGGTTTAGAAACATTTTTAAATAGGGGTTTGCTATTTGTTGAAAATACTACATAGCTTATTGAACCTATTAGAATGATAAAACTACAATAGTGCATCCTCTCGGTTTTTTACTGTCAATTGGGTTCAGTAAGAAGATCACTTACCAATACACAAATTCATTTATTTGACTTCACGCCGTTATATTTTTAGGAAATACTCCAGACGAAAGTTAATTAAATAAATATTGATAAATCACCTTTAATCCACCTAACAATTAGGATCCCGTATATTTATAATAGTAGTCAGTTTCTAGCTTATTTTACCATCAAAATATATGATATTTTAGGTATATGATTTTACTAGGGTAAATTAATGTTGCATCCATAACATTGCATTTATCGACCATATCGATGTTCATAGAATTGCCTGGATAAGCAGGATTCATAGTTTACCTCGTTAGAATAGCCTCGATACGAAGCGTTATCAATGTACTTAGACGCGATTGCATCTCATACATCATGTTTCTAGCATACTTGGTGTTTATTTGTATTATTTGATTCTTCGCGATAGATCTCGGAGATTCAGGTGAATAGCCCGAAGATCAAGACTCAGGGTTTGGATACACACTGACCAAGGCGAGTTAATCTCTAACCCTGACCGTTTACTGAATTCCAAACTCATCTGAACTAGGTGTTGTTCACAGGAGCTTCGCCTAGCTAAGCATGATTCTTGGAATCCTGTTAAACGTCAGCTCTATTTATTTAAGTTCATGTTGTATCCTAGTTTTATGAAAGTATTTTATTTAAAGTATCAAAATGCATGTTCTTAAAGTAATTAATTGCCTAATTGTTAATCATGATATATCATGCCTGTAATGTTTGAAAAATCTATCACCATGAATGATGCCTTGATTATATCATTCATCCGTTGATTTGTTATGTGATTATCTTAATGATCATCCTTGCTACTGTTATTGGATTATCCTGATAATCATCCTTGATAGCCTGGTTAGGTTAAACACTAAAACCTGTTTGGACTCATTAAGTCTGGGCTAAAACTTGCTTAGCAATGCTTAGGTCTCAATTACAATTTCGGGCTATCTTATGCCCCGGATCGGTGAACCGAAATTCACCGAATCACATTATACATGTTACACTTGAGATTGAATATGGAATTGAGGCCTAGCATGCCAGTGTGTTGCTTGTGATTGTGAAATAGTTGGGATAAGAGGAAGGAGGATACACTTAAACAGCCTTGAGATCTGATGTGACTCGTAGAGTGGACCAAGTGCTGGTGGATTGACCGGCTGAAACCATGTTCCCCCAGATGGGTGCATTAGGGATGCACAGTGGGCAGTCACTGACCATCGAGGATGGTTCCTAATACCATGTGTTGCCATCGCACGGTAGTGCGAGAGTTGAAAATAGGGCTATATAGCATGACCAAATCTCGAGGTGAAGACATGACCATATCGTCACGGCGGTGATCTACATCCATCAGCCAGAAGTGGCCCTTGAGTCTACTTGGGCCGGCAACCCAAGCTAGGACAAGATTAGGTGTCCCCGTGGGGGTGTGATCCACAACGGGTGCGCCACACCCGAAATTTGATGGTAGGGGAGTAGTGGTGATGGTTTAGCAAAGAACGGGAGACCGCCATGGGATGATTGTGATGAAGAATTGACTGGATTAAAGAATACATACTCATCTTGACCATAGACAATTTGTCTAAAAATGCTAAGTCTTAGGTTTTGATTTATCCAAAACTGGCTTTCTGCAAATAAATAAACCCAGCCTTTCCTTGAAAACCTTCCATTCATTAATATTGCATTATGTTGGGTTTAACTCGCCAGTGTTTGGATGACACTGACCTCGCAACTTTATACTATTTAGACTTCGAAGATCAAGACGGAGCTGATCCTTATGAATGTCAGGAGGATGAAGAACTGCAGTACCAGGATCAAGAATAGGAGATGGTTAGGTTTAGGGCTTCCTCCAGCCGTGCTTATTTGCACAGCTGCTGGAGTGAACTGTTGGTTTCAATTTCCGCAGAACTCTGAACTGGTTTTAAATGTCTACCGCTGTTGAACTCTGATGTAACTAAGGCCTATGTGCCATTTGTCACTAATTGCAACCTGATGGTCGCCGTTCTGTAATAAAGAACAGGTCGATGTATGAAATGATCTAGCTGTGTAACTGTCGCACTAGTCTACTGATCCACGGACTAGTGCAGGTCCATGCCAAATCTTTAGGTAAGTGGAGAAGTTTTGGTTATGGGGCCGACATATGGGGGAGGCGTCAACTCGCCCTCCTAGATCAATCCGAGGTCACAGGGCCCAATGAGGATGACGAGGCCACACAGCCAGATGAGGCCAATAAGGCTGCCGAGGTAAATAGTATGAATGCGTATGTCATCGGTTCCACTATCATGCATAGCCAACATTCTCAACCTTTCATGGTTATACCATATTTTCAGATCGGTGAACCAAGCAGTCAATCACGTCTATGAGGTCCAAGTAAGAAGTTGAAGGTAAGGCATGTGGTCACTGAAGTCGGCGGGGACGGTGCACCTCATGCACCCACTACTGCAATTATGCCGTTCAATTCAGCATGCGGCATCCACATTAGGGACCACATGCCCATTGGCATAGTGAAGTGGGAGCAAGTCCCTACAGACATAGAACCTGCTCTGGGCTGATATTAAGGAGCAATTCATGTTCCCTAAAGGGACCGAAGAGCAGGTGAAAAGGTACGCCCTGAAGAAGATGGCCATTGCATTCCAGACTTTTAAAAAGAAGTTGAACATGGAGTATGTCTAGAAGAATGAAAAGCCTGACTTCAACAAGTATCCAAAGTTGGAAGAACACTGGGATGCGTTCGTGGAATACAAGAATTCTAAAGGTCAAATTTTGAGTGAGAAAAATAAGAGGAATGTAGCCAAGAAGATTTATCATCACCGCCTCGGCCCTGGTGGTTACCGAAGTGCTTTACCCAAATGGCAGAGGCGGGAACTTGAGCTTCTGGCGAAGGGTGTCGAACCCGTACCAATGCAGTGGCCGATGAAAAGAGCAAGGGATTGGTTCTATGCTCACGGCGGCCGCGTTGATGATGAAGGGAAGCCGGTCTTTGGGCCCGAGCTGAGAGAAGTGGCCACAAGGCTTATTGAATCATTCGAGGAGACATCCCGGGGCACCTTTGTGCCAAACAGGGAGGATGACGAGCTAACAAGGGCCCTACAAAATCGGGAGCACCCTAGACATACACGGGGCGTTGGCGTGGTCTCGTGGAAGGTTGGCTTCGTTCAGGACGCCGACACCTATAGGAGTCGCCAGAGAGGCAAGGCTCGACAGACACATCAGCTGCAAATGCAGTTAATTAGAGTGCTAGAGCAAGCAAAGAGGGACATGCAAGAAGGGATGCAAGAAGAGATCAGAAAATAGGTGCAGTTAGCCGTGAGCCAGTTGCTAGAGTCGAGCCAAGGACGTGCCAGCAATCCTCCGGACGTCATTAGTCTCCGCACAGTGGAGCAGTTGCGCATCTGGTGGGCCCGAAGTGGACTTGGGCCACTTTCCTATAGATGACATCACGTAGCGGACACCCTGTGAGCTGCACGTCGAAGCACGAAACCTCTCGATCAAGGTGGCTGATGGTATGGCTCACCTAGTGGAGTCGGGGTAGCTCCTCCATGGCGAATGGATACCGCTGGGCTACTCCAAGGTCTCCGTGGAGGAGGCATGCACAGGGTTCGAGGACCTTCTCCTTGAAATTCCCGGAGGTGACGGGACTACAAAGCTAGGAGAGGCGCTACACAGTTTCGTCCTATGGCGCAAAAGGTTCATCATCTTTGGACATAGCGTGCACGTGTCCTCTCCACCGAGAGACCTCCCGGACCATGGAAGAGGAAGCCCGACCCCGCAGACACCCCCTACAAGCTTAAGCGGTGCACCTCCAACTCCAACTCCAGCACCACCCGCGGAAATAAGCGGTGCAACTCCAACTGCGGCATCCCCTGCACGTACAACTCCAACTCCAACATTGTCAAAGACAAGCCAGCCTGCTCTGCCAGCTGCTCCCAAGAAGGTCATGGACAAAAAACAAGCTCAGACGGCCGGTGACTCCTAAGAAGCTAGCTAAACTTCCAAAGCGGGCGTATGATATGACCGATGAGGAGACCAGAGAGGTGGCCACAGCCAATGTGTGGAAACACTTTAAACTCAAGTCACCAAAGAAGAAGGTTCAGCCCGGTACCGATGAATTTTTCAGAGGCTTGAAGACAATTGAAAATTTAAAGGCTCCAAAAGAAAACCCTCTTCCATCAGACTACGAGTGCACATTACGTAAGTAGAAGGTCAAGAAGAAGTCAGAGAAGAGGCCATCATCTGAGCAAAAGGCCAAGGAGATCCAACAATTCTTCACCGAAACATGACTTGATCCTGATCAAGTAACGGGCCTAAAAGATATTAAGTATGCAGAAGTAACAAGATGGAAATTTGTACCGGGCGGGGCTTTGGTTAGGCATGAGGACCTTCTGGAGCTAACAACAAAGATGCGAAAATTCCATGACTGTTACCTGAAAGCGCACAGCCATGGTCTAGATATGTTCGCCATCAAGTACGGGCACCAAGATTTTTTTCCGCGGGGAGGGTTTATTTTTTGTTGAATGGGAGGTCATATACGAACTATACCAGACAGACGCCCTTGACGTGGCCATGATGAGCTGCTGGGTTTTGTAAGTTTCTTTTTTTTTTGCAGAAATTCATCGTGCGTGCCCTTGTACTATACTAACTTGCAAGCCTAACTTAATCCTACTTATGTAGAATGGAGATACAAAGATGCAGAAGACAAAATATTTTCAACAAAGGCTTCATCGACCCATTAGTCATCAACTACAAGATGCTTAAGGACAATCCAGTTGAAACAGAGGACAACTTATACAATGCGCTAATGGATCAACGATATCATTCCAAGATTTTTCTACCCTACAACTATGAGTAAGTGTTTTCGCACCGCCTCGTTCTAATCCCTTTTCATAACACGATGTTACAACTAATTAGTTACACCTATGTTGATATATATGTACAATTTTCACTGGATTCTTGTTATTATCGAGCTAGATAATGGCAAGATCACACTTTTTGACTCCCTAAGACATCCAATTCAAAAGTACCAACACATGATCGACAAGCTCAACTGGTATTCTTGTTGCTTTCAATATTGTACCAGTTCTATTTCCTTTGAATTGAAATAAATTCTAATCATGTACAATTTATAATGATGTGTTTAGTGCATTCTCAAGGTTCCATGCTAACAACAAGGGCGAATTCGTGCAACTATTTGATGTTGTACTTGCATCTCGTGTACGTATATCATAATTAATGTTAGCTTTTTAGTCACTTAGCTTTAATTTTTCATGCATCCATTTCACGCTATCACCTTTTTCCACCACAGGTCTTGCGTCAGCCGTCTAGCACAAATTTATGCTGCTACTATGTATGTGAATTTATGCACACCCAAAGTGGAGCCATTGACAACCACATGCTAAAAGGTGGCCCAGGGGTGAGTATATGTCACCACTATCTTAATGATGACTACGTGCTCCTCATATCTTATACACATTCAAGGATTGATTGGTTAATAACCTAATTAATGATAGGTGCAACATTTGGCTGAACAAGGTTCAGAACTATCACCGGCGCGGGTGAAAGCAGTGCAAGAACAACTCGTCGGCTTCATTCTCGATGAAGTTGTATATCCGCTTGGCAAGTTTCATGTCCCCCATTGTAATAGGTGGGGCCCTTGGATAGGAACTAGTGAAGTGTCGAGGTCGACATCGACGGCAACCAAGAGCGATGCACGTAAAAAATCCCGATGAACAGAAATAGAAGAGGGCACCGTGTAATTAATTGTTATTTCAATTGTTTACATATGTGTACTTATATAGGCTAGCTAGCTAGGAATTGTAACAAATATTATTTATAATTAAATTTGCTAATGAATGTTCTATGATTTAATTACTAGTTAATTGTGCTTGATTGATTATGTGCTTTCATTAATTGTGTTAACACACATATAACAATAATATATATATATATATATATATATATATGTATGTATATATATGTATATATATATATATATAATGTTGTATATTATATATAATATACCCGGCACCTAGGGATCCATACGGTTGGAAACACCAACCAAGATCTTGGTGGGAGAGGAACGTGCCACGTGTCGACGTGTGGGCCGGCACCTAGGAGCCAAGATGCGGTTGGAAACACCAACCGGCACTAGTGGGGAGAGGGAACATGCCACGTGTGGGCTGGGGCGGAGCAGAATCGCCCTTCAGTACCGGTTTTTTGAACTGGTACTGATGTCTAAGGGGCATCAATCTCGAATTAGGTGTACCGGTTCAAAAACCAGTATTGAAGTCCGTTACGAATCGGTACTAAAAGCCCTTTCCCCAGTAGCACCACAAAGAGTAACAGGACGCATGGGGAGGAGGAAGAAGGAAAGAAATTAATGGAAGAAAGAGGCCCATGGAGGCAACATCAACGCCGGCCATGACTAGCAGGAGTGAACGGCGAAGCTGATGAGCACGTAGCCAGTCTAACATAGCTCGTTGCTAGTTGCCGTCGTTGTTGAAGAGAAGCAGAAAGTAAGAGAGATTAAGTGTGGTGACATAAGTTAAAAACAGATAGAGTTTTCGTGGGCAGAGAAACCTTTAGAGAAGCAAGAGAGAACAGTGTCCATCGAACACTTATTCCTCAGTATCGGTTGGTAAGGGCCTTTAGTACCGATTCTTAAACTGATACAGGCTCAAGAGAGAACAGTGTCCATCGAACGCTTATTCCTCAGTATCGGTTGGTAAGGGCCTTTAGTACCAGTTCTTAAACCGATACAGGCTCGAATCTTAGTATCGGTTGGTAAGGGCCTTTAGTACCGGTTCTTAAACCGATACAGGCGATTCGAGACTAATGTCCAGTCGGCATCAGTCCCATTCCCTAAATAACTAAAAAAAATCTTAGTATCGGTTGGTAAGGGCCTTTAGTACCGGTTCTTAAACCGATACAGGCCATTCGAGACTGATGTCCAGTCGGCATCATTCCCATTCCCTAAATAACTAAAAAAAATCTCAGTATCGGTTGGTAAGGGCCTCTAGTACCGGCTCTTAAACCGACATCTGAGTTATTGAGGCCGATGTCGATCGGCATCGATCCGTTCCCTAAATAACTAAAAATATATCATTGCAAGACTCGAACTTGGGACCTCCCTCATGACTCCCCAGTCTTCTAGCCAACCCACCCACTCACGCGTACTAATATAATTAGGATATGCATTCCTTTTGAACTTTCCTGAAACGAAGCATCAGTACCTGATGCCCTCTCATCAGTCCGGGTTGGTAACACGAATCGGGACTGATGAGCACCCGTACCAGCTGGCCTGCACACGCCTAAAAAAGGGCTCATTAGTACTAGTTCGTATCATGAACCGGTAGTAATGTGAGGGCCCAACCGGTACCAAAGTCTTGAAGCCACGAACTGGGACTGATGCCACTATAAATACCTTTTTGCTCAACCGGTACTGATGTGCCGGTATTAAAGGCCGTTTCTCTAGTAGTGTTTTTAGCTTAAATTTTTACCTTAGTGTTGCTACGCGATTGATTTTTTGAAAAAGAAGAAATATCCTACTATAGATTATAATATAATTTAAGCGAAAACAACGGTGCAATTTCATGTCTGTATTGTCTTGGACACACCCGTTTAGCAGTTCCCGCTGGCATGTGGGTCATTAGTTGGTGGAGAAAGGAAAGTGAATGTGGCAATGCTAGCCTTCGATTTTTCTCCTATTAATACTTTTCTTTTTTTTTGACAAAAATGTATGTGTATGATATCACTGAATAAAGATTATATGTAACGTCCAGTCTCACTATAAGGCAACATATATATCTAGTCCTAATGGTCATCAAGTTCTAACATGCTAACATCAGATCTGGGACATCTGATCCATAAGGAGTGATTTAGATTTGGAGAGGTGGAAGTCCCTTTCTCACTTAGAAAGTCAAAGGGTTTTGTGAAAGCATTTAAGTGAGAAATGAGGTAATTAATGGGGTTTTCACCTATCCAAATCTGAGCCGCTTCTCATGGATCTGATGGCCCAAATATGATGTTAGCATGTTATCACCTAATGGCCGTTAGCATAGAATATGTTGCCCACTATAAATGCACATATATAGGATATATTACACAAAAAATCATCCAAGCATCGCACGATAAATGCATTCATAGGATGCCTTTAAAAAATATTACACATCCAAGTTGTACATGATAAATAAATATAAAGCATGCCATTAAAACATTAAATACACACATCAGAACACCAAGGCCCTCTTATGTATACTCCGTTTCGTTTCGTTCGTTTCGTTTCGTTTCGTTTGGCTGAAATTTGTTATTTTTGTACAAGCCATACAAAGTATCATTTTATAGTAATTTTTACGGGACTTTGTATGGTTTTTCAATGATCTTAAAAATATTTTTAAAATTTTTTTTCAGTTTTTCCATGATTTTTTGAAGAACGCTTGACTTTATACAAACGAAACAAACATACAAACGAGGTATCAAGAAGACCCAAATCTCAATACCCAAACGTGAGCCGTACGTCACCTCAGATTCCTGTAGTGTATAGACATGCATATCAAGGTTCTCAGAAAGGGCTCCATTATTACTTGTATTTTTTTCTTGAGAATAAATTTGCAGCTAGCTAGCTGTACTGCACAATGTAACGTCTCTGCTAAATGACGGCACATATATCCAATATATAAAAGCCACGGCAAACCTCATCGACGCACCGGCAACATATATCAGCCCAGCTCTTCAAACCTTCCCAGCAACCCAGAAGTAGGGGTGGGTATTTGGTTTATTTGTTTTTTTTAATTTCGTTTTTAAAAAATTGAAACTGAATTTATCATCACAATATAGAAAACTGACCATATAAACTAAAATATTTCAGTTCGGTTATTTCGGTTTTTGGTTTTTAACCGAAATATTGGATTCAAACAATAAACTAACACATCATTTCAATATCTTTCCATAAACTACACTATCATATGCTCACAATAAAAAAAGAATAAACAGAATAAGATATAGAACAAGTGAACAACAAATCAAATAAAAATCAAACATACATCGTATAAAATTTTGAGTCCCACTATCATTTTTGGCTTATGGTTTTAGCTTATTTTATATTTCAGTTTATTCGGTTAATTCAGTTTTTGGATTTTAGAAACCGAACTGAACCATATTAACCGAATAGCACGGAAACAAAAACCGAATTCTAACCCAAAAACCGAATAACAAAAAATTTGATTTTTTCAGTTCAATTCGGTTTGGTTTTTTGGTTTTCAGTTTTTTATGCCCACCCCTACGGCCCTACCCAGAAGTATGAGGGTATTCTACGTGTTGCTGCTCTCCGTCGTCCTTGTGGCACACTGCTCAGGTAGTTTGCTTCGTAGTTGCACTTCATATCTATTGTATTTCTGCATGGGTTGTGTACATCGTGTCACAATATAAAGGCTGAAACTTGTTTCTCCCATTATCTAAAAATGCGTGTTTCGTTTAATTTGTATGCCGAATAAATATTGTGGTGGTATTGGCCAGTTCGAACTTCTGAATTAAAAAAATCCTCCTGCTTCTGATTTTTTGAAAAAATATTTTTTTATACATATGTAGATATGGCAACGAAGGCGATGGGAGAGGTGCAGGTGACCCCCAAGACAGCATGGTTATCACCGATCCAGGCCCATGCGACGCTGCGTGGTGTATGCTCTTTTGCAGGAGCAGTTTCAACTACTACGCGGTCGGCGAGTGCGTTGCCGATCGATGCCGATGCACGTACTGTCCACCACCTCCAGGGAATTAACTGAATAATGTCACTTCTTTGTTTCTTGATTAAGGCAGTGTATTGGTCTTGCTGGCTGCATGATAATTGTTGGAAATTGGAAAACAGAGTTAATAAACGAATGTATTCTGCTTCCTGAGTGACCAGCGTTGTGCTAGTTGCACGGATGATGAAAAAAAAATACAGTGTTATATATGATCACCTCGTAGAGATATCTTCACTGATAACTTATCTGTACATGTTAGGAGGATTTCTCGGGCATGGGATTTATTAGGGTACTGAAATTTTCTGGTTTCCGAGTAGCCTAGGACTAGAAATTTTCTGACTGATTTTCTTAGGGTCAAGGCTAGGGGTCGGACGTCGGACATCACTTGCTTCCGTCAAACGCCCGCATGGCCCAAGCCCAATAATTGTGCGGCCCACAGCTGTGTCCCCTACAAAAATATTGCAGTATATGAAATAAAAATGCTGCAATAGTGTAAACTAAACGTTGCAAAAAAAAATGTTATAGTATTAATCGGTGCAACATTTTTGGCAACATGTGAAACAAAAAATATTATACTACTAAAACATTTCCCCACGGCATGTGAAACAAGAAAAATATTCACTACAACATTTTTCAACAACATGTGAAATAAAAAACATGCTACTGAAACATGCTACTAAATATTTTCCAAAAACTTGTGGAACAAAAAATAATGTGCTACTGAAACATTTTCCAACAACACGTGAAATAAAAAAATTCGGTGCAACATTTTTTGACAACATGTGAAACAAAAATAATGTGCTGTTAAAACATTTTCCAATAACATGTGAAACAAAAAAACCCGGGCAACATGCGAAACAAAAATATTTGATGCAACATTTTTCGATAACATGTGAAACAAAAATAATATGCTGCTGGAACATTTTTCAATAACATGCGAAACAAAAAATCAACATAAACATTTTTCGACAATATATAAAACAAAAACAATGTGCTACTAAAACATTTCCTAACAACATGTGAAACAAAAATACTCGAGCAACATGTAAAACAAGAAAAATTCATTCCAGTATGTTTCAATAACATATGAAACAACAAAAATATGCTACTAAAATATTTTCCAAAAACTGAGGAACACAATAATATTGTACTGAAACATTTTCTAATATGTGAATAAAATGGGTGAAACATTTTTCAATAACATATAAAACAACAAAAATGTGCTATTGAAGCATTTCTTAACAGCACGTCAAGAGAACCAAATGCAGTGGCCATGTGGCAATGCTGCGTGGACCTGGTACAGGTGGACGCTAGATCTGTAGCCTTCGGATCCATGGCAAGGCCTCATGGCCACTGCACGGTGGGCTTGCGTGCGAGGAGATGGGCCTTCACTGATCTGTATTCAAGCTACGTGAGCGTCTAACAGTAGAAAAAATATTGGACGTCCTCTAAAGAGCGTTTCCGTTTTATTAGGCTGTGTTTTTTCGACCTATTTGCTTATTTGCTAGTTTACTTATTTATTTGTAAAAGACAAACTGTTTATATTTTGGATTCAGTTTTTTTACTTTTCTTAAAGGTGGGTCTCAAGACTCTAAGAAAAGCAAAAAAAAAAACCGCATCACAAAACTAAAGCATTTGTCTTTTACTTATTTGCTGATTTGCTTATTTGTTTGTGCAAGACAAACTGTTTATGTTTTGGATTTGGTTTTTTACTTTTCTTAAAGATGGTTCTAAAGACTATAAGAGAAACAAAAAACACTACTAGAGAACGGGTCTTCCATACTGGCCCATCGATACCGGTTATTTGTTAACCTGTACTGATGAACCTTTAGTACCGGTTGGAGCCACAAACCGGTACTAATAAGGGTTTGAGGCCACGAGGAGGGATTAGGTTTGAGCCACTGACGTCATCGATGCCTCGGATAGTTTTAGTACTGCGGTTTAAGCCTTAACCGATCGATGCCAAGTATCGAGACTGGTTGGAGCCACAAACCAGTACTAATGCCTCGTAGAAAGTAAAGAGTAATAGGAATGCATATCCTATTCCTATCAGAATGTGTGCGCGGGTGTGTTGGTTAGAATGGCGAGGCTAGAGTCACGAGAAGGGATTTGGTCACAGGTTCGAGTCTGGTTTCTCCCAATATTTCCAAGTTCTTTAGTATTTAATATGTACTATTAGTACCGGTTCAAAAAACCGATATTAAAGACCGTTTTGAACCGGTACTGTAGGTCAGATCTGTAGTAGTGAAACTGCATAAAAACTAAAGCATTTGTCTTTTATAAACAAATAAGCAAATCAACAAATAAGTCGAAAAGAATGTGTTGTACTGCTCTGTTCCTTTTAATCAATCCATGTACTTAGGCATCATTAAGCTAGTAGTTATATTTACTTACCCCTTTGGCACCTTTTAGCATGCTGTCAGCGCCTCTGGTTTGGGTGTGTATAAACTCACATACATAGTATCTGCATAAATTGTTGCCCGGCGGCTGATGCAAGACCTATGGTGAAAAAAGTTGAAAGCGTGAAAATGCTGCATCGAAAGTTAGTGAACTAACTAAAAAGATTGTATTATGTTATACGTACTCGAGAGGCAACTGTAATATAAAATTCCTCCTTGAATTCACACCTGGTTTTAGCACGGAACCGTGCAAATGCACTACACAAGCGATTATGAATTGTACATGGTTAGAATATGTTTCAAATGGAAGGAACTAGGACTAGTACAATAATGAAAGGAACAAAATTACTGATTGAGCATGTCAATAAAATTTTGGTACTTTTGAACTGGTCCATAACTGTAATTTGGCCATGATCTAGCTCGATAATAAGAAGAATCCAGTGAAAGCTGTACATATATATGTCAACGCAGGTAACTAATTAGGTCTAACATCGTGTTATGAAAAAGGATTAGAATGAGGCGGTACGAAAACACTCAAAGGTGTAGGGTACAAGTATCTTTGACTGATATCTTTGTCCCATTAGTGCCCTGTATATGTTATTCTCTGTATCTATTGGGTGGCCTATCACGGTGGTCTCATTGATAACTAATGGGTTGATGAAGCCTTTGTCAAAAATTTCCTCCCTTCTGCATCTTTGTATCTTCATTCTACATAAGAAGAAATCAGTTAGGCTTGCAAGTTAGTATAGTACATGGGCGCGCACAGTGGATTTTTGCAAATAAGTCAATTACAGAGTCCAGCAAGTCATCATGGCCACGTTGACGACGTCTGTCTGATAAAGATCGTACATGACCTTCCATTCGACAAAAAATTCACCGTCCCCGTGAAAAAGATCTTGTTCCTTGTACTTGACGGCGAACGACTCTAGACCATGCTGGGTTGCTTCCAAGTACCATTCATGGAATTGCCACATCTTTATTGGTAGCTCCAGCAAATCCTCATGCCTGACCAATGATGCACCAGGTGTATATGGTCATCTTACTTATGCATAGCCAATATCCTTGTTGCCTAATACTTGATCTGCGTCAAGTCTAGTTTCATTGAAGAATTGTCGCATCTCCTTGGTCTTATGCTCAGCAGACGCCATCTCCTTTGACGTCTTCTTCTTGTTGCTTTCCTTGGTCAATGTGTGCTTGTAGTCCGATAGAAGAGGCATTTCTTTTCGATCCTTCAAATTTTTTATAGTCCTCAAGCCTTTGTAAAATTCTTCCGAACCAGGCTGAACCGTCTTCTTCGGTGACTTGGCTTTAAAAAATTCAGTTACTTCAGATCTTACTATCTTGTCGGTCTCCTCCGCTGTCATGTCGTCTTGCCTTGAAGTGGAGCCAGCTTCTTCGCCGGCACCTTGTGAGCATCATGGACCCCTAATGTTATTGGATTATTTGTTTTGGTATTGATGACATCTTCTCGACCTAAATTCAAGTTCCTCAAGACTCGCTCGGGTGTTCTTGGTGTTCTTGGAACCCTAGTGACTTTGGCAGCATTAAGGATCAATAAGAACGGGTGGATGAAGGCGTGACCGGGCGCGTGTTGAGGTCACGGAAGTAGTCTAGGACTCTTGTTTTTCAGTTTATCGCATTGTCAAGGGGGGTTCAAAATCCTTTTGAACCTGTTGGGTCTTGGTTCTCGTGTCGCACATCGATCTCTTCTCTAGGCTTGTTTGTCCTTGGTTTAGGAGTTGAGAGGGTGTGTGAGTCGTCTGAGAGGCTAGGGTTTGTGATGCCCTTTGTTTCTAGGGTTTTAGTGCTTCACCGGACGCGTCCGGTGAACCACCGGACGTGTCCGGTGGCGGCTTTATGCTGGCATGTGAGCTCTGCGGAGCGTCCGGAGGGCGTGTCCGTAGAGATTTTAGCGTCTCCGGACGCTGTCCGCACGTGAGCGGACGCATCTGGTGGACGGGGGTTTCGGTCACCTCCTCTGCCGGACCCACCGGACAGGGCGTCCGGAGCGGCTCTAGACGTGTTAGGTGAGCCTCTCCAGACGCGTCCGCAAGGGAGCGGACGCTGTCCGACGAAAATGTGAGTTTGCCCCTCCTCTGCTGAACCCACCGGACAGGGCGTCCGGAGGGTCTCCGGACGAGGCAGGTAAGGCTCACCTGACGCGTTCGCTGGGGAGCGGACGCTGTCTGGTCAAGGTGTTTCAGCAGTGAGTGTAGTGTGTTGGCGCTCACCGGACGCTGTCCGATGGGCCACCAGACGCGTCCGGTGAGTCCAACGACTAGTTTTCCTGGCTGTGTTAACGGCTAGGTTTTGGGGGTAGCTATATAAGGGAGGTTGCTGGCCAACTTTACAAGGTTTTGGGCACCCCTTGAGAGCTAGAGCAATCACCCTTAGCTATTGGAGAGCACTAGAGAGCTTGGGATCATTTTTAGGGTGTCTTCTTCCCTCGATCGTTGTGCTACATTAGGAACCTTTGATCCGGCGTGATCGAAGGGTTTCGCCTTGTTGCTCTTGGTTGTGATCGGCGGTGGTGGCTTGAGGAGCTCACCAAGGCGTGTGGGAGCCCTCACGTGATTGTGAAGGTTCGGCGTCGACCTAGCTGGAGTGGCAAACGACGGCCAAATAGTGGAACGAGACGGAAGGCTCAAGGGAGAGCCGGCACTTGAGAGTGCTTGCCTCAACGGAGATGTAGGAGCTTGGCTCCGAACTTCGGAAAATAAATTCTTGTCTCCTTCCTTTGTGCATTCTATTGTATTTCGTTTCCGCAATTTTAGTTGTTTTTTGTTGCTAGATTAGTCTCTCTTTATTCATTAGCTTTTGGCAACTAGTCTTGGGTGTCTCTTAACTAGTGACTAATTGTTAATCGAATTCTACAATTAAAATTTGGCCTATTCACCCCCCTCTAGGCCATTTGATCCCCTTCAAGTGGTATTAGAGCCCGGTTTGCTCAAGTTGGCTTAACCGCTAGGGCAATGGCTCATGAGGGTAGTAGTAGTATTAACATTGGTAGAGCTCCCATCTTTAATGGTACAAACTATTCTTATTAGAAAGTTAGAATGCAATGCTATCTAGAAGCTCTCTCCTATGATGTTTGGATAGCTTGTGAGACTGGGTATCCTGCTCCGGTGAACCCCCTAGCTCTCACCGAGCTTGACTCTAAATGGAGACATTATAATTCTATTGCCAAAAATGCTTTGCTTTCATCTCTTAGTGAGGAAGTCTTCTATAGAGTAAGCAACCTTACTTCGGTATAAGAGATATGGAAGACTCTAAGAGAAATTTATATGGGAAATGCCGAAGTAATGGAAGAAAAATTGGTGCTTGCAAAGCGAAAATTTGATGATTTCCGTATGTTACCTAATGAGAGTGCTAATGATATGTTTTCTAGGCTTAATCCAATTGTGATTGAGTTCAAGGGATACGACAACAATGTTACCGACCTTGAAGTGTGCTGAAAGATGTTGTCCGTGCTCCCTTTCTCTTTTCATGCATTGGTGACAGTGCTTCATGCTAGCTCCAACCTTAAGACTATGACACCCACAACACTTCTCTCAAGACTTGTCTCTCATGAAATGAGGTTAAATGCGATTGAGGATGTTCCCAACAAACAAAACATCGCTCTCTCGGCACAAGATAAGGAGAAGAAGAAGGTCGAAAGTGATGATGATGAGGGTCATGATCTTGAGGAGGATGTACGGAAATTGGCACTCATCATGAAGAGATCAAAGGATATTCTAAAGAGGTTGAGTTTGCATGACGATTAAGGAAAATCCTCTACTAAGAAGAAGTCTCTTTCCGACATACGTTGTTATGAATGTCAAGAAAAGGGCCACATAGCGGCAAATTGTGACAAAAGAAGGAAGCATATGCACAAGAAGCATGAGAGTAGTAGTGATGATGAGGAGAGTGACAAGAAGAAAAAGAAGAGATACTCAAAGAAATGTCACTCTAAGAGGCGTGACAAGAAATATGAAAAGAAGGGCAAGAGAAGTGCCTACATTGGTGAAAAGGCCTCCGGGAGTGATAGCTCGAGTGAACACTCCTCATCATCCTCCTCTTCTGAAGTTGATTCCAAATCTCATGGATTGGTCGGGCTTGCAATCAAGGAATCAACTCCTCCCGGCATCCCTAAGCAACACATATGCTTAATGGCAAATGAAGATCAGAATGGGGTCATTGGTGAATGGGTGTCCGATAAAGAAAGTTCAAATTACTACACTTCCAATGATGAATCAACCTCATCGAAGATCGCCATCACCACTATGCCTCCCACTTGTCTAATGGCAAAGGGGGATAAGGTAACTAAAGGCTACCCCAAATGATCTTGTCTCATAAGTGGAGTTGCTAACTAATACTCTTGTTAAAGAAAAATCTAATTGCAAGAACTTGATGAAGTTGCATGATACACTCACTAATGAATTTGAATCTTTGCTTGAAAAATATGATATACTTGAGAATGATCATGTTGACTTGCTATATATGGTTCAAAATATTAATAAAGTTGATGTGAGTATTGATTGCATTGATCTAGTTTTAAATGATTGCCCCATTGCTACTCATGATCTAGGAGTTGATTGCCTTGACATAGATAATGAGTGCTCAATCATTACATGTGATATAGGAGTTGATTGCAAGATTCTTGACCCTATTGATTGTGCACTAGACATTGCTCCAAATAAATTTGCTAGCTCATCATCTTCCACCACAAATGGTGCTTCAATTGCTAATTCTTGTACCATTGGTGATTGTGGCTATGCTAAATGTGCAAATGAACTAGTTAAGGAAAATCTAATATTTAAAGACAAAATTGCTCATCTATACAAGAGTGTGGCTAAGCTTATGGCCGGCAAAACCAATCTTGATAATATTCTTAGGGAGTAAAGATTTACTTTGGGTAAGAGTAGTTTGGGTTTTGACCCTAGGGATTTGCCCAAAGGAGGTTGGGGTAAGCCCAAGAACTTCATCAAGAGTGGTGCCCGTTGCTATGAATGCCACTCACATAAACATAAAGTGATTGCTTGTCCACTAGCTAAGTCATCCTATGCAATGTTTTCTAGATGCAAATTAATTGATGATGACTGTGAGCTAGTTAAGAAAAATGGTAAAATGATTGCTAAATTTGTTGGTGCATTCAAGGCTAAATCAAAGATTGTTTCTTCGGTTTGGGTGCCCAAAAATATGTTGCCTAACTCCTTAGGACCCAAAGCAATTTGGGTTCCTAAGAACAAGGCTTAAACTTTGTACGTGTAGGTGAACTACAAGAATGGCGGCCGGCATTGGGTGTTTGATAGTGGATTTACTCAACACATGACTGGCGACTCTCGTTTGTTCACCTCAATGGAGAGCGAGAAGAACCCCAATTACAATATCACATTCGGGGACAACACCAAGAGAAAGGTATATAATGGGTGAAGGTAAAATTGTTATATCCGATAGCCTATCCATTACAAATGTACTTCCCGTTGACTCTCTAAACTTTAATCTTCTCTCGGTTGCTCAAGTTTGTGATTTGGGCTTTAGATGCAAATTCTCTCCATTGGATGTTAAAGTCTTTGATGAAAAAGACAAATTGGTTCTTAAGGGATTTCGATACCAAAATCTTTATTTGATTGATCTTATTTCGAATGGATCTTCCAACAAAACTTGTCTTTTTGCACAAACGCTTGGTTGGCTTTGGCATCGATGACTTGGGCATGTTGGCATGAGCAATTTGAAAAAGCTGAGCAAAAATGGATTGGTCATTGGGATCAAGGATGTGAAGTTTGAGAAGAGTAAACTTTGTAGTGCTTGCCAATCCGGAAAGCAAGTTGCAAATCCCCATCCTTCAAAAAACTTCATGTCGACCTCAAAGCCACTTGAACTCTTACATATGGACTTATTTGGACCTACCACCTATGCAAGCATTGGTGGTAATTCTTATTACTTTGTTGTTGTTGATGATTTTTCGTGATTCACTTGGGTTTTCTTTCTTGATAGGAAGGAATTGCGGAAATGTTTTCAAAAAGTTTACTAAAAGAACGAAAAGGAATTTGAAGTTTTCATCAAGAAAATTAGGAGTGATAACGGAATCGAGTTTGCTAACACAAATATTGAGCTCTTTTGTGATGAGCTAGGCATAAAGCATGAGTTCTCGGCAACATACACTCCTCAACAAAACAGAGTCATGGAGAGGAAGAACCGGACTTTGATAGAGATGGCGGGGAGTATGTTGAGCGAGTATGGCACTCAACACGTGTTTTGGGCTGAGGCCATCAACACGGCATGCCATGCCATCAATAGACTCTATCTTCACCGCCTTCTTCACAAGACCTCCTTCGAGCTCCTAGTAGGACGAAGGCCTAACACCTACTTTCGCGTCTTCGGTTGCAAGGTATACATTTACAAGAAGCGTGCTCACTTGGGTAAGTTCCAAAAGAGGTGCGATGAAGGTATATTGCTAGGGTATTCCTCTCACTCAAAAACTTATAGAGTCTTCAACAATTCCACCGGACTTGTTGAAGAATCTTTTGATGTCAAATTTGATGAAACTAATGGCTCTCAAGAAGAGCAAGACAATTTGAGTGATGTAGATGGTGAGAGGTTGATTGAAGCTATGGGAAGGATGGAGGTCGGTGACATACGTCCATCACCGACAACTCAAGCTAAAGAAGATGTAACTCCATCTCCCTCCATTGTACCCGAAGCAAGTCAAGATGATCAAGATCAAGAACCGGAGAGTGCCGCTCAAGAACCGAACCTTCTACGGCAACATCGCACCATAACAAGAGATCATCCCATCGAACAAGTTGTTGGTGATACTAATCAAGGAGTAAGAACCCGTTTCCAAATTGCTTCCTATTGTGAGCATCATGCTTTTGTCTCTTTTGTTGAGCCTAGGAACATAAATGAGGCATTGAAGGACCCGGATTGGATCAATGCCATTCTTGAAGAGCTCAACAACTTTAAAAGGAACGAGGTTTGGGAGTTGGTGGAATGCCCCAAGGACCACAACGTTATAGGAACAAAGTGGGTGTTCCGCAACAAACAAGACGAACATGGAGAAGTGGTGCACAACTATGCAAGACTTGTGGTGCAAGGGTTCACACAAATTGAAAGACTTGACCATGGAGAGACCTACGCGCCGGTTGCACGTTTAGAAGCCATTCGGTTACTTCTTGCCTTTGCATCACTTTTCAATATTGTTTTATTTCAAATGGATGTCAAAAGTGCATTTCTAAATGGCTTCATTGAAGAGCTTGTTTTTGTTGAGCAACCAACCGGTTTTGAGGACCCTAAATATCCTAACCATGTTTACAATCTCTCTAAGGCACTCTATGGCTTAAAACAAGCTCCTAGAGTATGGTACGAGTGTCTTAGAGACTTTCTAATTAAAAAGGGCTTTAAAACCGGGAAGATTGATCCAACACTCTTCATTAAGACCATTGATGATGAATTATTCATTTGTCAAATTTATGTGGACGACATTACCTTTGGATGCACTAATCATTCTTTTTGCAAGAAATTTGGCGAAATGATGGCCATGGAATTCGATATGTCCATGATTGGGAAACTTACTTTCTTTTTGGGTTTTCAAATCAAACAATTGAGGAGTGGAACCTTTATTTCTCAAGAGAAGTATATCAAGGATCCCCTCAAATGCTTCGACATGACGGAGTGCAAACCCATAAAGACCCCCATGGCAACCAATGGTCTCTTGGATCTCAACGAGGGAGGTAAATCGGTAGATCAAAAACTTTATTGTTCTATGATCGGTTCTTTACTTTATCTTACCGTATCTAGGCCCGACATTATGTTTAGTATTTGTATGTGTGCTAGATTTCAAGCTTCCCCTAAAGAGATGCATTTGGTAGCCGTAAAAAGAATTTTAAGATATTTAAAATTCACACCTGGTATAGGCTTGTGGTACCCTAAAGGTGCTAGCTTTGAGCTAATCGGCTACTCGGATTCCGACTATGCCGGTTGTATGATTGATAGGAAAAGCACCTCCAGGGGTTGTCATCTATTAGGTAGGTCGCTTGTGTCTTGGGCGTCAAAGAAGCAAAACTTCGTTGCTCTATCAACCGCCGAGGCGGAATATATAGCGGCGGGGAGTTGTTGCGCTCAAATCATTTTCTTGACACAATCGTTATTTGACTTTGGGCTAAAATTTAACAAAGTGCCTCTTCTTTGTGATAATGAAAGTGCGGTCAAGATAGCCAACAATCCAGTTCAACATTCGCGTACCAAGCACATTGATATCCAGCATCATTTTCTTAGGGATCATGTTGCAAAGGGTGACATTGTGCTTAAGTATGTTCGAACGGAGGACCAATTGGCGGATATCTTTACTAAACCCCTAGATGAGGCGCGGTTTTGCAAATTAAGAAATGAACTCAACATACTAGATAGCTCAAATATTCACTGTTAAATCTTGTGTGTTGAATAAGATTTGTTGAGATCCCTCTTCTTCTTATTTGTCTCTCTTTTGATTTTCTTTTGGATCGTCACATTTAGGGGGAGTTTTAAATTTCACTATAATTTGAAAATACCCCTAAAGTTGTGAAGAGATAAAATGGTTTTGGTTGGCACATAATTATACTATAATTTCCTAAGCTGTTTTAATTCAATTCAAATATGATTAAAATTTAATCCTTGCCTATGGTGTCCATGCTCATTTTGAAAACCTTATCTATTTTACAAAGCCTCTAAATTGCAAATGTAAAAGAAAAATTTGTTTAAAGGCTATAGGCATTTAGGATAAACTCTTTCAGTTATTCTATAGAAAGATAAAACAAAAATAAAATGTGCTGAACTCCTAAAGGACCTTTTTGCTTAAGATTACACGTTTGTAATTTTAGTGGCAAAATTTTTGGGTCCTTACATTTTATTTGGGTTATTGGAACTCCTAAAATTTTCTGAAAATTTTCTGAGTTTTCTGATTTATTTTCACCTTCTCTGGACGCCGTCCGCAGACCAGCGGACGCGTCCGATCAGCCCTTTCTAGAGGACTCAGCGCTCATCGTTTCCTTCTGTGGACGCTGTCTGCACGGCACTGGACGTGTCCGAAGACCGTGTGCGGAACGTCCGCAGGCTATCCGGATGCCCCCCAGTGTGCGTCCGGCAGTGCCCCTGTTTTTCAAATCTGTTCTCCGGACGGTGTCCACTGGCGACCGGACGCATCCGTAGATGTGGGGATCCACTCGATTAGGGTTTCTTGCCCTCTTCGAACAGCGTCTGTAGGGGACCGGACACGTCCGGAGAGCGCGATCTGTGTCAAAATTGCCTGGTTTCCCGCGTACCCCCTCATTTCCTTTTTTTTGTCCCTTTCCTCTGTTGCACCGCTAGAGGTCTCCTCGCCACCGTTCGCTGTCGTTCGGCCATTTTCTCCTGCGATTTGACCTCCATTCCTCGGTATTGTCTCGTCTCCCTCTCCTCTATCCTTCTATCCGATTACTTCCCCTTGAATCGAAGCCGATCGTCTTTTTCAACTCCTTTTAGGTGTTGCTCTGGTCAGTGTCAACTATGCCAAGGATGCGAGGGGTTGGTGTCCGAGTCATCCCACCTTCTGGCCGTGGTGGAGGAGCTCAGTCTCCAGGGCAGACAAGTCAGTCGGTCAGGAGCAATGTGGCTCCCGCCACTCCTCGTGATCCCCCGATTGACTTGGTCGGGGGAAGCGATTTGCCCTCAGATGATGACGACTCAAACTACATTCCAGATGAGAGTGTCGCCCGGGCAGCAGCAGACAGTGAGATGCCTAGCTTACAGCCTGAGTGAGTCCCGATCAACGACTCGCTCATTTTGATGAACAAGGAGGCGCTCCGAAAGTTCAGATCGGTAAACATAGAGGATTGGTTTCGTAGAGGGCAGAGGCATCAGCCCAGCGGAGACCCCAGGTTTTCCAGCCATAGGCAGCTTGATCTCTATCACTTTTACTCCCAGTCTAAGCACCAGTTTAGAGATCCACACTGCATAGATTGGAACGAGATCACAGCTTTACCAGTGGGGCAGACGGTCAGGCAGCTATTTGATAGTACACCTGGGTTGGCTGAGCTGATCAGCGACACCGCACTTGCATGGGACTCAGAGCGGGTGTTTGAGTTTTTCGCCATCGTGTATATTCCTGAGGGGCGCTCGAGGATTGCTTTTTTAGTTGACGGGACTGTACACGAGCTTTCGATGGCTGAGATTAACAGGTCCTTGGGCACATTTGAGGGTGGTGAGGATGTGATGGAGCGAGCTTTTCCCACCTCACTGTGGTCAGGAGTGCTACCTCCTTTTGAGCAGATCTCAGATTTGTATGTCAGCCCCGACACTCCAGGTTTTGATTATAGGAAGACCAAGTTCCTGAAGGCTGAGCCCCCCTGATTAACACTCTTCTAAGGGCGACACTGTTTGTGCGGGGCGGTTTCAGGGATGCAGTCATGCCTGCTATTGGTTGGATTCTTTACCATATGTTCAGAGGTGAGCCAGTCAATATTGGAAATCTGATTGTGGGTGAGATTGAGGATGCCATCTATAGGCAGATGGACAGGGCATTGCCTTTGGCCCCATACATTGCCCTGCTCCACACTATGAACAACCTTGTGTCTGCCCAGGAGCAGGATACCTACGAGCAGATGATCCGACAGCACAGTGTGACAGCTTTCTTGAATGGTCTACGCTAGAAGCCAGCCATTCATCCTTTTGGTGTGCCTGATGCTCCTCAGGATCAGGGTGCAGCAGCTCCAGACTCCCCAGTTCAGGTCTAGGTCCCTCCTTCGGTCCCTAGTTTTCATGACACCAGGGCCTCCTCTTCAGCTATTGCCCCTCCAGATCTCTCAGCATTGTTTTCTCAGGTTACTCAGACCTTTTCTGAGAGATTTGACATGTTTGCTGCTCAGATGGGGTCCAGATTGGATAAGTTAGAAAAGGACACCTTAGAGAGACTGGATCAGATTCAGGGTGATCTCACATATCTTCAGGATGAGTTCTCTGAGATGAAAGCTGCCGTGACATTTTTAGGAGCTCACACTCTCATTCACCCTGCTGGCGCCAACCCTTTTGTTTGGTACAATTCTGCGAGTTTGCCTCAGCGGCCCGGGTTTCCGCCTCAGTGGTCTCAGGTGTTCCCATAGTCTTTTGGGACCTCGTCTTCAGCTCCTCCAGCTCCGTCAGCTCCTCCCGCACCTTCAGCTCCGTGTCAGGATTCTCTTCCTGACCCCTCGGCGTCGCCTTCCCAGTCCCGCATCAAGCATGGGCGCTCCTCTCCCTCTGCCTCTGGTGCTCAGCAAGACTAGGCCCCCTCTTTGGTCCTTGATGCCAAAGGGGGAGAGCGAGTGTGTGGGTAGGTAGGAGGGTTAGTTGTAGGGGGAGGGTGTTGAGTGAGGATTAGCCATAGCTGTCGAGTTTTGAGTGTATTCTGCATGTTAATCTCCTGTGCTCGAAAACTTTTATTTGATCTGGCTATGACATGATTGTTACATGCTACGATTACCTTTTTGCATTGATCAAAGGGGAGCTTATCTTTTTCTTGGCCTTGATATGGTATTGTTTTTACATCTTTAGTTTTTAAAATTATGCTCTGAGCTATGTTACCTGCTTATATTTGAATTGATCATTGAAACATAGCTATCAATGTTCTATCACTCTAACCCAGTTTTGCAGCAAAATCTTGTTGTTGTCATCAAGTACCAAAAAGGGGGAGATTGTGAGCATCATGGACCCCTAATTTTATTGGATTATTTTTTTTGGTATTGATGACATCTTCTCGACCTAAATTCGAGTTCCTCAAGACTCTCTCGAGTGTTCTTGGTGTTCTTGGAACCCTACTACTTTGGCGGTATCAAGGATCAACAAGAACGGATAGACGAAGGCGTGACTGGGTGCGTGTTGAGGTCACGGAAGTAGTCTAGGACTCTTGTTTTTCAGTTTGTCGCATTGTCAAGGGGGGGTCAAAATCCTTTTGAATTTGTCCGGTCTTGGTTCTCGTGTCGCACACCGATCTCTTCTCTAGGATTGTTTGTCCTTGGTTTAGGAGTTGAGAGAGTGTGTGAGTTGTCTGAGAGGCTAGGGTTTGTGATGCCCTTTGTTTCTAGGGTTTTAGTGATTCCCCGGACGCGTCCGGTGAACCACCGGATGTGTCTGGTGGCGGCTTTCTGCTGGCATGTGAGCTCTGCGGAGCGTCCGGAGGGCGTGTCCGCAGAGATTTTAAATCTCCGGGCCGCTGTCCGACGCGGAACGGACGCGTCCGAGACGAGGGTTTGGTCACCTCCTCTTGCCGCCCTTTGGGCCATGCGTCTAGAGCGGCTCGAGCGTGGTAGGTGAGCTTCTCGACGACGCGTCCCTGAAGGGAGCGGACCGCCCTGAGAAAATGTGAGTTTGCCCCTCCTCTGCCGGACCCACCGGACAGGGCGTCCGGAGGTTCTCCGGACGAGGCAGGTAAGGCTCACCGGACGCGTCCGCTGGGAAGCGGAGGCTGTCCGGTGATGGTGTTTTAGCAGTGAGTGTAGCGTGTTGGCGCTCACCGGACGCTGTCTATTGGGCCACCAGTCGCATCCGGTGACTCCAACGGCTAGTTTTCCTGGCTGTGTTAATGGCTAGGTTTTGGGGGTAGCTATATAAGGGAGGTTGATGGCCGACTTTACAAGGTTTTAGGCACCCCTTGAGAGTTAGAGCAATCACCCTTAGCTATTGGAGAGCATTAGAGACCTTGGGATCATTTTTAGGGTGTCTTTTCCTTCCCCCGATCGGTGTGCTACATTGGGAACCCTTGATCCGGCGTGATCGAAGGGTTTCGGCTTGTTACTCTTGGTTGCAATCAGCGTTGGTGGCTTGAGGAGCTCACCAAGGCGTGTGGGAGCCCTCACGTGGTTGTGAAGGTTCGGCGTCGACCTAGCCGTAGCGGCAAATGACGGCCAACTAGTGGAACGAGGCGGAAGGATCAAGGGAGAGCCGGCACTTGAGAGTGCTTGCCTCAACGGAGACAGGAGCTTGGCTCTGAACTTCGGGAAACAAATTCTTGTCTCCTTCCTTTGTGCATTCTATTGTATTTTGCTTCCGCAATTTTAGTTGTTTTTTGTTGCTAGATTAGTCTCTCTTTGTTCATTAGCTTTTGGCAACTAGTCTTGGGTGTCTCTTAACTAGTGACTAATTGTTAATCAAATTCTAAAATTAAAATTTAGCCTATTCACCCCTCTCTAGGCCATTCGATCCCCTTCACTCCTTCTTGGGAGTAGCTGCCTGAGCAGGCTGGCTTCTCTTGGCCAATGTTCGAGTTTGAGCTCCACGTGCGGGGGGTGGTGGAGGAGACGGGCTTCCTCTGGGGGGCATCTGCTTCGGTGTAGATGTAGGTGGTGGAGATGACTCTAGAGTTGCACCACTTATGCATGCGGGAGATGTTGGAGGAGTCGGGCTTCTTCTGCCATGTGTTGGAGGAGAGGCCACATCCACGTTATCTCAAAAAATTATTAACCGTTTGCGCCACAGGATAAAATTGTGTACTGACTCTCCTAGGTTCGTGGTTCCATCACCTCCGGGAATGTCGAGGTCAAGGTCCTCGTACCCTGTGCATACCTCCTCCACTGAGACCTTTGCGTAGCCCGGCGGTATCTCCTGGCCATGGATTAGCTGCCCCTGCTCCACAGGGTGAGCCATGCCGTGAGCTACCTTGAAGGAGAGGTTCCGTATTTGGATGTGCAGCTCACAAAGTCTCCGCTGCGTAATGTCGTCTACGGGATAGGGGCCCGAGTCCACTTCGGAGAGCCCACCGGAAGCGCAACTGCTACGCCGCGCAGAGGGGCTGATGACATCACGATTACTGGGAGGTTCTAGGCCCGCCTCCTGCTGTTGGCTCAAGGCTAATTGCATCTCTCTTTGGACCTCTTCTTGCATTCTTTGCTGTGTTTGATTCAGGTGTTCTTCAAGAACAATGAACTGTTGTGCCTGTCGGGCCTTGCTTCTCATCCGTCTTCTATAGGTCTCAGCATCAATGGTGAAACCAACCTTCCACGGGACGATGCCAATGCCTCGTGTATGGCCAGGGTGCTCTGGGTTTTGTAGGGCCCTTGTAAGCTCGTTGTTCTCCCTATTTGGCACGAAGGTGCCCTAGGAAGACTCCTCGATCGACTTGACAAGCCTACCGGCCACATCTCGCAGCACCTCCCCAAGCACCGCTTTGCCGTCACTGTCAAGGCTGCCACCGTGAGCATAGAACCAATTCTTGGCTTTGTTGGACCATTCCGTTGTTGCGGGGGTGACACCCTTCGCTAGCAGGTCTTGTTCCCTTTTCTCCCAATTGGGTAACGCCCGGCGGTAACCTCCAGAGCCGAGGTGGTGGTGGTAAATCTTCTTCTGTGCATTCTGCTTGTTACTTTCACTCACACTCTGACCTTCTTCCGAAGTCTTGTAGTTCACGAACGCATCCTAGTGATCCTACAACTTTGGGTACTTGTTGAAGTTGGGCGTTTTATTCTTCTTGATATACTCATTGTTCAACCTCTTTTTAAAAGTCTGGAAAGTGATGGCCATCTTCTTGAGTGTGTAACTCTTCACCTTCTCTTTGGACCCCTTGGGAAAGGTGAATGTCTGCTTCACATCATTCTAGAGCATGCTCTTCGTGTCATCAGAGATCTCATCCCATTTCACTATGCTAATTGGCACGTGGTCCCTCACGTGGACGCCGCATGCCAAATTGAACAGCCCCAGCACCGACAGGGGTGCAAGAGGTTGGCCATTCTCACCGACCTTGGTGATAACGTGTCTTTCCTTTGACTTCTTGCTTGGACCTCGCTGACGTGATTGCCTGTTGGATTGACCGGTCTGAAAATTGGTACAATCATGAATAGGCTATAATGTTGGCTTAGCTTGATTCAGGAACTGACGTAGCATTCGTACTAATTTACCCTGCCAGCCTCATTGGGCTCTGCGGCCTCATCTGGTTCTGGGGCCTCCTCGGCCTCGGTGGCCTCAATGGCCACGCGTTGATCCACGAGGGCGGGTTCATGCTTCCCTACCTCATAACCATCATCTCCCACAATTATATGTCTCAATAATTCGTCTTGATCAAATCCTTTGCCAGCCATCATTTCTTAAGCTAGAAGAAGGCACTAAAAATGAACGAAAATAGATCAACAAAAGTAGATGATAAATAGTGATGTGCAGAAGAGCGGGAGCGGAGGACGGGCAATAACAGCGAGGAGGCTTATGGATACATGATAAACGGTGCAGGAGAGAGGGTAGGGAGGACGAGCGATGACAGTGAGGAGGTCCGTGGGGAAGAAGGGGTAGAGGATGGTGGGCGGTGACGGCGAAGAGGACGGTGGGTAAGAGGGGGTTAGAGAGGAAGGACGGGTAGCGATACCGGAGATTTCATTTCACATACATTACATCACAAGTATACTTATACATTTCACATATACATTTCAAAACTAAATACATTACATTTCATAAATTATTCAGAAAATCACATATACATAGAAATTTCAAAAGACAAACCTAGAATTAGACAAATTTGTAGCATCACACAAGTGACAAAATTAGTTAAAGAAAATATAGAAACATACGTTATATAGGATTCAAATAATTATGTAGCTACATAAATTAGACATATCAATATTGTTTGCTTCGGTTTAAATCTAGCCACAGGATTACACCTCAAAAGCAATGATACAGGACAAGAAGAGAGAACACTTCAACTTGCGGGGCTCGCCGGTGTTGCACTAGACGTTGGTGACGGAGATGCCACGTCCGATGGTCTCCCGGGCCATGTAGAAGATGAAGCAATGGCCGTCGTTGGAGCAGAGCACGTGGAAGCCGAGCTGGGCATGGAGAACTAATGCATTTGATCTCCACGCCTAGCATTAGTTCTCCACGTCCATCTCGGCTTCCACGTGCTCCGCGCCAACGACGGCCATTACTTCATCTTCTACATAGCCCGGGAGACAATCGGGCATGCCATCTCCGTCACCTCTGTCCAGCGCAACACCCAAAAGCCCCACGAGTTGAAGTGGTCTCTCTACTTCCAATTCCATGCTTGTCTCTCAGTCGATGGCCAAGAATCGATTCTGACCTTGATCTGACCCAAGGAATTGATCTCCTTCTGGGTGACTTGAGATTTTGCCTGTACTAAAATTCCTCCTTGATTTTATTTCCAAACACAACTCAGTCAATGGCATCCACAACATCTCAAGAACCTACAGCTCTACAAGCATAGTACATAGAAAAAAATTTCAATGCATAGTGGTTTTAAGATAATTATGATTGCCTTTGGAATTAACACTATTAATATTTTTCACATGCTATAGATATATATTAATATAGAATCTCCTATGCATATATGGATTCTAATTTCTCTATTCACATGGAGATGGAATGTCAAGATTGAGACAGAAAATGGAGAAAACAGTGAGGCTGTAACACCATGAGGTGCTCCTTTGTGAAAAATCGTTGAACGAATGTTAGATGCAAAATGTAGTATCACACTGCCTCCTATGACCAGGAAAAAGAGAGTACTATTGCCCACTTAGTAGTATTGCACACTGCCTCCTATGCAAAATATGGGTTTACCCTTTAAAAAGGGAAAGTATATGCTTCTAGGAACTTAAGATCTAGCTTTGGATCTGACTAATTGGATGTAAAAAGGGAAAGTATATCGCACATTACGGTTGAATCTACACTATTAACGGTTTGGATCAGACTTTGTGAAAAACTCAACAGGGATTAGGGAATGGACCTGCGCGCATGGAGGAAGGCGTCTCGTGTGGGCTCGTCGGGGGTGAAGAGTATGGCGGTGCGCGGGGATGTCAATGTCGGGGATTGGAGGAGGCGGCGGCGGCGGCGTCGGCAAGAGAGAGAGAGAGAGGGGGGGAGGCAAACTTGGCAGGTTGGAGACTTGGCCTTGACCTCATGATACATATACCACAGGCACCATCGGTCCGGTTGGTGTTATTTAACTAGGATCGATGCACCACATTAGTCGATAGAGGTAACACCAATCGACTAAATATTATCGAGCCCCTTGAAGGAAGCCCTAGGCACCATCAGTTCCGGTTGGTGTTACGAACCGGGACTGACGCACTACATCAGTCTTGGTTCGTAACACCAACTGGGACTAAATGGCCCATCAGGCCCCTTGACGGAAGCCCTAGGCACCTTCCGTCCCGGGGTTGGTAACACCAACTGGGACTAAACGTCATCGCCAAAGCTGGCGCAAGCCCTGGGCACCATCAATCCCGGTTCATAACACCAACCCGGACTGAAATTTTTGTATTCTTATGATTCAATTTAAAATATTTTGCCGGTCAAATCTTTCAACTCAAAGCCGTCCGTCTGGGGAGGTGCTCGGCTGCTCGGGCACTCGGATGCTTGGGCGCTCGGCTCCGAGGCGCTCGACTCGGCTGTAAATGGTCAAATGGAGGAGATCGCAGAAGCAGCCACGCGGCAAGAATCCGAGCGGTACTCCATAGAATTTTTTCCACTGGAGAGGGCATAGGCTCTGCTCACAAGAGGAGCCTAGTTCGATCAATTTCCTACATTACTTGTATCATGCACGATCTTACTTGTATCCTACTTGCAATGGGTCATACTGAAATTTCCTATATTTGAAGTATATGTAGGATACAAGTAAGATCGTGCATGATAGGAACCGCGCGCTTTGTCTTCCCACTGTGCGCTTCGACTTCCTCGCGGCGTGCTTCTTCTCCCCGCCCCCGGAGCGTGTTCCGGCTATATAAATCGCTTCGATGAGGTCCTGTGCACTCCATTCACATATCCCTACCATCTGCTTAGATCGATCGGCCGCCATGGATGCCGATTCGGAGCCGGAATACACCATCACCTCCATTTCCAACAAGGAGTACTGGGAGGACGACGGCGATGAACCGGGGGAATGGCCGGTCGACCCACTGACGGAACACCCATTCGGCCTTGCCAATCCCAACTCGGTGTGGGAGGCGACGGCTGCGGAGATGTTCTCGCCGCAGGACGGGGGTGTAGCGGCATGGGGGTGTTGGCTAGCATGGCCGCCGGGGTTTCCACCACCGGTCGGGGATTTCGAGGCCGATGTTGCCCCCAATGGGGAATTGTACGTCTTCTTCAATGCCTTCGATGACAATGACGCCGACGACGAGCAGGAGCAGAACTAGCTAGCTAGGTATAGGGAAGTTCGCCCCTCTTTTGCTAGGTAGCCGTTGGCGCAAACAAGTAGTACTAGTCTTTTGCAGGTGGTATATATAGTTTTAAATTCCATATCAGTGTTCATATATAGTTAAGTACTGATTATGTATAGTTCATATATAGTTTTAAAATTCCATATCGTTTGTATATTGGCAATGTGAACATCGGTGTGATCATGAATTCGGCATTCCAGTGTTATGACATGTTGTGGTGCTATTGGTACTCACGGGCATGGCAATGGATGCAGTAAATTAGGGAGAATTTGGGAGAAATTGGGGAGAAATAGGGAGATGTGAGGGCGGATGCGGAATGGGGATCAATTAGGAGAGGAGAGGAATAGGGAGATAAGGGGTGAAATTGGGGAGAACCCGGAAGACGCGCGTCTCGGGGCGCGAGTAGGGGAGGCGAGGAGGCGGAACCAATTGGAGGAAGGAGATGATAGGTGGGTCCCACCTGGCATTGGAAGGTGCAGTTCCACTTCAACCACCTTTAGTTCTAGTTGGTATTACTAACCGGGATTGAAGCACCACATCAGTCCCGGTTGAAGTCCAGGTTCATAACACCAATCGGGACTAAAAGCCACCGCCCAAGCTGGCGCAAGCCCTTGGCACCATCAGTCCCGGTTGATAACACAAACCAGGACTAATCTTCTTTAGATTGAAAAAGCTAGTGCTTCCTTGGCATGTTGAGATGGCTTCCTTGTCCAACCTGGCTAGCGTGTGGTGCTTGAGCGTAGGCTTGCCCACAAGGTCGCAGGTTCGAGCCCTGCTTGTATGCCCAGCCTTTTTTTTTATCAATTTTGCACTCTTATAAATCCACTTAAATATTCTTTTTCTCTAATACCTTCAAATGCGTCAATAATTTTTCACTACAATAAATACCTTAGTGATTCCTCAATAACTTTTGCCCTACATTTTTGCACTACAATTTTTCACTACAATTCCTTAATGATTTAATTTTTATTTATATAAAATTATTTATAGCTCCAAGAAAAGGGTAAAAATATCACTAGAATCTGAAAATTACGTGGATTCCAAAAATGTGTGTTATTTTTACATTTGACAAATATTTATGGTATGGGTTTCGTAATTCAATTTTTTTCCATCTCTAATGCATTCAATTTTTATTTATAGAAAATTATTTATAGCTCTAAAAAAGGTCAAAGGATAACTAGAATCTTAAAATTATGTGGATGCCGAAAATGTGTGTTATTTTTACATTTGAAAAATATTTATGTTATGTGTTTTATATCTCTAATGCATTCAATTTTTATTTATAGAAAATTATTTATAGCTCCTAAAAAAAGGTAAAAATTCATTCAAAATTCATACATGGGTTTACACAACACGGTTTGACTTATTTGCTAACATACTTTCTTTTTGCATGAGAACCTTCATTATGATCGTGGCATAATAGGGAGGAGATTCCTCTGCATGAACTAGGACACTGATGCCTAAGTCCACTGTGAGGGGGTAGCTTGTCGAACTGGTTATACTCTTCTTCATCTGTCACACCCTCAACTCCGACAATCTTTCCCTTACTTGGAAGAAACACGTGGCAGCTTAGCTGATTGCTGCTGCTAGTATTCTTGTAACATCCTCATTTTCAAAAACCAAAACTCATGAGCATGCATACATAATTTTTTGCAAAAATTTAAAATTTGATTTAAACATTGAAAATGAGTCTGTTCCTCTAGTAAAATTTCCCAAACTTAATAAAATCTTGCATTGCATTTTAAATTTTGAATTTAATTTTTACCAATTGATATTTTGGGAAAATTAAATAAAATAATAATTTTAATTTTTGAAAATTAATTATGGATTGCCTGTGGTGAATTTTGCTGTTAAAGAAATTGTTATTTTGACAAAGGCTATTTTTATTTTCACTAAAATTATTTTTGGCCTAGTAATCTACTTTCTATGACATGTGGGTCCCACCATTATTTCCTTTCTTTCTTATTTTCTTTTCTTTCTATCCTTATCTCTCTTTCCTTTTTGGCCGGTGCCTTTCCCCCTTCGCTAATTTCTTGCGCAAGGAGAAAATCGATCTCCTGCCAAACCTACTGTAACATCCCCATTTAAAAAATAAAAATCATGCATCATTAAAAATTCAAAAATTAATATTTTGAATTAAAGATACTAATATTAGCTCCTTACTAAAGCCTAAATTAATATTTTCAACTATTACCCTTATTAGAAAGCCATGCATCATAAATTTTAAAAATTATATTTTAAAAGGAGAATGTTCCTATAAAAATAAAATAAATAAAATAAAATAATGATATGATTTATAAAATTATTTTACAAGACTTATATTTATTAAAAGAGCATGCATCATATTAATTAATTGTCATAAATAAATTTTTGCAACATTAAAAATTCTCAAAATAAATAAATTATATTTTATAATCTGAAAATAAATTTTGAAATTATTTGTGGCATTAAAATATTTATTTAAGGATTTTCCAAATTCCTTCCCTCTTTACCATTTACCTTTCTACCATTTTACCACTTTACCATTTCACCATTTTACCTTTTTACCATGACCCAAAAGTCAACATTTAGTGAAATTACCCTTCTACCCTCCCATGTCATGATGACATCACCAAGGGTGAAATTACCCTTTGCCCTTAAGAAGATTCATGCACCCTTTGACCCTTGACCTTGGACTTGCTTTTTGACCATGACCATGACCAAGAGGGGGACTTGGCTGCCATGTAT
The DNA here is from genome assembly GCA_036346375.1 of Guadua angustifolia. Lineage (NCBI taxonomy): Eukaryota > Viridiplantae > Streptophyta > Magnoliopsida > Poales > Poaceae > Guadua > Guadua angustifolia. The sequence goes on from JAYEVE010000665.1 coordinate 51,039, forward strand.
TGCTTCATTTTCCTCCTATTTAGCCAGGAGCACATGCACACTCTCTCTCCCTCCTTCCTGGGTCTCACTCTCTCTTCACCCTTCTCCCTCTCTCTTTGGACCAAGGTGGTAAGGATCTCCTCTGACCCTATAATTTTACCCACATGTTCATCTTATCTAGGGGAACCCATTTTTGTAGGTGGCCGGCGCCGACATTGTCGGAGCATGGCCAGACTCGCCGAGCCATCTTTGGAGCCGCTGTGCTAGTCGAGTAATCCTTGGTGGTAGGAACTCTAGCCTACCCCTGCCCCTAAACTCCCTCATCGCCCTCTCCCTTTTGCCCAGCTCACGCATGGCGTTAGCCTGCTCACCTGCTGCGGCATTGCGTCTCCGAGCAGCCGGCCAAAGAGCTTGGCCAGGAGTGGTGAGCCGCACCACCGTGCCGGGTGTCGAGCCGCGCACGCCCGACCCCACTTGACCCTTGCTCACCCTCGCCTCGCCCCACTCACCTTCTGCTGTGTGTCGCCTCATGAGCCTGTGCTGCCGCTCAGCAGGCCCACCAATCAGCTCCTCCCCTCATTGTCGCTGGGACCCACTGCCAGCCTGGCCGTGCCAAGGCTTGCCACACAAGGCGCCCAGTCAAGACGTCATGCTTCAAGGCAAACAAAGCATCTTGTTGGCAGAGCCAAAGTAAAGCAACCGCCGCCACGCAACTGCCTCCTTTTTGATTTTTAAAATTTTTATAAAATTTATAAAATTTTTAAAATTCATATTTTTGAAATAAAACTCCAAATGAGATGAAACTAATTTTTATAAATTTATAAAAATCTAAAGTTTTATTTAAAAATGTTATTTGACATTTTTGTAATACAAAACCTATCTAGAAAAATTAAAAAGGGTGTATGCCCTATTTCTTTATATAGAAGATATTTAAAATTAATATTTCTACAACTAAGAATATAACTATAATGATATTTCTAAAAACTCAGTAAAATATTTTGTTCCATATAAAAATATGTTATCACATATTTATAATACAAAATATTTTTGTAAAACTTAAATAGCTCTCTAAGTGGTTTAGGCCATCTAGAAAATGTATTTCCCCTATAATTTTTTTATAAGAAATATTTCTAAATAAAAATAGATGTTGAATCCAGTAGGATTTTACTCAATTAAAAATATTATTTAACCCTTTTTGCACACACCAAACATTTTTGTAACATTCAAAATGCATTTATGACTATAACCTGCACACTGAATATAAATTTTCAAAAATAGGAAATAAACTCCAGTAAATCTATAATGACTTAGAAAAATGTTTTGCAACTATAAAAGGGTCATTTACATATTTGCATCCATACTTTGTATGTGCACAAGTAATTATGTTAAACTTAATAACAGTAAATTGATGTTAGGTGTTAGATAAATCCTATACCACATAAAAATAATGCCAATGTGCCATGACCACTCTAGGAATATTACTCTATAATTAAATGGCATGCTCCTTGATTAGATTTTATTAAATCTGCTTAGTTGTGCTTAGTTTCTTTGATACTGTTATTGATTGCAAATTCCCTGATTTGTATTTATACCTCTATTTATAAATGTTCATTTGATCACAGTAGGGGTACTACTGTGAGGGAAAACTGTTAGCTGGGTAGCAGGGTATGCTACCCGGGTTTCTTAAATGATTTGGAAAATTGATTGGGGTGGATGGTTAGAATGGTATGGTGGGGTTTACCACGAGAATCGGGTCCAGTGTGGGAACCACCCCAGTCTTAAGGACCGTCCCTTGTGGTTGTCGAAACTAAGTACAACAGCATAGCCATGAGTGCCTGTATGGGCGGGTCGGGCTTAGTAGCTATTGGAACCCTAGTTCGGACTGCCCGTGTGGTATGAATATGCGTACTATGCTGCGGCCAATAGTACTGAATGCATAATGGCTCAAGAGGGGGCTTTAGCCAACGGAGGGTTTACTCTGCGCTGCGGTTGAATCCTTAGAGGGGCTACCGAGCTAGGGGGAAGATAGTCAAAGGCCTAGTCAGAAGGACCTTTTATTGGGATGAGTTCTATCTCATGGGTAAAGTGTGCAACCCCTGTAGGGTGTAAAACTATCTGGATAGCCGTGCCCACGGTCAAGGGCAGACGACGGTGGGTTAACCACAAGTGTAGTTTTCTCAACTATTTCTAAAATGATTTTTAAAATGAAAATGATTTGGGAACCTAACGGTGGTTTAGCCGTGGTGAATTGATGTTCGGTGGTTTAGCCGACGTGTGCTTTGTTCATACGGTGGTTTAGCCATCGAGTGTTGAGCCTACTGTGGTATCCGTGAGGAAAAGTAAAAACCACGATTTGTATCGTGGGGGAAATGGAAAGACCGGCGGGTAGCCGGAGATTTGAAATGATTTTCAGAATGATTGATCTCAATACTTTTCTAAAATGTGCTTTTCAAATAAATAGGCAAACTGTTACAAATCTGGCATTTCTGCAAATAGCCTTATCCCTAAACCTTCAGTAGATTCTATGGAATATTGTCGATTGACTTGCGAGTATTTCAAAATACTCACTCTCGTGTGTAACCACGGGGCTGCTCAATCCAACGAGCAGATCCCGGCTTTCAGAGCTACCCAGAGGATGCTGACCAGGAGGAGTGCTTCTTGTGACAAAGATATCGGGGCGAGGATTACAGGGCGCCTAGGATCGCTACTCTGACCTACCGTGGTTTTGGCTCTTTTAATGTTTTTATGGATTTAAATAATGTAATATAAGACTTCCACTGATGTATGGTCTGCGTGCCAGAACTTTGTACTTTGATGTAATTAAAGTTTACCGTATTGTATGGCAATGATCCAATGTTCTGGAATTCTGTGTGTACTAGCTACTAATCCAGGGACTAGTACAGGTAATGCACAGATGGGCCCCTCTCCTGTTCAGAGGGGGTCCCGACACCTACCTTGGGTTGGTTTGGTAGTGTCCAAAAATTGCTCCACCGACCTCCTCCCATCCCTTTTTCTTTCCTTTCTTTTCTCCTCTTCCTTTTCCTTTTCTCCTTTTCTTTCCTCTCTTGCCGACGCCCCATTTTCCTTTCTCTCGACTTTCTTACGTAGAGGGATGATCTCTCGTCTCCAACCAACCCAGGGAAGGTTAGGAAACCCCCCTAAAATCACTCCACCGAACAGCCCTTGCCTCTATCCCTTCTTTCCTATAAACTCTCTAAACTGATCCTTCTCTCCCTTCCCTTGCGATCTCTCTCGAACTTCCTTCTCGGTAAGTTTTCTGTTGTTGCCGTCGAGGTCTTCGACTCTCAACTAATCTGTGACTCCGTTTTTGCCATCCCTCAGTGGCTAACTCACCGAAGTGCTATTGCTGAACCAAAGACGACGCCACTGCCCTCCTCGCCGTCGCACCTCTCCGCTCGGTATCTCCTCCCTCCTTGTTGCCCTCTAGCATCCCTAGAACCCCGTGAAGCTTCCCAATCCACCGCCTTCTCACCTCTAAGCCAAACCAAACCCAACCGAATTGGACTCGATCCAATTCAGTTCTGTACCCAACACCCCCATATATAAACCTGCAAACATCAATCACAATCATCGCAACCCTTCCCCCATCCATCTGCAAAACCTCTCATCCATACAAGACCGATCAACAATGTCAACGCCCAAACCCTCCAAAATTCCACTCAGTTGGCATCATCTGCAAATAGTAGATCAGCACACAAGTCGTCGCCGCCCACAAACCCTAGCATCCACAAGTCCCCCTGTTAACCCTAATTCCCAAATTTCCTTCAAAACCCGATTCAATCTGAATTCAACATCAAGCACAATTCAAGATGTTGTTGAAATCAATCTGTTGAGGGGACGTGTAGGCCGGAGATCTCCAATTCCGCCGCCTTCCCCTGCATCCTACCAGCTGCTGCCGTCCATCAGTCGCCATCGCCGTGCCTCTGCCTCCCTGCAGGTCACCACGCCGCGCCGGCCGGACCCATTATCGTCCTCGCCGTCGCACCTCTCCGCTCTGCTCTAGAGTACTGTAGCCGCAGCTGCCTAGGGCTGTCGCCACCACGCCCTTGCGCTATTGCTGGCCTACCGCCGCTGCGCTCCCTTTAGCCGCACCATTGCCAGCCTCCTCCTCAGCACCGCCTCCCAGGGCGGCGACCCGCCGTTGCCGCCTCTCGATCTGTTGCCGTCTCTTCTTTGCCAGATTCCTTTGCTTCCTGCTTGCCCCCTTGATTACCATCCCATTGCCCAAGCAACCCAACCCGCCACCGCCCCTCTGCTTTCCCCTCTCCAATCCCTCTCTAATCTCTCTAATCCCCCTCTCACTCTTCCTTTCTTTCTTCTATTTTCAGAGAGGGAAACCCCTTTGGGCCGGTGTATAGTGGCAGTCCTTTGCTACAGCTTCTACTGCAGTGGTAATTCCCGATCCCCCCTATTAACCTGTGAACATCACTCCTTCATCCATCTGACCTCCGAATCTAGTAGATCCAGTTTCTAAATTTCTAGTTATGTATGCTCTTCAGTTCTGTATTTATCTTTGAAATTTAATTTTTGCATTCATTTGATTTAATAATTACCTAGTGCAGCAAATTAGGTTTTCCTAAATAGTATGAATACAAAAATTTATTTATTTTGTATCTTTGAAAGTGTAACTCCAAAAATCCTGAAACCAATTATAAAATATTTTTTTAAAAAAATAGGTCTTCTATTATGTATTCTTGCATATGCATTTGCACCCATCATTTTTCCGCTATTTTTCTGTGTTGTGATCTGTTCCTCGTGATTCATGCGTTAGAATTGGGAATCGCCAAGGACGTGGATTCAGCAAGAAGAGATGTATACACTTGGACCAAGGCAAGTCAATGTTGATCAATAAGTCATGACCCAGTAGCTAGTTGTTTTTACTAGTTTTCAAATGCATGCTATGTTTAATTCTAAGAAAATATGTTGCTAGGCTTAGTTAAATTCCTAATAACTCTTTGGTGGTTTAATCATGATTAATAGCCAGTAGGATTATTATTTCTGTTATCTAATTATTCAGCCTCATACTCTGTTAGTTAGCTACATAACATGATGCTTAGCCATGCTACTAGCAGTAGGACTTTTAATTTATCTCTGTGTGACCCTTGCTATATTTTGGTCACTGCTTTGTTGCTACAAGTGGTAAGCTTGTGCCTTGTTACAAGTGGTCAACTTGTGCTGTGCTTTGTTTTCAAAGAAGGGGTACTTCTGTGTAGCTAGGGCTACCAGCTGGGTCGGGTGTTTGCAAAACTTTGATTGGGTTGGATGGTTTTCTTGGCGGGTGTTTCTACACGAGATCTTGACCCAGTGTGCGAACCACTTCAATCCTAAGGACCGAACCTTGTGGTTGTCAAACTTAAGTACAACAGTGCGACCATGTGTACTGGTATGGGACAGCCCTGGCTAAGTAACATTTGGACTCCTAGTTCGGACTGCCCGTGTGGCGAAACGGGTGCAGAAGATTCCGGAGGTCATCCCGAAGGCTCAAGAGGGGAACACAGCAAACTGGAGTCGGTTATTATGCCGAGGCCTATGTTAACCGGCTACTGTGCTGTGGGGAAACCTTAGAGGGGCTACCGAACTAGGAGGAAGATTGTCAAAGGCCTTATCAGGAGGACCCTTTAGCGGGGGAAGTCCTGTCGCATGGGTAAAGCGTGCAACCTCTGCAGAGTGTAAAACTTTCATGAAAGCCGTGCCCACGATTAAGGGCAGACGACGGGGGCGTGATCACATGGTAGTGTTTCAAACTGTTTTGGTTTTCAACTGGTCTTCTAACCTGTTTTATGACTCCTAGCAGGGATGCTGGAGTAACTTGGTCGTTGGTTAGTTTCTGGTGCCTTTGGCCAGTATCGGGTTTACCGGTGGTTCAGCCGGAGGTTTCTTAAACAAAACGAACTGTGTATACAAAACCTGGTTTATTAAACGCTTTTAAAAACTAGGAAAAGCTTAGCATTTATGCAAAAGAGCCTAACCATCCCTTGCCTTACCTAATGTCTTTGTGGTCAATTGACTTGCAAGTAATTTGGATGATTACTTACCCTGCGTGTTACCGTGGGACTGCTCAATCCAGCAAGCAGTTCGCGATTCGCAGTGTTCAGATGGAGAAGAATACCAAGATGAAGACTTCTGCGATGGAGTTCAGGACGAGGACTACAGTGACGTCTAGGCGCTTGCACCTGCAGTTTGCCTGTGGGATTAGATTTCGCTTCGTCGAGTTTTTCTGGAGTTGAACAATTTATTTATTTCTTCCGCTGCAGTTTACTTGAAGGCCTGCGTGCCTCAGTCGTGTAATAATTTCCATGTGGCAACTTGATACTCTGATGTAATAAAGTTCTTCGTTTTATGGTTATGATCCAAGTGCTGTAAAATCTGTGTGTTCTAGCTGTTGATCCTAGGACTAGAACAGGTAATACACAGATGGGATTTTCGGGTCCCGACACTTCTCCTTCTGCTTCTTACTTTTACTAGCATTGTCCTTCTGCCATCTTGGGCTGCTGGCCATGTCCATCACATAGAATACCTGCGTCACATCATTGGCGAGCACGTACAATTCGTCCCTATAAGCATTTGTTTGAGGTCCACTATTGTCATATCATACTCATTGATCTCCACGGCTGTCAGTTTGACCCATTGGCACCGAAACAAAGGGAATTTCAAAGCTCCGTAGTTGTGGGGTCCAGATCCCGGTAAATCATTACCGGAAAATGCCCCGAATGCCAACTGTCCAGGATTTCAGTTGCATTCAGAAATAGTACTACACGCTTATCTTTATTAAATAATTCAAAATATCTTACAGCGGAAGTGAAGATACAACCGGTTAATTTTACAATATTAGAGGGAAGAATGTTTCCCATGTACCACAAGCAATGCCTAAGCATAAGGTAATCCCTAGAAGTCGATCTCGTGTCGAATCCTTCACAGTGGAATGCTCCAAGTTGTCCATTAACTGAGTGGGACCTAAGTTTAATAAATTGCCCACAACTGTGGGTAAGTACCAGCTGTACTTGCAGGTTCCCATCGGGAATACTTATTTTTATTAAATGTAAAAGCTATCAATGGAAGCAATGGCAAGGCATGTGGTGGATGAAATAATACATTATGTAGATGGAAAAGCTCGAAAGGTAAAATAGCCAAAAACATTTTAATTATTGGAAGCGTTTCTTCACCAATTTCCACCATACTCCTTTTTCTTTAAATCATAGGTTAGTGAGTAGAAGAGGCATCACCCAGTTGACACAACTTCATATACCCGAAGTAGAGTCCATCGATGATTTTGTTATCAGCCCTCCAGGACCAATCCAGCTTTACCCATATAATGATCGGTTATATTGCATGGATGTGTTTTGTACCATTTCTAGCCATTTCACCCAAGTTTTTATATGAGCAAATGATTTCTAGCTGCTACCTCTGCCAGCTAGTGCCACGGTGTTTTTACCCGATGATTTCCCAATCTCCGTGGGCCTGGATCCCTGTGTCTTACACACGCTAGCAGAACACTGTTTCCGATTTGCCCATATCTCACACACACACACACACACACCTTCACACACATCTTCTCACACATCTTTTCCCATATCTTTTCCACGTTCCCCTGTCAGATAAGCATCCCATACTACTTATCTATATGAGAATGGTCTTTTCTTTTCTTGAATTACCTCATAGGTTAATTTTTCCCTATTCTAGGGTTACCAAGGGATGGGTATTCCAAATATAAGTATGGCATCTGGATTCATGTGTCTTGGACTTAGCTCAACTACCAAATCAAGTAAAATACAAGCTTGGCATTAAATAATAACTAAAAAGTAATGCGTAAGTAAATAATTAACTAGAAAATTCAATATGCATCAAAGGGATAGAAACCTGCCTTGTTTGGAATGGGCTCTTCAGCGATTTCTCCTTCTTCCAGTTCCTCTCCCTTTCGATCGGAGATGGTTCTGGTATGGTTATGGACTATATGATTTCTATGGATGCTTCTTGTGCGGGTTGTTCATGAGAATGTGGAGGGGTGGTCCTTATATAGGGGTCACGGAAGGTTCTGGTTTTTACTGGATGTCGACGGTAAGATCGTTCTTCGGTAAGACGTAAAATAGTTAGGGCACATGATAAGGATGGGTGGATAAGGTTACCGAAGAGTGGATAGGTAATCATGATGGTTGACTTGGGGTAATCATGACAGTTTGTGACATCTTAACAAAATTATTAGTTGTCACCTGATTTATAAAAATAAAAATAAAAAGAAAAATATTTATTCAATAATTATTTTTATTATTTAAAGGCTCTAAGTCTGCTTAAACCCTGTTTAGGCCCAGATTAACCTTAGCATGGCCCTAGACCACCCTTGAGCGACCCTAGTCGCTTCCCTAGCTCCCTAAGCCTCCTAGGAGCTCTAGAAGTCGAATCCGGATCAAATTCTAGTCAAAGCAGACTCTGACTCTCCCTGACCCTTTTCAACCTAGATTAGAAGTCCAGCCCAACTGTGGCTGATTCAAGTCTCCCTAGCCTCTATATAAACCCCCCAGGACCCCCCTCTCATCCATACCCCAAAAACCCCCTGAAACCCTAGCCGCCTCTCGTGTTCCGTGCTATCCCGAGAGAAAACTGAGGTAAACTCCCTTTTTCCATCTCCAAACCCCAGATTAGAAGCCATCATGTTGTAGATATCGTCGAGATGATCAAATTGCATATATATAGATCACATGCTTTGGACTAGTGTAGCGCCCTGTAGGGTTTGCCGAAGGTCTCACCGGAATAGTGGCGCTAGCATCGCCGCCCTTGCATCGCTGCCTTCATTGCCTCACGCCACGACCTCAGATTCGGCGCTAGCCTACCAACGCGCACCACGTCAGCCTCGCTTCCCCTAGGTCGTGCAGGCACGCGACACGCCCGCTAATGCAGCCGCCACTCGCCTGTCGCCACGCGACGCTGCGGGCCTCGTGCACCGCGCATTCTCGCCCTCACGTGAGAGCGCGTGCTACCGCCGCCGCCACGCTTCTGGGCCCGACCGAGCCGCCACCCGGTGAGCCACCACGCCTCGCTACATTGCGATCGGGCCCCATAGCCCGCCTCACGCCTCGTTGCTGACCAGCGACGGTTTGGGACACTTTGTCGTCCCGAGCCCACGCGTCTCGCCTCGTCAGCCGCCTCGTCAGTCATTCTTTGGAGCCAGCTGGGCGGCCCAAGAGCGCTGCGTGAGAGAGATCCCACGAGAGAGAGAGGCCTAGGCTGAAAACCCGAGCCAACGCGTTGGTATTTAAATTTAGTTTTTAATTTCGTGGGAATTTTGAATTTTACTGAAACTTCCCCGAATTGTTTAGAGAGATCCCGATGTCCAAATTAGATGATTCTAGAGCCATTAATTTCCAAATAATCCCTAGAATTTTTATATTAATTTTATTTAATATGCTTATTGTGTGATGCCTCTGGATATATTGTTTTTAGCTCTCACACGTAGGTTCTTGCTGCGACTGTTGTCCGGACTGCTGCCCGGGATTTTCCACAGATCCCCAGAGCCCGGAGTTCTACCAAGGCAAGCTATAGATAGCATGTTCCTGCCTATGTTTTATAATTTCACTTAATGTCTTATTTATCACCTGTGCATGCATGTATTGACCCTAGGCGTGTTAGTCTTCGTCTAGCATGCCTAGACCCTTTTTGATAGCCATGCTACTGTTTCCTTAGCCTATCCATTGCCTAGATGTGTAGGATTGCTTTGGGATACACCTTAAATTGTTTATGTTGAGGCTGAGGCCTCATAGTGATGATTTTGGATAAAACCCTAATCAACTAAAATCAATGTAGTATAGTTGGTTAGGGGAGACCAAGAAGTGTGGTTCTTGGGTTGTGGTTGTGGTATGGAGGTCTCCTCTAATAAGGACCTGACACTTGTGACTACTAGACCAAACCAAACAGTGCAGCCACTTGTGCCATCTGGCCCTGGCATAGTACCCTATGAAACCTACTAACCTCTTTCTCGTAGGCTGGCCGGTTATGGTTCGTTCTTACATCCTAGGGGAGGGTTCGCTACTTATTCCTGAGGGATGGGTTCGTTCTTGAGACTGAATGGATTCAATGGGGGCTAACTTCAATGCGGCGGTCACCCTTGTCCAGTTGGTGTAGGATCGAAGATTGCGCACTACGGGGCTGGCTTGGGCGATGGCCGTCGTATTGAGGCGTGAATCCTAAAGGAAGGGCGAGGGAAGTGGTAGGCATAGTAGACCGGAAAGGTCTTGTATCGTTTCTCCCTCGGGAGGAGACGGGGCTTGTGGGGAACATGCACATACTCTGCAGAGTTAAAACAATCATGATAGCCGTGTCCACAGTCAAGGACGGGGCGAGAGGTTTCACATGGTAGAATTCCCCTGTTTTAATAAATGTTGAGTTTGACTAGTGTTAGGCTGGGATGGCTTGGTGTGATGACGCACCTTTTGTTGATGTGGTTCACTAGTTTCCTTAAACTAGTACTTGCTCATATTATTTATTATTCATGCATTCACTTTAATAAAAATTGGACTAACTAAAAGTGTTTAGTAAATAGGTTTTGGTGTAAAATAGCCCTTTTTCTATTCCTTTGCTCCTGTATTCATGTTAGAGCTTGCTGGGTAACTGTGTACTCACTATAGCAACCACAGATAATTGTATTCAGGTTGCGAATCCGAATAGGAGGGTCCATCCGAAGGTGGGCCAAATTAGCTTCGTGTGTCCGAGTCAACCTCGGGGATGTCATCGCCGATGGATTACTCGTTACTCTGATTTTACTTTAATATTCTCTATTTCTATGAACTGTGAGCAAGGTGCCCTTGCATTTATGTAATAGGTAGAGAATTGCCACCTTTAAGTTATTTTGGTTAATTATTGTTTCCCTGCGATGATATCCAATTGAATTGTCCACTATGAGATGTTAGCGATGGGACTAATATCTAATCATAGTGTTGGATGCCCGATGGAGACACCGGGGTCACAACACAGTTGACCTAGGGCGATCATGATGGTTGACCTAGAGTTATCATGGTGGTTGACCTAGGGTAATCATGACGGCTAATGATAAGGATGATAACGTAGAGGGATAGGGTTACCGGAGAGTAAATATCTACGGATAGAGTTACCTAGAAGTAAATAGCTATGGATAGGGTTACCGGGAAATAAATATCTACGCTTTACTTACGGTGAATTTGAGAAATATCTAGTTCAACAAACCTAGTAGAAAGATGAGGATGGTGGATGGATAAGTTCACGAGATATTTTGCTGGTGGATCAAATCATGGGATATTTTCCATAAAAGTATTTGATAAAGATCTAAATAAAGAATCAGATGGTCATGCAATGTGCATGAAATAATAGGAGGTTTAATGCAGCCTATATGATTTCTCAAAAGGGTTTTGAATTTGACCTTTAGAAAGGTGGAGGGGTGGGCTTTACATCATTTCCTAAGTTAAGGCAAAATAGATTGATATTTTCGGATATTGCGTGTACGTGATATTATCAGTGTGAATTGACAAAATTCCAGAGATCGGGGTCGACAACAATTTTAGAGTTCTGAGATGGAATTTGCTAAGGATATAATTTGAAATATCCAAAAATGTGCTTTTATTAAATTAATATAATTTTGGGAATTTCCTAGAATTTTAAATATATACACTTATATATAGGAAAGAATAGAAAGGAATTTTATTTTGATTATTTATTATGAAAATGGTGATGTTTTATATTTTTATAAAATTCCTCACATTATTTTGGATTTTTGAGAATTTTCTCAGAATTTTTTAGGGGTTTTTGCTATTTAAATAAAATCATAAGTTGTTTTCTGAAAATAGAAAACGGAAAAGGGTGCATAGTGCTGGGCCAAGTGGGCTGAGCCAATTCGGCCTGGTGCGGCCTACATAGGGTCGGCTGACATGTGGGGCCCACTGTCAGTGGGACAAGAGCAGGGGAAGGAGGAGTCATCATTGGGGAAGAGGTCGCCGGCGGCGAACAGTGGTCGGAGAGAAGTAGCGGATGCTAGAGGGAGAGAGAGGGAAGCACGGGCTACCTGCTGGTGTAGCAACTAGGGCCGAGGTGGACGGATTTGCTCCGGCGGTGAGGTTTGGCTGCGGAGCTGCTACGGCCTATAGCGGGGAGGCGCTCCGGTGGGCTAGGGAGGGGGAAAAGGGGCGGAGTGTGTTGCTCGGGTCTCGGCGAAGCTGAGAGAGGGCTTAAATAGGAGTAGAAGAGGCTGTCGTGCATGGACAGCGTGACAATGGCTACGGCGGCGGAGGACGACGAGGCGGTGCGAGATTAAGCAGCTACGGGGTTGGATAAGGATGGAGGGGTAGCGGATGGGGTTTGTGAGCTCGAGATCTTTTCAGGGAGACCTAGACTAGGGCCGGCGGTGATTGGGAGCTGCCAAAGACGCTTCTCCAAGCAGCACTAGGGTTTCTCTAGGAGACGGCTCATGGGACGATGACCCCGAGTCGTCGGATTGGCGACGTGGCGAAATCTGAGCCGTCGAGTGCTGTCTGCGAACTGGTATAGGAAACAATGACGTGGCATATGCAACTGCCGTCGGATCTGGATGGGGATGAATCCGAGCCATCCACCATCACTCAAGGGGTGGAGGGGCCGAGCTGGGCCAAAGTCGGCTGGGCTTTTGGCCCAGATCGAGTCCGGGCGGAAATTTAAAGTCCACGTCAAAGGTGTATTCCCAAAAGGGAAAGCGCACTTAGGGGTATTTTCCTAAAATGGAAGGTTCTCTTATAATCTAAATTTTAAATTCCAGTAAGTACTTTTAGGCCTAAAGAATTTGTGGAAAATTGTAGAAGGCTTGGAAAAATGTGAGATAAATTTCTACAAACCCAAAAAAAGTGTAGAATCTTAATATGTGATTGGAATTATTATTTCATGGGATTTTATATCCTAGAAAATTGGAGGAAGTCTCTTTACTTGGGGGAAAATTAGCAAATGAAGTTGGAAAATTCCAATAATTCCATAGATGGTTTAAGAAGGTTCTAGAATGCATATGAGAAGGTTGAACTATAATTTGCGCAAAAAAAATTTATGTAAAATTTGGGGTTGTTACTACAGTCCAGCTCCCATGTCTCCTCTATGAAACTATAGTAGGTGTCCAGCTTTCCATTGTTGTCCAAGGCATCTATACGGACTCCGTTGTTTTGGTTTGTGCTCTTTCTATCCTAGGTAGTTGTGTAAAATGTGTAGCCATTTATCTCATACCCTTGGAATGATAGATTGTTGTGGATGGTCCCTGAGCCAAGAGCTTCAATTGTTCATCGTCTGTGTGCTTAGCCATCACTTGATGTTGTAACCATCTACCGAAACGATGCATTTGTCCGGCGGCGATCCAATTATCTGACTTCTCTAGGTATTGTTTCCATAGAATCATCTCGGGCTCATGGATGTAGGGAGCCACTACAGTTGCTTGTTTCAATACGGTGAAATGTGCTTGTTTAAATGAAATTAGATCATCGCTGAAGGATTCTTTTCTCCCTAGAGTCCCTTTTCCCAACATTCTTATTCGAGGGATTCCAATTCTTTCCCTAATGATGGGAAAATATTCCTCATCAATAGTGGTATAGGTACACATACTTCAAATGTAGGAAATTTCATTATGACCAATTGCAAGCACTAGTTTGATGTTGTCGGACTATAGGTCCCTTTTAAAGGTGATGAGGGATGCTTTGTGTAGAACTTCGTGTCACCGCACGTGTTTCATAAATCACAACTCCAGTCATAAATCATAACCGGGCTAGTATTCAATATTTCAATTACTACGATTGCTAGTCTTCTCTGCATTGTCCATTGCAGTGGACTTCACATGATGATACAGGAATTTAGGGATTTCAACATTCATTCATTTCAACATCATAAACTATATATACATATATATTTATATAATATACATATAAAAAAGTAGCGCTACATCGTTGGCGCCAACTAACTAGTACTAGTACATCCAGGACTCGTCGTCCTCCTCCTCTCCTCCTCCTCCTCCTCGTCGTCGTCATCGCCACCGCCGCCACTACCCGAGTCATCGGAGCGACGCTCCTCGTCTTCGTCGTCGTCGTTGTCATCGTCGTTGCCACGGCCGATGACAACCTCCTCCTCGTCCTCCTCCTCCTCGTCCTCCGCCTCCTCCTCCTCCTCCTCCTCCGGCACCGGCGGGGCTTACTGCACTTCTTTTGCCGCCACCGCCTCGGCCTCATACTGCACGGTGTGCGTGTCGCTGGCTCATTTTCAAAGTCGTCGTAGACGGCGGCAGCCTCGTCGGGGTCGACCCAAGGAGACGTCACCGATGGTGGTGACTCCTCACGCCGCGCCTACTTCCTCTGTTGATTGTTGCTGTTGCTGGTACTGGCCATGGCGACGGATGCGGAAAAATGGGGAGAGGTGAGGGCGGATGCGGAATGGGGATCAATTGAGTGATTGACGAATGGGAAGATATGGGGTTAAATTGGGGGGAAGCCGGGATTCAAAGTGGCGAGGAGGTGGAACCAACTAGAGGAAGAAGATGACAGGTGGGTCCCACCTGGTAGTGGAAGGTGCATTTTCACTTCAACCACCTTCAGTCCCGGTTAGTGTTACGAACCGGGACTGAAGCACCACATCAGTCCTGGTTCGTAACACCAACCGGGACTAAAAGCCACCGACCAAGCTGGCGCATGCCCTGGGCACCATCAGTCCCGGTTGAACCAGGACCATTGTTACTATCTGTCCCAGTTCGTGCCCAACTAGTATTGATGTGCCGGTACAGAACCGCTTGTTGAGGTCCTTCCCCCGCTCGCCTGAAATGGGCCATTAAAGGCCATCTACAAGTGGTTGGTAATACGAACTGCTTGTAAAAGTCCATCTTTACAAGCGGTTGGTAATATGAACCGCTTGTAAAGGTCCCTCTATAAGCGGTTAGTAGGACTAACCACTTGTAGAGGGGTTTCCTATTTATTTCATATCATTCCTAGCACGCGTCACTCTCCCCGCACTTCAAATTTTTCTAAGTCCCCGCTAGCGCCCTCGACTCCTCTGTCGTACCAATGTCTCTCCATCGAGCCCCCACGCTACCGTCGACACCTCTTCCACCACTGCGGCGCCACTCCTCCGCCATCAACGCCTCCTCGTCCACGCCATCACCCCCGCACCCTCCTCCGCCACCGACAGCCCCCGGTCCACGTCGAGCCGTGCCGCCTCCACACCGTCGCGCGCGTGCCCTTGTCGCCGCCTCGCCATCGACCTCCACCGTGTCGATGCTCCCCCAAGCCCCCGGAGGACCTAGGTTGCCCACACCCACATTCCACACTTCCTCTGTTTGGTACTGCCCACAGCGTGTTCGTTGAAATGCCCCAACGGGAATAGTTAGGCCTTGTCATACTTCTTTGAAATTATCCTTATGGCAATATCATTTATATTGGTTTGGATGTTTTTAAAGTCTTATATGCTAGATGATTACAAAGTGTGGAGGAATTACAAAGTGTTAGATCATTACAAAGTGTGGAGGAATTACAAAGTCTTATATGCTAGATAATTACATAGTGTGGAGGAATGACAAAGTGGTAGATAATAGAATTTGTGCTAGTTAATCTTTCTTGAATCTTATATTGGTTTGGATGTTTTTAAAGTCTTATATGCTAGATAATTACACAGTGTGGAGGAATAACAAAGTGTTAGATTATTACAATGTGTGGAGGAATTACAAAATCTTATATGCTGCAATAAGTTGTTATTTTCATATAGCCTATATGCTGCAATCAGTTGCAATGATTTCTTGGAGGCTTTTAGTAGTTCTTCTAAAGATCTTAAAAATATTTTCTAATAATTTTTTTATGTTCTTTAGATCTCTTTTAAAAAAGTCCTTTGTGCATTCTTCAGTGATTAAGCATTTAAGCATTTCCGAGGCTTGTGTGATCATTCTTTCATCTGATCATGTCATGAAGCATATTTAACATTGTTTCCTAATTATTTCATGTGCACAAGTACCAATACTAATGTAACATTGTTTCGCAATAATGATATATAGATGGTGCAACCAGGCCGTGGTGACCTTAATTTCGATGAGGGCGAACAGTTCCTACTAGCTCGATCGCGCAGGGTAGCATCATAGGCTTCGACGAAGGTGACGCTAATGCTACTACCGAGGCGGCCAATAATGCTGATGCCGATGAGACCGTGGCCCAAGGGGACACTAATGCTACTGCCGGTGGTTTCGGTGATGCCGCGGACACTAGCGCCAGTGAGGTAATGCCACAATAACACCCTGGTACATGTCGCCTTTCAACCAATATAAAACACTCTGACATGCTCATATGTTTCTGTATTTTAAGAACGGTACATCGAGCAACCAAACGAAGTGAGGACCTAACAAGAAGCCGTCGACAAAGCATGTCTTTACCGATGTTAACTCCGACGGGATGCCGGTTGCCCCTCTTTTAGCAATTGGCCCATTCAACAACGCTTTGCGGTTACCATGTAAGGGATCACGTCCCAATTAGCATCCAGAAATGAGCTAAAGTCCCTCAAGCTACCAAGGACCTACTGTGGAAAGATATTAAGGACAATTTCAAATTCCCTGAAGGGTTCGAAGACAAAGTGAAGAAATACACTTTAAACAAGATGGCAACCGTATTTCAGTTGTGGAAGACGTCTCTAAATACGAAGTATGTGCAGAAAGGACAAAGGCCTGACTTTAATCAATTTCCTAAGCTGGCGGATCACTGGGAAGTGTTTGAGAAGTACAAGCTGTCAGATGAAGGCCAAGGCACAAGCCAAAAGAACAAGGTCAATGCATAGAAGAAGAAATACCACCACCATCTCGCACCGGTGGTTACATCAAGGCTATACCGAAATGGGAGAAGCGGGAGAAAGAATTGTTGGCCAAGGATGTCGCACCTGCTACTACTGACTGGGAATTCCACCTGCGAAATTGGTTCATGGCTCACAGGGGGCCCTTGCTGATGACGGTAGCTTGGTGATGGCGCCGGGAGTGGAAGATGTGGGTCAAAGGATTGTAGAAGTGGTCACACAGTCTCAGTCAGGTTCCTTAGTGACAGACAGAGAGAATGATGAGCTAACACATGCTCTCCAAAACCCTGAGCACCTAGGATGGACTAGAGGCATTGGTTCATCAACGCCTTGGAGGTACTGATTCGCCAAGGATTCCCATACGTACAGGAGCCGAGCAAGAAGAAAAACCAGAGAGCTATACAAATACTACCAATTGGAAAGGGAGCTAAGAGCAACCCAGCTAGCATCGGTGACATAGTTGTCCAACAAGTAAGAATAGCCCTCAGCAAGCTTTAGGGAGAAGGTCCCAGCAATCTGCTAGATGTCGTGATCACCATGAAGCCTCGCGTGGATGGAGCAATCACGATCCAACCCGGCTTTGAAGTGGATGACCTGGGCTATTTTCCAGTAGATTACATCAAGGTTCGCCGCCAGTGTGAGCTACACGTTGAGGCGTGCAACCTCTCCATCAAAGTGGCTTACGGCATGGCGTTCCGGTGGAGCCGAGCCAAAGATTCCACTGCAACGAGATACCCCCGGTTACTCAAAGGTCACCATGGAGGAGGTTTAAGCGGTTTGAAGATCTTCTACTTGATTTTGCTAGAGGCAACGATGTGACCAAGCTTGGACAGGCCCTCCACGGTATCATCCTTTGGCGAAAATGTTACATCATGTTTCCAGATGGCGTGGAGGTGTCATCTCCACCAAGAGATATGCAACAATTGGAGCTCAGTTGGAGCAAGCTCGCCTCCTTCACAATGACAAACCACGCCTCCTCCAATGTCAACTCCACGCAATGCCTCGTCGGCAATACAGAGTACTCTTCCGCCACCTTCTCCACGTAGAAACCCAACTCCACCAGCACTTCAAACGAAAACGAACCCCCCCTCTCAGGAAAAGCACGCCTCTACCATCTCTTTCGAGAAAGTAGCTTCAAATCAGAAGGAGCCATCCTCCTCCACCCCCTCCTCCTAAGAGGGCCTAGTCCAGCTGATCAACAAGGTCAAAGGAACACGTAAAAAGGGCATATGATATGACGGATGAGGAGACTAACAAAATCGTTGCCGTAGAAGTTGTTGCACACTTCGCACCTAAGGTGGCATTGCCAAAGCAACCAATATCCAGAAAAGCTGCAAAACAGTTCACGACATGCCATGCAACGCCACAGCTTGTGCCGTCAGACTACAACCGGACAATAGCAAAGGCTACAATCAAGGCTAAACGGGAGAAGGCAGGGGCGGCCAAGAAGAAGATAGAGCAAGAGTAGCTTGACCAATTCATGAAGAAGGCGGGACTCGGTTCTGCAGAAGAAGCTCTTGGATTAACGGATGATCTTCTAATGGCGAAGTGAGATGGCAATATGAGTTGGGACGGGAGTTGGTTGAGCCTGAAAACATAAAGGATTTAACAACCAAGATGATGCAATTTCATGAATGGTACATGGTAGAGTCTACTCAAGGAACAAAAATGTTCCCCCTCCGTATCAAAAACGAAGATTTCTATCGAGGGGACAACAAAACATGGCTCAAATTTTAAGCCCTGTACCATTTTTACCACCAGGACGCTGTCAACGTGTCTCTCATGAGCTGCTGGTATTTGTAAGTGTCATGGTAATAAGTTTACTATGTGCTTCCTCATACCATAAAGTTGTAATTCTAAAAACTTCTCTCTTTCTATATATGTTGAATGGAGATACAATGATGTAGAAGACAGTCTGCCGGCAACATGGGCTTCATTGACCCAGGGATTGTCAACGAGGCTATCTTCCGACACAACCCAAAGGATGTTGAGGATTACATTCTGGATGCAATCTTGGGATGGCACTCCATGTTGGAGAACGCGTATGCTATACTAGCCGAAAACAAAATTTTCTACGCATTCAACCAGGATACATGCGAGTCAAAGATCATGGAGCATTACCCTTGGAGCACGTTAGCGGCGAAGTAGAGTGGGTGAAGCCTCCCGCGTGGTTCAAGCATCAGTCGTGGTCGAGCGATACATCGCTTGCTCGAGGAGTGCTTGCGAGATCACCCGAGTGCTTTCGCCGAGTGGTCTCCGGACCGCCGAGTGCTCGCCGAGTGGTTGCCGAGTCCTTGACGTCTCCTCGCGCGGTGCACGACGCAGCGGATGTTGATGTGCACGCCGCGAGTTGGAGAGGGTGAAACCGATCGCCGATCGGCGCGAGGAGCGAACAACGGCGCCTCTACGGTATCCACATCGTCCAGGGTGGAACGCCATGCGTTGGTGTGCTAGCACCACGCTGACGGCAACTAGGGTTTCGGCAAGGGTAGGGGTCGACGGCTAGGGTTTCGTGGTGGGAGAACCTCCTTGTTGCATGCCCCACGCCCCTTTATATAGAGCGCACTAATGGGCCTTCTATGATAGAAGCCCACTAGGACTCACGCTAATGGATCTTCACTGATGAGAAGTCCATTAAGGCGCCATGGATCCAAATCGCCGTAAACCCACCAATGGATCCAATCCATCGACATGATCCAACCCGTTAAGTGTGTGACCCGTTAGGTTCATGCTAAACGGCCATGGCCCTGGAAACCTCTTTTCTAGACCATCAGACAGCAGTGGTTCCTAGCAGGACATATTGTCCCCCGAATGCACAGAGTGATCGTATCGGCTGAACCTTGATATACTTATATACCAATCCTTTTGCCACGCGATACCAAATAAGCTCAAGGCAAGATGCGTGCCATCCTTGTGATAGCTCGACCCATTCACTCGCCAATGTAATGGATATAATTCGTGATTAACACTTTAATCACTTTGGCGTCAACCATGCACTTTTCCTTATCCATCCACACCGGGGCCCAGAGATATCTCTCCGTTATCAAGGAGGGCAAATTCCATCTTGATCTCTTATATCTCACGTCATGTTTCATGGCATACCCATAAGCTAACTTTATAACTCCTATTCACGGAGAAGCGTTTGATAGCCTCAAAGTATACAATTACACATCTTTGAGAATCAATAAGGATCTCATGTCAAAGGATCGTATAGGTATACCACTCGAGACTATACCCTGATGGCACTTCTAAGATAACAATCTCATCAGTGTATCGGAGTGGGTCTACCCAACCCCATGTTCTTTAACATGTGCCCACATTATTGATTTGATATCTCCATATCTATGGTATGTGAAACATTACCATCAATCAATACATGTGCTGGTCAAATCACTATTGTCCCACATAATGATATGTAACCAGGGATCGTTTTAGAATAATATCATATAACCAATGTGTTTCACAATTAAGTCATACTCAATGAACAAAGGAGTGACATTTATTCATGGAACTGATAAGTACATGAACATAGACGCATGATACAATCATCTCACATGATCGCCTCTAGGGCATATCACTAACACTCCAAACCATACATACTTCTACCCTTCAACTTCGAGTATGTATATATACGTGTTCTCACAACCTCTCGTTCTTATCTTTTTAAAGAATTAATAATACGACTAATTACATATATATGTTGCACTATATCAATAGATTTCACTGGATCCTTGTTATTATCATGCTTGATAATAGCAAGATCATTGTTCAAGACTCAAGAAGGAAACCACAGGAAAAATATCAATATATCATTGACATGCTAAATAGGTATGTATGGCCCATAAATTAATTTATAAGATAGTTTCCTTATTATATTGAAATGCCTAGCTAATTAATTAATTCAAACTCTAATAATTACTTTTCATGTAATAATGCATCACAGGGCATTCGAAAGGTTCCAAAAGAGGCAGAAAGGAAGTTTCAAGAACGAATTCACTATCCAATTAAGCACTCAAGTACGTAATGAAGAATATTAATTAATTCATATTCTTTAGCGACATTTTCCATCTCATTAATTCATATTCATATTCTTAAATTTCAACGTAGGTTCTACACCAAACGGCTGGAAACAACTTATGTGACTATTATGTGTGCCGCTACATGCAAAATTTTACCCAAGGTGATGTGCCGAAAAGAAACGACGAGGTGCTTGTGTCAAAAATACCAAATTAATGATGCATCTCAATTTCCTAGTACTTACATTACGTGTTCAGAGATTTATTTATTTCCTTCTTTGCTAGCCTGACATCAATGTGCAAGCCGTGATCCCGCCACACCGGGTTGTAGCAATCCAAGAACAACTCGTTGGCTTCATTGTCGATGAGATTATATCCACCAAAGGGGAGTTCCACGCAATGGGATGGAGAGCTGAACTAACAGAATCATCACAGGGCACAAAGAGCGATGCATGCAAAAAATGAACTCAAGATTCACCCTTGTACTCTTCAAATGTGTAAATGTTGCTTTTGTGTGCTTATTATTTTATTCATGTGTACACATCAACTTGTCCATTTCTTATTCAATTAAATTTGTATTATTGTGTAACTAAACTTGTGGTTGTGTGGATGAGTGTACACATCATAATATATATCTAATACTGGAAAAATAATATTGTAGCTGTATTTAATTTTATTGTCAAAATTCATATTGAAAACCCCTCTCAAAACATATTCTATATTAAATATAATTTGCACTCAGCCTCTCCACAAGCGGTTGGTAACTCCAACCGCTTGTGGAGAGGGCACACGTGGCGCCTCCCCCTCGCTGCCTGAGAGGCTCTCCATAAGCGGTTCATAACACTAACTACTTGTGCAGAGAACCCACGTGGCGGCTCCCCTTCGCTTCCTGAGAGGCTCTCCACAAGCGGTTCATAACACCAACCGCTTGTGTATAGCACCCACGTGGCAGTTCATAACTCCATCTGCTTGTGGAGAGGGCACACATGGCGCCTCCTCCTCGCTGCCTGAGAGGCTCTCCACAAGCAGTTCGTTGTTGGAAATAGTCCCACATCGGTTGTGGAGAGGGTCTGAGCACGGTTTATAAGGGTGAGAGAGCACCCCCTCATTGAGCTAGCTTTTTGGGGGGAGATGGCCCAAGAGACCTTGGCCCGCTGCTCTGCTTGGCCCTACGAGTGTACTGCAGCCCAACGGCCTGGGGTCCGGATGCGCTAGGTGTGGCGGTCCGGCTGACAATTGGTATCAGAGCCCAGGTAGCCCAGGCGGTTCCCAGATAATCTCGGCCCAATGTGTGAGGGGGAGATTGTTGGAAATAGTCCCACATCGGTTGTGGAGAGGGCCTGAGCACGGTTTATAAGGGTGAGAGAGCACCTCCTCATTGAGCTAGCTTTTTGGAGGGAGATGGCCCAAGAGACCTTAGCCCGCTGCTCTGGTTGGCCCTGCGAGTGTACTGCAGCCCAATGGCCTGGGGTCCGGACGCGCTAGGTGTGGCGGTTCGGCTGACAATAGTAACACCAACCGCTTGTGCACAGCACCCACGTGGCGGCTCCCCCTTGCTGCCTAAGAGGCTCTCCACAAGCGATTCATAACACCAACCGCTTGTGCATAGCACCCACGTGGCGGCTCCCCTCGCTGCCTAAGAGGCTCTTCACAAGCGGTTCATAACACAAACCGCTTGAACCGCTTGTGGAGATCACCCACGTGGCGGCTCCACCAGCCTGCCGGGATGCCTTCCGAACCGCTGCTGCTGTCTTACCACAAGCGGTTGGTGGAACCGCGAGTGATACCCTTCACGGTTGCTTACAACCGGTTCCAAAACCGATTGTGATACTGGTCTCGAACCTGTTGTAATACTTGGTTCGCTGGTAGTGTTCACAGGGAATTAATCCCTGTCTACCAAAAAAAGCCTAAAGAACAGTGAGAAAACCTCATCCTATGATGCTTTCCCTGTTAAATGACGCATGCAATATGGGTACCATAATATAAACTGCTTCAGACCATTAAAGCTCTGCGCACGAAGCTCAATCATACATTGGGTAGTACATACGTACATTACTTACTTATTTAGGCTTACAAATTCACCCGGCCGGGCGTACGTTCATATGGGTAAACCTCGATGATTGATCGGACGCCAAGAATCGGTGTGATCTTGTAGTCGCTAAACCCAGCTTCGAAGACGATCTTCCTCCACTCCTGCGCGTCTCGCTCGATGCCATTGACGAACATGATGACGAGGTCGAACAAGACCTGCGCCTCCTTGTGCTTCAAGTCCTCCGGCGTCTCTCGGAGGGATGGCTTTCTTGTGCAGTTCTTCAGTATCTTGACACACTCGGCGTCGCCCCAATCATGCAAAACCCACTGGAAGGAGCCAAATTTTTTGAGAAAAAAATTTCCATTATGGTATGTAGCAGTTAGTGAAAAATGAATAGTATACAGCATGTCAGCACATGTTGATTATTTTATCCCAAGACTACTGCGATGCTGAGACAATCGTGGTCGATCGGTTTCAAGTTTAATTGCACGCCGATAAAACAAGCTAGTTCGTGGATCCGTTTGAGTATGGACGACCACCAATTTTCAGTATTATCCCTATAATGCTTCTGTCACTTTCTATGTTCACATCTATTTTCATGTTTTTATGAAATCACTACGTAAAAATCACACAATAGTGACAGGTGATAACCATCATTGGTGACGGATCCCGACACCGTCACTCTGAACAGGTCACTGATGATTCATCATTAGTGACAGCTCCAGAACCGTCGCTAACTGTCATCATTAGAGACAGCCATAACAGTCCCCGTCACTAATCTTTATTTCCCGGAGAATCCTGGGGTGCCCAATCACTTTAATAGGTGACGTGTATAATCACCCGTCACATAATATTAAACATTAGAGACGGGCTCTGACATGCCCCGTCCCTAATGTGTGTTTCCAGAGAGCCTTTGGGTGCCCTATCACTGCAATAGGTGATGTGTAATATTTCCACCTGTCACTTAATGTTACACATTAGAGACGGGTTTTAACATAACCCGTCACTAATTTGTGTTTCCCAGAAACCTCTGGTGCCCTATCACTGAAACAGGTGACGTGTAATATTTCCACCCGTCACTTAATGTTACACATTAGAAATGGGTTTTAACTTTACCCGTCACTAATATGTGTTTCCCACAGATCTTTTGTGCCCTATCACTGAAACAAGCGACGTGTAATATTTTCACCCGTCAATGAATGTTACACATTAGAGACAGGCTTTAATATGACCCGTCACTGATGTTTTGTGTCCCCTATATGCAAAATCTAGTTGCATCCTTGTGCATAGCCAGGATTTGGTAGCTAACTTACATCACAGCTGTTGGCGCCAAAAGTGTCGGCCAGCGCCAACTTCATGATTTTTGAATCGGGCTTTTGCACGAATTGGGTTTTATGCGCGCATAGCCGATTTGACCCTTGTAATCGGCAAGGTGAACTGACAAAGTTGAACGTACATTTCGAGACCATCGCCAATTTACTGATGAAGATAGCCGATGGTGCAGGTAGACGATCTGCCTGCTGCGCAACGTGTTGCACAATCAACAAATCAGAATAAATAGACTATCGGCTTAACAGTGTGTCAAGCCGATAGAACGAGGGTTGGAACCTAACTCCTCCGGCAGACGACGATGCGCAGCAATACCACCGAGAGATAGTATTTCGATAGCGATGGCGAGGAGATCAGACTGAACCGAGGCAGTCCTCTCCGGCGGTGCCGATGATGAGAAGATCGAACTGAATCGAGACAGTTCTCACCAGCAGGGTGTACCTTGAAAGCCGATGCGAATGGATCGATCGGATTCGCGATACGAAGACTACAGCCTAAGAAACGATAAAAGTAAAGGTAGACGAAATAGTAGATAGATTGATTGGTCCAGGACCTTTTACACGCCGCACCGCGGCTCCTATTTATACTAGTTACATCGGCTTGTAGCCCAAGACGGACTCCGACTCAAACTCTTGGTTTCCTAACTTATCGCGAACAAGCCGATTTGGACTCTAACTTGCCTAACTTATAAATTAGGAAAACTAGACAAATAAGTAAACTTATGCTTTACATACATAACAAATCCGAGTCTTTTCCTTTGTTGCGCCATCGTGATCTTTGACTCGAATAAAACTGGAACCTTCCAAAAGCCGATACCAATTTCTAGCATGATCTGGAAGCTTCCAGAAGCCGATTTTACCATTAACTAGATTTATAAAATAACTGGCTAAACTGGGTCATTTTTTGGTGTCAACATATGCCCCTCGGTTTTTGTGACATGAGAATCATGTCGCAAAAATCATGTCAGCTTTTGTCCTTGTCTTCTGCTTCTTGGACCTTAGTTGCCTTCTGATGTATCGGCTTTTTGCTTCTCTCGGGCCTTCAATCTTTGTAGTCTTCTCCTGTGGGATTTTGTTAGACCCGTAGGACACCAGCGAGGATTAGGCTCTATCGGCTTACTTGTTCGTGATCTGTAATTAGCCGATGAGTCATTTACTTTATACCAGTTGCCGATTTCTGGATGTCCTTTGGCATTTGCAGTTGCTGCACTTGACTCATACTTGGCTTTTATTTCCTTCCGGCCAATTAATACTTTCAAGTATGGCCTTTCCTCAAGCCCTGTATGATCGTCGCTTTCATTGTTGCCCCTCGAGGATCCGACTGTATCGACATGATGAGACTCTGTTGCTGAAGTTGGCTTATCTTCAGAGCTTGATTTTGATGTTTGCTTGCAGCTCTCTTGCTCCGTGGCATCGGCCTGTTGAATTGCTTCGCGTTGCTGCTGATTTCTCAAACGTTGTAGCCGACGTTTCTGTGTTTTGCTCAATCCTGCTGGACACCATTTGGGTATGGCTTCTGTTGGCCTTTTGTTTGCTGTCTCTATATCCTGAGTGCATCGTCCTTCAGTGATTCCCTCTTTTGACATGCACATCGGCTTATTGTAGCTAATATTAGCCGATGTATCTCGTCGAAGTTTTGGACGAGTAGCCTGATGAAGATGGAGATGAGACATCGGACAATCATAGGCTGTTGGAAGTCTTAGATGACGCTGCCAGCAAAACTGAAAAAAGGAACACTCCCAATGAGCCCTTTCTTTATCGTCATATCGGCTTTTGTTAGCACGACTTGAATTTGACACTTGTGACTGCTTATGCTTTCTAGTTCGCTGAACATGTGTCGTCTTTCCTTCATCAACTAGCTTACAAGCCGTTTTCTTAACTATGCTAGAGCCTTCCCCAGACTTCAACTCTGGCGCACTAGCCGATTTTCCTTTTTCCCTGGTGCTATCGGCTTTGTCAAGTGAATTACAGCTAGTAACCAGTGCAGATGCCGATAGATCATAGCAATTAGCTTCAACACGTGAATCTTCGTTATTTGCATTTGAACTAGCAACATGAAACGCCTCTTCACTCTGGCAGTCATAGAATATATCGTCATTGGAATCGGCCATTTCACTCTGGCAGTCATAAAATATATCTTCATCAGAATCATCTTCTTCATGATCATGTAGCGTGGTATCATAGCAACGATCCCTGTCTTCTTTGATTTCTTCAACCGATTGTTGGCTAACTTCACTATCGGCTTTTGTAACTAGAGAATCCAATCGGCGTTGGTAAACATCACCAGTTTTAATCTGCCCCCCGAGTATATCATCTTGCTTGCTAGACGCGTCATCTTGCCCCTCGGGCACGTCGGTTTGCTCTCCAGACGTGTCATGTTGCTCTCGGGGTGAAGCACCTTTGGCCTTTGATGATTGAGATGCCGATTGGACCAAAAATTGGGTCGATGTGGTACTGTCCAAATTTTGATCTCCACCTTCTTTTGGCGATTCTCGGTAACTCGTAAGGAATTTTGAGATGGGATTGGATCCGTTGGAAAGCTCTCGTCATCGGCTTGTCCGTACTGTTCTTGAACGTCCAAAATGGACTCCAGATGACTTCGTTATGGTCGTTTGAAGTTTGGATGCCTTGGATGTCCGAACCAGACTCGCGGACGAATCGGATTCCGACTCGGATTGAGCTCGACGTACTGAGAGTCCTTGAAACTTGCCGATGGAGTGATGATCCTTCGGCGAAGAAAAATTAAATGATTCGGCATGATTAATTATGCCTATTTGTTGTTCCTCTGAGTTTTCCTGATGCAGCGAAGACGTCGTCGTATATGGTGAAGATGCTGACGTGCACGGTGAGGACGTCGACGCATGCTGTGAAGATGCCAACGTGGTCGACGAAGATGTCGACATGTGCGGTGAAGACGTCGGCATATGCTGTGAAGATGTCGACGTGGTCGACGAAGATGTTGACGCGCCTGGCGAGGACGTCAACGTATGTTGTGCCAATGTGGTCGACGTAGATGATGTTGACGTACGCCGTGACGATGCTGATACGCGCTTTGATGGCATCAGCGTGCTTGATGAAGATGCCGATTAGCTCGGCGTAGGAAGCGAAGATGTGATACGTCTTTGTTCATGTATCTATGATAACATTGGTTATCGGCTCCCTAAATAAATGTCATGACTTTGTTCATTGAGTACGACTCGATTGTGAAACACATTGTTAAATGACATTATTCTAAACGTGTCTCTGATCCATATCATCATGAGGAGCAATGATGATTTGATCAACACATGTATTGGTTGATGGTAATGTTTCACATACCATAGATATGGAGATATCAAACCAATAATGTGGACACATGTTGGAGAATATGGGTAGTCGGACAAAACCCACTCCGAGACGCTGTGAGTTGTTATCTCTAATAGTGCCATCAGCGTACAGTCTCGAGTGATACGCCTATATGGTCCTTAGACCTGAGATTGTCTTGGATGGCCCAGCATGTGGAGTCGTATGCTTTGGTGTCATCAAACGCTACACCATAACTGGGTAGTTATAAAGGTGACTACTGGGTATGCCACGATACATGGCCAGGGGTGTGATAATCAAGATGAATTTGCCCCTCCCTGATAACGGGAGATATACCTCTGGGCCCCTCGGGTGGATGGATAGGAAAGCGCATGGCCGTGCTACTGTGACTAAGTGTTAGTCATGGTTTGACTAAAAGTTAGTCATATTTGTATCCATCGCACTGTCGAGTGAAGTGGTCGAGCTATCAACAAGGGTGGCACTCATCTCGCCTTGAGCTCGACTGGTATGTGAGGCAAAGGGATCGGTATAAGTGTGTATCAAGGTTCAGCCGAATACTGATTCTGTACATTCGGGGGTCAATACGTACTGCTAGGTGCCGCTGTTGATCGGTGGATTGGAAATGGTTTCCAGATCCACGGCTGACTTGTACTGAACCTATCGGGTCACACACTTAATGAGCTAGAGCAGTTTGATGGGTTTGCACGTGGATAGGATCCACGTGGCTTTGGCCAGTCGGTAGGCACTCGGCGAGCAGTCACCGAGTAGTCTGCCAACCGACTGTTGAATGGCTAGTCGACAGGCACTCGGTGAGCAGTCAACGAGTGGTCGGCCGACCGAGTGACCAGAAGGTCTGATCGCTCGGAGCTGGTCTAGCGACCAGGACACGTGGATGGTCAGGTGACCAGGTGGCGACCAGAAGGTCTGCTCGCTCGGAGCTGGTTAGGTGACCAGGACACGTGGACGGTCGAGCGACTGTGTGGCGATCGAAGGTCCGTCGCCAGAATCGCGGCGTATGCCACGAAACATGGACGCCTGGGCATGCCATGAAGCCAAAGATGAGCTAGATGGGCTTTGGCCCATTAGTGCGTCTATAAAAGGGGACCCAAGGGCTGCGGGATTAGGGTTAAGCATTCTCCATGCCAGATCCAATCTCCCACCTCCTTGGTCCACAGAAACCCCAGCTGTGTGATGAGGTGCTAGCACACCCCGCACGGCGTTCGGCTCGAAGCGAATGTGGACACCGGTGGAGGCGCAACAGACGCGGACTTGATTCGATTCGGTGAATTTCCTCCGCGGCCCAGAGATCTTCAACAGGCTTCGAAGCGACCAAGGCGACGAGGCGTGAACGACTACTTCCTGTACCACAACGCGCACGAGTGAGAACCGGCTTCTCCAACTCTCCTTCTGCTGCATCGGCGCGTCAAGGGTAACGATCTGTGATCCCCAACTTGCATGCGGTCTTGGGTGAAGCGTGGTAGAAAATTTTGATTTTCAGCTAGCGTAGCCTACCCGTTCCCCTTCAGTGGTATCAGAGCCACCCATTAATATTTTTGGATCTAGATGAGGCACATATGTGATATGTTGCTGTGTTGTTCACGGGTTGATATGATCAATCGATTTTTGGGGTTGTAGAGGTATGAGTTGATAGTGCCATGCGACCAAAAAGATTAGTTCGCTTTCGTTCAAATTTGTGCTGCACATTACCCCTACTGGCTGGTAACACCATCGGGGTAATAGCACACGCCGAATTGATCAAAACAATAGATCAAGGTCATATGAGGCCGCTGTCTTCTCGAGGGTACCTCGCGCGTTGGATCGATGTGATCGATCTTATGAAAAATCGATACATTTTGATGCCTCGGGATCGGCTTGATGTGATCAATCCGGTTGATTTTTCATAGCGTAATTCATAGATTTGATCTATATTTCCCTGAGAAGTTGAAGGGCGCTGCCCCTTCAAACCTCACCCGCTAACCGGCTAGCAGGGACCGCCATGAAAGTCGCAGCAGGCCTGTTGATCAAAACTGGTTCACATCGCGCGCGTTAGAATTCGATTCTACGCCTGACTTGTTTTTGCATGGAATGATGTGGACAGTATGGACCCTTGTGCATGTGATGCATGATTGTAATTTTGACCTGCGTGTCATGGTTAATTACAAACAAAGGTTGTCCATTGTTGTATAACGGCCTGCGTGCCGGCATGTGATGCCTTGAATCCTCATGTAATGCTATTACTAACTGCTAGATGTAGCAGTGTAGTATAGGGTCTTGGAGGGTTCAGTCCGAGTGGCCTGATGTGCAAGGATGGTCGTGGAGATGGAGATCCCCACGTCATGGGCCATACTCGTTCACAGTTTAATGTGATTATCTGTGATGTTTTTCCTTGCATGGCTATTCTTTCACGTCTCATATGTGGTGAATATGTTAACCTGATTGAATAGTTTCCCTCGGAAAAATTAAGAGTTAGATGCCCTTCCAATAGCTGCAGCTATTGTCTTGTACGTTGGCGGATAAGGTCTTGACAAGTCAGGAACACCGTCTTCTTCCTTGTACAATAGGGTGAGTGTAGTCTAACCCGTGCACACACACGCATAGTATTGGTTTGCTTAACAGAGTCATCCAAATAGGATTTGGGACTTCAGGGCATCAGGGTTGGGAGCCGGGGCATATGATGCCACCCCAAGAAGCAAGAGTCACATATGATGTGATTGGCAAGGTGTTGCCTACCTATGTCACGGATTCAAATGGTATTGACAAGTCATTACCCGAACCGCAGTGACCATGGATCTTGTCCCATGGAGATCATCAGAGGGAAAGTGATCTTAGTGGAAGCATCTTTTATTAAAGTTGTTTAATAAAAGATTAACATGAACATAGTGCTGAGACTTTGCTTATTTTTCTGTTGTAGATGGCACTGAGTACTGTTAGTGCAAACACCGGTTTTAACTTGCGGTCGATTATAGAGAGGGAAAAGCTCTCTGGAACGAATTTCATCGATTGGTTTCGAAACTTGAGAATTGTTCTCAAGGCTGAGAAAAGGGAATATGTTCTAGACGGTCCCTATCCCAACGAATTGCCGGACAATGCCTCCGCTGCTGATAGGCGTGCTTATGAGAAGCACACTAACGACGCCCTAGACGTCAGCTGTCTCATGCTTGCCACGATGAGCTCTGAGCTGCAGAAGCAATAGGAGCACACGGATGCCTTCAATATGATTGAAGGTCTCAAGGGCATGCTTGGGAACCAAGCAAGGGCTGAAAGATATTCGATATCTAAAGCCTTGTTTACATGCAAGCTGGCTGAGAGCGCTCCTATTAGTCCTCATATAATCAAGATTATTGGTTACATTGAGAGCCTAGACAAGCTTGCCTTCCCATTGCAGACCGAGTTGGCCACGGATGTGATTCTCCAGTCGCTCCCGGCGAGTTATGAACTGTTCATTTTGAACTTTCATATGAACAGCCTGGAGAAGACCCTGACCGAGTTGCATGGGATGCTGAAAACTGCGGAAGAGTGCATTAGGAAAGGCTCGAATCATGTGATGATGATTCGGAGGGATAAGAAAAGGAAGCGCAAAGCTAAGGGTAATGGTGAGGATAAGATCCAAGATCCAAAACCGCAGCCTAAGGGAACGCCAAAGGTTGGCGCTCACGCTTCTGACAGATGCCATTACTATAAGGGTAATGGGCATTGGAAGAGGAACTGTCCGAAGTTCCTGGAGGATAAGAAGAATGGAAAGGTTCCAGCTTCTACCTCAGGTATTAACGTTATAGAAGTTAACCTTGCAACTCGTCCTGGTAAATCTTGGGTATTTGATACCGGATCAATGATTCACACTTGCAAATTGTTGCAGGGACTAAAAGGGACTAGAGAATGCAAGAGTGGCGAGTCGGATATTCGAGTCGGCAATGGAGCAATGGTTGCTGCAAAGGCCGTTGGCGTCTATCCCTTGTCAATGCCGAGTGGTCTAGTCATGGAATTGAATAATTGTTATTACATTCTTGCCTTGAGTAAGAACATTATCTCTTCCTCATGTTTAGAGGAAGAAGGTTATGACTTTGTGATAAAGAACAAATGTTGTTCTATTTATTGCAAAGGCTTACTCTATGGTAACTGTCCATTGGTGAATGGATTGTATGTGCTGGATCTCGGTAATGCTTCTATAGATAATGTTAATACTAAAAGACTCAAAACGAGTGATCCCGATTCCACCTATTTGTGGCATTGTCGCTTAGGCCATATAAATAAGAGACGCATGGAGAAGCTCCATAAAGATGGTCTTCTCGATTCATTTGATTTGGAATCATTTGAAACATGTGAGTCTTGTTTACTTGGTAAGATGACAAAGGCACCCTTCACTGGTTCGAGTGAGAGGATGTCCGAGTTGTTGGCCCTCGTGCATACTGATGTATGTGGTCCATTGAGCTCAATGGCCAGAGGTGGGTATCAGTACTTCATTACTTTTACCGATGACTTTAGTAGATATGGTTATATCTATCTAATGAGGCACAAGTCTGAATCCTTTGAAAAGTTCAAAGAATATCAGAATGAAGTGCAAAACCACTCGGGCAAGAAAATTAAATTTCTGTGATCTGATCGTGGAGGTGAATATTTGAGCCATGAGTTTAATGATCATCTACAGAGTTGTGAAATTGTTCCACAATTGACTCCGCCTGGTACGCCCCAATTGAATGGAGTGTCCGAACGGAGGAACCGGACCTTGTTGGACATGGTACGGTCTATGATGAGTCAAGCTGATCTTCCACTGTCGTTTTGGGGACACGCTCTAGAAACAGCTGCGTTCACGCTGAATAGGGTTCCATCTAAATCCGTTGATAAGATGCCATATGAGATATGGAAAGGGAAACATCCTGAGTTGTCTTATCTTAAAATTTGGGGCTGTGAGGCTTATGTAAAATGTATGACGTCTGATAAGCTCCACCCTAAGTCGGATAAGTGCTTCTTCATGGGATACCCAAGGGAAACCATGGGGTATATTTTTTATAACCGGGAGGAAGGCAAAGTGCTTGTCGCTCGGTCTGGTGTCTTCTTGGAAAAGGAGTTTTCCAAGAAAACCAGTCGGAGCAGGGTACAACTCGAAGAAGTTCGAGAAATACCTGAAAATGTTTCAACTTCGAGTGGTCCTCAGCAGGATGAGCAAGGTGTTGCTGAACCTGTTGATGAGGTACCAGTGCCACGAAGGTCCTTGCGGGCAAGCCGAGTTCCCGAGAGGTTCATGTTCCTCGCTACGGAATAACGCGATGTGTTGTTGTTGGACAATGATGAGCCCAAGGACTATGAGGAAGCGATGGTGGGCCCAGACTCTGAGAAATGGCTGGAGGCCATGAGATCCGAGTTAAAGTTCATGCAGGATAATCAAGTTTGGAACTTGGTTGATCCGCCGGATGGTGTAAAAGCCATCAGCTGCAAATGGGTCTTTAAGAAAAAGATAGATGCCAGTGGAAATGTTCACATTTTCAAGGCACGTCTGGTGGAAAAAGGGTATAAGCAGATTCACGGTATTGACTATGATGAAACTTATTCGCCAGTCGCCAGGATGAAGTCTATCCGGATCATGCTAGCTATTGCCGCGTATCATGATTATGAGATTCGACAAATGGATGTCAAAACGGCTTTCCTGAATGGAAACCTAAGTGAGGACGTGTCCATGGTACAGCCCGAAGGTTTTGACGATCCGACTGGTGCTAGCAAGGTATGCAAGCTTCGGAAGTCCATTTATAGACTGAAGCAAGCATCTCAGAGTTGGAACCTTCGTTTTGATGAAGTGGTCAAAGAGTTTGGCCTCATCAAGAATGAAGAAGAGCCTTGTATTTACAAGAAGGCTAGTGGGAGCGCACTTGTATTTCTAATCTTGTATGTGGATGACATACTGCTGATCGGAAATGATATTCCTATGCTAGATGCTGTGCAAGCCTATCTGAGAAAGTGTTTCTCAATGAAAGACTTGGGAGATGCAGCATATATCTTGGGCGTAAAGATCTATAGAGATAGATCAAAAAGGCTAATTGGATTAAGTCAGAGTACATTCATTGACAAGGTGCTGAAACAGTTCAGCATGCAAGATTCCAAGAAGGGTTTCTTGCTAATGTCACATGGTGTAAGTCTCAGCAAGACTCAGTGTGCTTTGACACCTGATGAGCAAGACAGGATGAGTCGGATCCCTTATGCTTCGGCTGTTGGATCCATCATGTACGCCATGCTATGTACGCGCCTAGATGTCTCATATACTCTAAGTGTCACGAGCAGATACCAATCGAATCCTGGTGATAGTCACTGGGTGGCAGTGAAGAACATCCTCAAGTACTTGCGAAGGACTAAGGAGATGTTCTTGGTCTTTGGAGGAGAGGAAGAGCTCGTCGTAAAAGGTTACGTCGATGCTAGCTTCCAAACCGACAGAGACGATTCGAGATCGCAGTCCGGGTTTGTGTTCTGTCTTAATGGTGGGGCAGTGAGCTGGAAAAGTTCCAAGCAAGAGACAGTAGCGGACTCTACGACGGAGGCCGAGTACATTGCAGCTTCTAAAGCTGCAAAGGAAGCTGTTTGGATCAGAAAAATTATTTCTGAGTTGGGCATGGTCGCTAGTGCATCCTGTCCAGTGGACCTCTATTGTGACAATAGTGGTGCCATTGCACAAGCAAAGGAGCCTAGGTCACACCAAAAGTCCAAACACATACTCAGGCGATATCACCTGATCCGGGAGATCATTGAGAGAGGTGATGTGAAAATATGCAAAGTGCACACCGATCTAAATGTGGCTGATCCGTTGACAAAGCCCCTTCCACAGTCGAAGCATGAGATGCACACAAGAGCAATGGGTATACGATACCTGCATGATTGGCTCTAGTGCAAGTGGGAGATTGAAGGGAATGTGCCCTAGAGCAATCATAATGATGATTGTGATACGTCTTTGTTCATGTATCTATGATAACATTGGTTATCGGCTCCCAAAATAAATGTCATGACTTTGTTCATTGAGTACGACTCGATTGTGAAACACATTGTTAAATGACATTATTCTAAACGGGTCCCTGATCCATATCATCACGAGGAGCAATGATGATTTGATCAGCACATGTATTGGTTGATGGTAATGTTTCACATACCATAGATATGGAGATATCAAACCAATAATGTGGACACATGTTGGAGAACATGGGTAGTCGGACAAGACCCACTCCAAGACGATGTGAGTTGTTATCTCTAATAGTGCCATCAGCGTACAGTCTTGAGTGTTATGCCTATATGGTCCTTAGACCTGAGATTGTCTTGGATGGCCCAGCATATGGAGTCGTATGCTTTGGTGTCATCAAACGCTACACCGTAACTGGGTAGTTATAAAGGTGACTACTGGGTATGCCACGATACATGGCCAGGGGTGTGATAATCAACATGGAATTTGCCCCTCCCTAATAACGGGAGATATACCTCTGGGCCCCTAGGGTGGATGGATAGGAAAGCGCACGACCGTGCTACTGTGACTAAGTGTTAGTCATGGTTTGACTAAAAGTTAGTCATGTTTGTATCCATCGCACTGTCAAGTGAAGTGGTCGAGTTATCAACAAGGGTGGCACTCATCTCGCCTTGAGCTTGATTGGTATCGTGAGGCAAAGGGATCGGTATAAGTGTGTATCAAGGTTCAGCCGAATACTGATTCTGTACATTCGGGGGTCAATACGTACTGCTAGGTGCCGCTGTTGATCGGTGGATTGGAAATGGTTTCCAGATCCCCGGCCGACTTGTACTGAACCTATTAGGTCACACACTTAACGAGCTAGAGCAGTTTAATGGGTTTGCACGTGGATAGGATCCGCGTGGTTTTGGCTAGTCGGTAGGCACTCGGCGAGTAGTCGCCGAGTAGTCTGCCAACCGACTATTGAATGGCTAGTCGGCGGTGCACTCGGGCGCGATCCAGAGTGGTCGGCGATCGGCGACCGAAGGTCGATCGCTCGGGTGGTGCAGCAACTAGGACACGTGGATGGTCAAGCGACCAGGTGGCGACCAGAAGGTCTGCTAGCCCGGAGTTGGTTAGGCGACCAGGACACGTGGATGGTCGAGCGACCAGGTGGCGACCAGAAGGTCTGGTCACCAGCAGCTGGTAGGGCGACCACGAAACGTGGACGCCCAGGCAGGCCATGAAGCCAAAGATGAGCTAGATGCGCTTTGGCCCATTTGTGCGTCTATAAAAGGGGATCTAAGGGCAGCGGGATTAGGGTTAAGCATTCACCATGCCAGATCCAATCTCCCGCCCCCTTGGTCCCCAGAAACCCTAGCTGTGTGGTGAGGTGCTAGCACACCCCGCACGGCGTTCAAACTTCGAAATGTGTGGATCTGCGGTGGAAACCTGGCACCGTGCGTGGGCGCGGCTGATTGGGTGAATCTCTAGCAACGGCCCAGGAGATCTTTAGCGTGGGCTTCTAGTGACCTGGCATCGGACGAGGCGTGAATGACTACTTCCTGTACCGCGACGCGCACGAGTGAGAACCGACTTCTCCAACTCTCCTTCCGCTGCATCGGCGCGTCAAGGGTAACGATCCGTGATCCCCAACTTGCATGCGGTCTTGGGTGATGCGTGGTAGAAAATTTTGATTTTCGGCTAGCGTAGCCTACCCGTTCCCCTTCAGGTGGGTCCTGCTTTGTAGGCGGTTGCTTCTTGTTAGGTCCTGTTTCCTTCTTTTTTGAGATTGATGACTGTGGGACCTTCTTCACGGGCGGAGAAGAGGGTGAAACAATCTTCTCTGCAGCAGAAGGCAGTGATGTTTTCTTCTCTACAGGAGGAGAAAGCAGTGAGGTTGTCTTCTCTGCAGGAGGAGCAGGTAGTGCGGGGTGAGGAGGCGGAGCACTTGCAGACCGAGATTCTTCGGACACCACGATGCCGGCCCTCTTCCATAGGATCCTTTGGTGGATAGCTTGGCCTAGAGTTGTGATCTCATCATTGGGGGCGGGCTCCAACTAGACATCGGAGGAATTGGAATGTACCATGTCCACCCTAACCACAGCATAGTCATCAGGCACTGGCACGGTAGGCAGGACATGCTGATCTGAAAGCACCTGGCCCATTACAACCTCCATTTGATACCCTCCAAGCCTAATTACAAGCCTGCTGGCTATGGGTCCTACTAGTTGGTCGATTGTATCGGCTCATCGGCACTCTAGACCAATGGCTGCTCAACTTCCTTGGAGGCGTAGCTACTCTTCCATGTAGTTGCAGGGCTAGCTGCCAGTGGGATGGGAATCTGGCCAAATGATATTCCCTACTCTACAAGTGTATGCATGATGTTTGCATACACTTTTTGAGTGATGTCATGTGTCAATGTGGAGATGTCCACCTCACCCAACCTCTTCCTCTTCTTGTACAATTCGAGGTCTTCAGGAAATCCATATTTTCATCCCTGAAGCTGTATACACCTACTTTTCGACACAGGTGCTCGGGTTTCCAGTCTGCGTGATAGAAGGTCATTTTTCCTGATCCCGGAGAAACTTCCTTGGCTAGCTTCGGCTGCCTTTTCTATTACTTTGTCAGCAACAGACTATGTCTCTGTGCTCGGCCCGAGAATTGCAACCAGGGATTCTCGCGGCCTTCTTTGGTAAATTTTACATCCTCTTGTTCCCATTTGTGCCTTTTACCCACATACTTGGCTAGGCCAAGCCGGTGGTTGTGCTTGCTCTTGACCCGTAGCTGCTTCTTTTCCTCACTCTCCTTTTTGAACTATTCAGAGCTCTTCATCTTCGTGAATTCTTCCCAATCTTTCTTTTTTCAAGTGCTTGTAGCTCTCGAAGGGCTCCAGCTCTTTAGCCAAGTACTGATTAACAAACTTGCTCTTGAAGCTTCTATGCAGTTTTGTTATCGCTTTCATTGCTGCATCAAATGTGACATTCCTTTGACGGTCGTTCATCTTTGCAGGGTACTCCAGGTACTCCTTGAGAGTATCAAACAACGCCGTCTTTACTTCATCATTGAGAGCATGGAAGTTTGTCGTTATTGGCACCCTCTCCCGAGCAATAAGCCCTGTGACCCTCCGGAATCTTTGTAAGGCCTTTTCGTCAGTAGGCACCCTATCTGCATCGATTCCTGTGACTATGATCTTGTCTGTC
Source organism: Guadua angustifolia (assembly GCA_036346375.1). NCBI lineage: Eukaryota > Viridiplantae > Streptophyta > Magnoliopsida > Poales > Poaceae > Guadua > Guadua angustifolia. The sequence goes on from JAYEVE010000665.1 coordinate 88,610, forward strand.
AGCCACTTTGTTTGCGTCCTTGGATTTCGGGCTCGTGTTGCACTAACAGCCACTTTGTTTGTGTCCTTGGATTTCGGGCTCGTGTGCTGGAGAGTGCGCTTCTTTGCCACCCCTCGGGTTTGATGATCCCGTAGAAGATGCATGGTGTGCCATCTACACCAAAATGCCATAATCAAGTATACATTCAGTTATAGATTCATTTACAAAAACATATAAGCAAATTAATTCTGAATTTAAATACCAAATAAAATCATGTATTGACATGAAAATAGCCCTACACATGAGTTATATATGGTCTTTTTTGAATATTATAAACAGCAACATTATCATGAATCATCATTACTAAAGACGGCATGCTGCTAAATGAACTGTTAGTGTCAATGCATTGAGTTGCGGCACGTGGTTTGAATTATTTTTGTCTTGTATCTAAGCCAAGCTAAAAATAATTAATTGAAGTGATGTCTACTAAGATGAAATACAAAATCTATCATCATGTTTCTCAGGTATATGTGAGCATTATATATGCCCTTTGCCAAGAATCAGCATCCTAAACAGGAAAAGAATTGAAATGCAACTGAAATAATTGAAAAGAATTGAAATGCAACTGAAATGCAATTGAAATAATTGAAATGCAACTGAAAGAATTGAAATGCAGCGCTCAGGTAGGCTGGAACCTGCAGGAGGAAGGGCAGCACTGTCGTGGGGCTCGGGGTTGGGGCGCCGCTACCGTAGGGCTCGGGGTCGGGGCACGGCCATGCGGGGGGCGGCAGACGGCTCGGGGAGTCGAGGTAGGGCATGTCGAGGAGGGCGGTGGCCACTGGACCCTATGGTGAGGATTGGAGGAGACGCGGCGACGCTGAGGAGGCCCGATGGAGGGGAGGAAACCCGGCGCGCGCTGAGGTGACCCGACGACTCTGAGGAGACCTAGCGGAGCTGAGGTGAGAGTGGCCCAGTGGAGTGTTCGAAATGTGAAAATGTGCAACGCGCAAACGTAGGGTTTGTTGTATATAGAGTAAAATGTGACGGTTTATAGTCTAATACCCTTCACCAATGACATATCAAACATTACAGACAATAATACATTATTCACTCGCTTAGGAGTCATAGGTGACGGGTTAAAGGTTACGACCCGTCACCTTTTTGTTTCCTTGGTTTTTATTTTCCTTGGAGCTCAAAAAATTCTAAGAAACATATAAAGCTCAATAATATTCTTAAAAAATACTAAATAGCTTTTAAATTTTATAAAGTCTAATTTATAACACAAAGTGTGTTATTTTAACACATCACACATTACAAACAATAATACATTATTCGCTCACTCATGAGTCATAGGTGACGGGTTAAAGGTTACGACTCGTCCCCTTTGACCTATCACCCGTCACCTTTTTGTTTCCTTGGTTTTTATTTTTCTTGGAGCTCAAAAAATTCTAAAAATCATATAAAGCTCAATAATATTCTTAAAAAATATTAAATAGCTCTTAAATTTTATAAAGTCTAATTTATAACACAAAGCATGTTATTTTAACACATCACACATTACAAACAATAATACATTATTCGCTTGCTCAGGAGTCATAGGTGACGGGTTAAAGGTTATGACCCATCAGCTATGACTTACCACCTGTTACCTTTTTGTTTCCTTGGTTTTTATTTTTCGTGGAGCTCAAGCGTCGTGCGCTTCCCCATTTCTCCTCCAACTGTCGCGCTTCCCCATTCCGCCGCCAAGCGCCGCGCCACTCCTCAATCCGCTACATAAATACCCCCACTCCTCAATCTGTCGTTCCTCAATCTGCCGCGCCCTCCTCAATCCACCTTGCCCTCCTCAATCCACCGCCGCCGCTGCAAGAATGGCCTCACCCCCTCTCCGCCATTGTCCCCGCCGGCGTCGCCCTCGTCGGTGAATGGGCCAGATATTGGTGGCTTCGATTCCTTGGACTCCGATGAATACTACAAGGAGTTGGAGGAGGAGGAGGAGATGAAGGAGGAGGAGGAGGCTGAGGAGGAGGAGGACGAAGAAGACGACAACGATGACGACGACGATGAGGATGACGACAACGACAACGAGGACGACGGCGGCGGCGGCGGCGAGGTCATGCGGCCTTAGGGCCGGACCAACTCCCCCACTGAATCGGAGTCGGAGGTGGAGGATCAGGAGGAGCGCTGGAGCTCCGACTGGTCATCCGGTGGCAGCTCCGACGAGGAGGAGGAGGAGGAGGACTACGACGGCTTTGATGACGACCTCTAGAAGCCGTCTGCGCGCTCACGCCCTTTTGGGTTTCAAACGGTTAATAGCCGTTGGCCCGTTATGTTTTGCAATATATATATGGATTAGAGGACTAAATATGTACTTATGGATGAACTAAATATTTTTTGTAAAATGTTCTGTGTTTTTTAACTAATTAATTATGTACTCTGTTTCGTTTCGTTTCATTTCGTTTGGCTGAAATTTGTTATTTTTGTACAAGCCATACAAAGTATCATTTTGTAGTTCACCATTTGTTACGGTTTGGTTTGGTTAGGCTGAAATTTGTTATTGATATATTGCATAATTAGATGATCCCGCAACCTTACCCAGAATATCACCAGCTTCGTCCCTATCATGGAAAATGGAGCATTCACATTACAAATAACTTGTTATATGAAAGTCATAGGTGACGGTGAAAGCATTCACATTACTAATTTTTAGTTGGTAATTATCTCTTGGTTTTGGTGTTGATGACAAGCAAGATTGCCAAAGGACTATCAAGACTGAATGTTTTATCCAAGGTGAAAGGTCAAGGATAGGGATAATTTATTTCTAACTTTTTGGGCTTGAGAGATGCATCAAGCCTGTAGTTAGGTTTGTTTTTTCTTTGGCCGTGCTTCAAAGGGGGATTATGCACAGAAATCTCTTGGTTCAAGGTTCTAGCACTTTTTAGATTATTTTGGAGCCAAAATTCACTTGAAAATCCCATCCTTGTTAAAAACAGCCAGTCAAGAATCTTCTGTCAAAATCTTAGTGTACGCCGGACTGCTTTACTACTCTGCATCCTTTAGTCCGGCGCACACTCCTTTTAGTACCAAAGTTCTCACAGACACTTTCCTATTCATGCCAGACCTTATCTTTTTAATCCTCACTTCGGTTCGGCGCACACTTCAAACTCCCAGAGTCAAAATCCCTTGCACGACGGACTGACCAATTTTTTTTTGAAACTCAGTCCGTGGCAAACTGCGTTTGCGACGGACCAACCTGTTTTCAGTCCGGCGTGACTTGCTCAAGTGAGTTTTATCCAGCAGAGGGATTCCCTTCTATGACGGACCAACCCAATCTTGGTCTGGCGTACATGCAAAACGCTCGGCTTTTTTCACTCTTTGCTCTTTACTCCGGCGGAGCGTATGTTTTGTGAAATCTTGCCTGCGACGGACCATTCAAACTCAGTCTGGCGCAAACGCGTTTCTGGACTTTTCACGACGGACTGAGCCAACTCTCAAATCACGTTTACGACAGACCGACTTGGTTCGGTCCGACGCAAATAGGATTCAATTTCCCTTTGGTCCGGCGCACACAGGATGTTCAATTTAGCATTTGGAACTTAGTCCGTGGCAAATGAAATTTAGTCTGTTTTGACACTCTAACACTTCTAACGGCTACTTTTCACATCCAACGGCTAGTTCCTGTTCAAATGGCTATATAAGCCTGTTCACGGCACTTCTTGCCCATCTTCTTGATCTCCTAGACATTTGAGCATCCAAAAAAAAGCATTCACTCAACCTAGGAGCTGAGCTGAACCTCAAAAATCAAAAACTCACAAAAAATCTTCAAGTGTTCTTACTCCAAGTAGTTTAGCAAGTGCTGTGCTAGTGAACTAAGAGACAGGGCTTGTGGATAGTCTATTACCCTTGGAACTATGCGTTCCTAGACGGCTTGGTGAAGAATTTTGGTGCGACCTGTCCAAAGTTTGCTTGTGGAAGGCCACCATTGTTATGAGTGGTTGGGACTCACCTCACCGGAATGGTGAAAGAGTCTCCCTAGTGGAGACCTTGGCTATGCAATTAGCCTAGGGAGAGCAATACTTCTTAGGAAGTGCTCCAACGTGGACGTAGGAGCTTGGCTCTGAACCACGGGATAAATTCTCTTATGTCACCTTTACTTTCGGCACTTACTCTGTTTTTACTCTTCATTTGCTCTATTTTTGTCTCTAGCTTGCTCTACTTAGTTATTTACTTGTGCTGATTTGCTATTGATTGTTTATGCTCTTAGAATATCTTGGCTCACTTGTTTTAGAGCACCTAGGTTTAACTTTAACTAGTGATTAATCTATCCTTGAACGAAATTTTAGAAGTTGTCTATTCACCCCCCCTCTAGGCCAACTAGATCCTTTCAGACAGGTTATGAAACTAAAAGGGGATGGGTTGATTTTGTTACCCGTCACTCTTTTTATCATGGGTGACGGTTTAATATTTTTTTTCCCGTCACCTATTATTATAAGTGACGGTTGTTAGTGTCACTCGTCACTTTTTATCTCACATTGACTTGTTAGTGTTTTTACCCGTCACCTAAATGAAATTCGTAGCATGGACATTATAAATTCATTGGTGACGGGTTATGATACTAAAAGGTGATGGGTTTAAGCTTTCACCTGTCACCGATTATTCCCTAGACCGCTATATAACCCTCGCTCAATGGGTCGTTCCCTACTATTCCTCCGCTCCTTCTTACACATACAATGGCATCTAATTCTAGGTCATCTTCCTCAACTGGCAGTGAGGACCTTGAGGCCATTCAGGAGATGTTGTTCCTTGACCAAATCGAGGAGCTCTGCCGATATGAGCAAGAGAAGAAGGATGCGGCCATGGCTCGGAGGATGAATGAGGCTGAGGCTAAGGTGGAGGCGAGGCGAGGCGACGTGAGGATGAGATAAGCTTCAAGAGATGGACCGAGGAGAGGCTATTTGCCCTCAGGGATTCTCCTGGTACGAGTGGAGGCACTGCGGTGCAGACACTGGCGACAGGTGGTAGGAGGCTTCCCACGGCAGCGGCAGCGCAAGCGGTAAGTGCTAGGGTTCCTGGGCCACTACACGAGCTAGCTCTTCAACCAAAGAAGAAAGAAGAAGCTGAGTCTTCGTCCGAAGATGAAGATGAAGCTGTTCATAGTAGGGTTCCTAGATTCCAGCATTGTCGCCTCCACTAAATTAGTAGATCCTCCTTGTGGCCTCCAATAGATGGAGTTTATATATATTTTATATTTGAACCTTATGTGTATAAATGTGAACCTTATGTGAATACTTCTGGTATGTGAACCTTAACTATGTGTATGGAAGCTTGTGATCTGTGTATGTTTTTGGTTTGCGAACCTTATGTGCATGTTTATGGTTTGTGCAAGCAATTTCAGACCTGCAGGAACTTGCGGAACGAGAAGTCATAGGTGACGGGTTAAATCTAAAACCCGTCACCTATCACTGCAATAGGTGATGTGTAATATTTGCAGTCGTCACCTATATGTGTTGAGTGACGGATTTTAGTCTTTACCCATCACTGATGTTTTGTGCCCCAAATCTGCTTTCCTGGCTACATGCATAGCCAGGATTTGGCAGCTACTTTACATCACAACATTAAAATACATTATCACAGAATATATTGACATCCATATACATCACAGAGTACATTCAAAATTTACAAAAATCCATTCAATTTAAATCATAAATCACATTCTTCATAAATTTTCATCACAGAATCTATATTCTTTAGAAATTTACATCACAAAATCCCATTGCATGACAGATTCACAAGTCACAAATTCATATGATATTACAAATAACCTTGTTATATCAAATTCCTTAATCTGAAATTCATGACATGGATATAACAGATTCAATTTGAAACTCAATACAAATTCAACTTTGCCGTTGTCGTCCTTTCTTGACATGGATCCCTTCGTTATGGTCGGATTGTAGGTATGGAGTTTTCTTGGTCGGTGAAAGGCGTCGCATGATGGCAGTTGCAAAAGGAGGGATTTCATCAAATTGATTGAACTCATCCTCATCAACAACGTTTTCAACTCCGACGATCCGTCTTTTCTCGGCGAGAACTACATGGCGTTTCTTCTTCTTTGTGGTGTCAGTCACATAAAAGACTTGCATAGCATCTTTAACGAGTATGAATGGTTCAGACCTGTATCCAACATGTCTGAAATCAATGGTAGTGAACCCATACTTGTCCTTAGTTACGCCATAATTCCCTTGTACCCAACGGCACTGAAATAGGGCAACCTTGAATTCCAATTAGTTCAACTCCCAGATCTCCTCTATTTAACTGTAGTACGTACCCCACTGCCCATTGTCGTCTAAGCATCTATACGGACACTGCTGTTCTGGTATATGCTCTTGCAATCTTGGGCAACTATGTAAAATGTGTTGGTCTGCCCTGGATTCTCTTCAAGTAGCATTTGCTTGTGCTCATCGACATATGGGGAAACTTCGCTGATTTGTGTTAGCAATCGAAAATGAGCTTGGTCATATGCCTTCGGATCAGGAGCTATTGCTTTCTTTCCCACAACCCCTACACCTGCGAGTCTCCCCTCATGGCGAAACTTAGACACACCAATAGGGTTGTTTGGGTCAATATAATCAATAGACCACTCTAATGCCTTCTTCGTCTCATAACTCTGCACGATGCATCCCTCAAAAAATTCTCGATTCCTTATGTACAACTTGAGAGTGCCCATATATCTCTCATATGGAAACATATGATGCAGGAACACGGGCCCAAGGTAGTGTATCTCCTTCACTAGGTGAGTAGTGAGATGGACCATGATATTAAAAAAGGATGGTGGAAAATACACCTCAAGAAGACATAGAGTCTGAAAGTATCTTTTTTCCAGTTCCTCCAGCGAGTTTGGATCGAGAACCTTTTACTCAATTGCATTGAAGAAAAAGCATAGGCACATGATAGTCTCGCGAACCATTTTCAGGAGGATGTTCCTGATTGCTATTGCAAACAGTACCGTCATCATCACATGGCAATCATGGGACTTCATCAGCACAAAATTCATTTTTAACTCTTTTATGGATACAAGTCTTGCGATGTTAGACGAGTAACCGGATGAAACTTTCACACTATGCAAAAACTCATAGAATTCTTTCTTCTCCTTCTTAGAGAGGGTGATAGCTGCGGTGGGTAGGTTTTTTCCTTTGCCCGTTTCATGTGCATGAAGTTCTGGCCTTATGCCCATTTCTTGAAGGTCAGCACGTGCGTTCTCATGATCCTTTCCTTTTCCCTTCATTTGGAGCAATGTACCGATCAGACTCTCGCAGATATTTTTCTTTATGTGCATAGGGTCAGTAGAGTGACGAACATCTAATATTTTTCAGTACTCTAGCTCCCAGAGTATTGATCTCTTGTTCCACATTCCTTCCTGTTCAGCACTCTTAGAGGATCATTTTCGTTTGCCAAAGACAACATTGATATCCTTAACCTGATTGTGTACATCTTCCCCCCTGACATGCCTTGGAGGTGACGCTTTCTTCCTTGTGCTATCGAACTGACTGCCCATGTTTCAGTGCGGGTGCTTCATAGGAAGAAAACACCGATGACGCATGTACACTGTCTTCTTTGACTTGTTCAATCTCAAACTGCATGTGTCATCTAAGCAATGGGGGCAAACTTTTCCTTTCCTTTTGCTCTGACTAGACAAGTTACGATGTGCTGGTAGATCATTGATGGTGACGAACAACATGGTGTGCAATGTAAAGTACTCTTGCTTGTGCTGATCTCAAACCTCGATGCCTTCATCCCACATCTTCTTAAGATCATCGACCAAAGGCCTGAGGTACACATCGATATCGTTGCCAGGTTGATTTGGACCTGATATCAAGATCGACAACATCATGTATTTCCGCTTTTTACAAAGCCATCATGGAAGGTTATAAATCGACAGTACAACATGCCAGGTGCTATGAGAAGTACTTATGTTACCGAATGGATTCATGCCATCTGTGCTAATAGAAAACCTAATATTCCTCAATTCTTTAGCAAACCAAACAAATGTAGAATCAATGGTTCGCCACTGAGCGCAATCCGTCGGGTGTCATATCATTACATCATTCTGACGACCCTCCTTATGCCAACGCATCAATTGAGCCTCATTTTTGTTGGTAAACCTTCGTTTCAAACGGGGAATTACAGAAAAATACCACATGACCTTCCAAGGACCCCCTTTACTCTTCTTGCCTCCTCCATCCCCATCGCCACTATCATTTCGACGCTTGTATCGATGGGTTCCACAAACAGGGCATTGATCCAGCTCTGCATACTCTTCCAGAAATAGGATACAATCCTGCTTGCATGCATGTATTTTTTCTATTTCCAGCCCCAAAGGACAAATTACCTTGTTTGCATCGTAGACGCTCTTGGGCACCAAGTTTTCCTCCGGTAGCATATCCCTTAGTAGATCCAGCAATGCATTAAAACTCTTGTCACTCCAACAGTGGGTTGTCTTCAACTGTAGAAGCTTTAGGTCTCCAAATAGCAGCGTGTATTTCTCCTTACAGTTAGGATAAAGGGGCACCTTCGAATCTCGCACAAATCCCTAGAATTTAGCAAACTCACCATCATTATACTCGTCGTGCCATTCGACATCCCGCACCATCTGATCCACATTCTCCACAAAATCCTCAACATTACTATCATCTATACCTAATATGTCCTCGTCCCTGAGATCGTGATCCATATCACCGAGTGGGAGTCCTTGATCCACAGTATTGTAGGCATGAAGGCCCCGATCCATCTCTCCTTCATTAAGGCCTTCCTCACCATGTTTGTTTCAACATGTATAATTCTCTTTAAATCCACGCATGACCAAGTGTGCATGGACATTGTCTGATTTCAGGAACTTCTTAGCATTCTTGCAATCATGACATGGACAATACATTGTCGTTTTACCTTTATCTTTCATATCCGCTAAGACAACACTCATGAAAGACTTCAACCCACTCAAGTACTCAGCACAAGTACGGGTCTCAAGGTACACCCAACTTCTATCGGCCATCTGCAATAATATATATATATATATATATATATATATAGGAAAATGGTTCTATACTCCTGGGAGTATGTACTCCCACCTTCAATATACTGCTTAAATGATATTATTATACCTCTTTATCCTTTTGAGTATACTCTAACACTGATTATAAGATACTTCAAAGTGAGTTCCACAAAAAATTTCATCAAAGTCCACCCTTTATAGCATAATTTGTTTATATATTCTTTTCACATATGTAAAAGTGTATATAGCAAAAAAAATATAGGGCTCCAATGATTTTTTTCAACCATATCACATTAGAGTATCTTAGAATCATTATTGGAGTATATCAAAAATGATAAAGAAGTATAATACTTTCATTTAAGTGGTATATTGAAGGTGGGAGTATGTACTCCCGAGAGTACAGAAAAGGCTTCCTATATATATATATATATACATATTCATTCACTCAAAGCATAAAAATCTATCGAAAAGGAGGGATAGAATTTTTCTCAAATCTTCCTAACCATATGAAAGTACTATTATATATGAACATATATAGATGCATTCACTGCATAAACTTAAAGCATTAACTCAAAATCTACCGAAAACGGATCGAGGAGAACAAAATATTCATAACATTCAGTATAGGACAACAAACAAGCAATTAAAAAAATTACAAGAGTACACTCAACATAATAATAAAAATCAAAGAAGATCACAACAACTAACATATGACAATACAATAAGATACATCGCCACCCTCATGCCACACCATCTTCCCAACATGCCCATCTCGGCATCACACTCTAGGTAGATATTTGCCGGTCGCCAGGCGGCGCTTGCGGCTGGGTTGGTTCCATCGGATGGGGAGGGGGAGGGGGAGGGGTGGCCGGGGGACGCACATTGACCTCTGCGTCCGGACCAATGCCTCAATTGAGGTCCCTAACGCCTTTATTTCCACACCAATCGCAGCAAGCGCAAGCGAAAGTGCAAGGCGGCATTGTCCCTCCTTCAATGTCTACAACAGAGCTAGCAATATCAATATCACCAGTTGTTAGTGTTACACCACGGGGCCAGGTAATAGCACTTGTACTACCAGAGTTAAAGCAGATACAAACAAACTAAACATCTCAAAAAATAAATTCTACGAAAAGTTGACTCTGACAGCCGGCGATGGAGCTCTAGTGACACGCCGAACGAGAACAAGCAGTGAGGTGAAGCAAGGCATGACCGGCGACGAGGATGAGGCGAGCACGACAACGGCTAGTGCGGCACAGGCGCCGGCGCGGTGAGCACGGCGACGCCGAGGTCGATCGACGGCCGGCGAAAGCGACGTCCGTGTGGGGGCAGCGATTGCAACGTACGGGTATCTATACCGGATGAAGTCTCGACGACCACAATTATTGGTTACGTTGGTAATAGTGACGGGTCATAAACATAACTGTCACCAATCAGTGGCCATATCGGTGCGTGTAGGGCACTATTAGTGACGGGTCATAAAAATACCCGTCACCAATTACTGGTCCCAAGTAAACCCGTCACCAATGTGGCTATTATATGTGATGGGTGATACTTCTAACCATCACTATTATGTTTAGTGACGGGTATTATTAAAAACCGTCACTTGTAACTTCTCATAGGCATGCCCTGACCCGGTCGGAGGCTACATAGGTGACGGTCTTTACACCACCCGTCACAAATGTTGATTTTAGTGACGGGTAAAGAAGACCCATCACTTATAAGTGTCTCCTTTGTATGATTTTCACGTAGTGAATCCACATCTATTTTCTGAGTGTTATCTACGCTATATAACCAAGTCCATGGTTTTTTACACGAATTAGATGGATGTTAATTAAGATATCAGGGGTTTAAGATGCACCCAAACTATTTTGAGTTTTTTTTACTTGATCCATTCTTATACCGATTGATGCATATGAATGAACTAATGCATACGACTCGTATATATTCAATCCAACGGCCCAATAATTCTCTTTTCCTAGAGAGGCAAGTCGGAGTGCTAGAATGCTAGAAGAGCTAGCTCATTAATTTAGGCTTATGTTGCACATTTTGCATGACAGCACAGCGTAACGCTAATCGGTACTAGCTGGTTCTTCTCAAAATGGCCAATGTTACGATTGACGAGTACATTTACTAAAACCGCATATCCGCAAGAAAAGATTATTTTTGCCACTCAACTACGTCTGTGTTTTTTCCCTGAAAACCAAAATCAGATTAATATGGTCTCTAAAATATGAAAAAACCATCCAAAACTAATAGTCCTTTGATCGGTTAAACGGTGGTTTTGACCAATGTAAGCACGTATTTGAACTACATTTTTGTTGGGATTGGATTATACTTTGCTCACGTTATCCGACCCCACCCCTGTGGGCTCAAGTGAGGTGCCTTAGGTTCCGAACCTAGGAGGGCCCTGGGTAGCCCAGCCTACGGGCTACCGGGTTTCATCTTTCTGGACCGAGCTATCTTTAGTTCGGAGTCCCAGAAAGCCCTGGCTATCCTTAGCCTAGGGGAAGTCTCGTCCAGAGAATGGCTCCCCAAGAACTGGACAGCCGGATGACGATCGTATCGTAGGTCGGTATGACCATATTGCCTTATCCGGGTTACCTGCAACTTTTCATACAGGGACTTGGCATTCAAGATAAGGACGTTCGGATATGGAAGACCAAGCCCGTCTTGGAGATCAAGTTGGAGACGTATTCAACAAGGACTTCGCCTCATAGCCCACTTAGGGCTAGATAGCCAGCCATGCTATTCACTATAAATACACCCCTGTATTGAGCCTTGTGATGAGGACATCACCAACATGGATACGACCAGCGTGACCGCTGCCCCTCCTTCCTCTTTGGCTTCTTCAATGAGTACCGACGCTGCTCCATCTTCATCACAAATGATCGATGCTTGCGGCAACCGTCGCCGAGGCCTTAATCCAAAAGCTCAGCTATTCAAGCCCACATCAACAGACAAGGGCCTCAAGCACACACCCCGAGAACAGCCCACGCGTCAAGGAAGGCCCATATGGAAGGCCAAGATGCCAAAAGCCCAGTTCGGCTATCCAAAGAAGAGCATGCTAACTTCAAGCGGGCATAACTTGGGCTCCTGGACTCCGTTTTCAGTGTGCAACCACCCGTTTGAAAGCTTAGGAGATAAGCTTTCCAATGGATCTAGCCCCACTTCCAAATTCACTCCAGAACGACGGAAAATGCGGAACAATGTCACGGGCCAGAAATTCAGGTGCTACATCATCGCACTTTTGGGCCTATGGCCCATGTATCTTAGGGTTTTGGTGGCCACGCTGTTTTGGCTGCCCTACTCCTCCTCCGCCGCTATATATGTGGCCGCCACCGTTCTTTTACGCTTAGGTTTTGTTGTGTTTGGTAGACCCTTGTGCGCCCCTCCTCGTGTTCGCGTGTGTCGACTAGACCACCCGTGACGAGAAACAAGACCTCACCCTTGTATCTTTGAGATTATTGGATTGGAATTGCTCTCTCCTTGTTCTTGCTTGTTCTCGGTTGCAGCAGGTACAAGGATCAATCGGGTCTTGATTCGGTTGATCGCCTCGTGTGGTGACGTTGCGATTGCTTGGTTGCTGATCTCGTGGTTAGTAGCCGTTCCATCTACTTCGTGCACCATCAAACCGACGTATCGTTCTCATCAGAAGATCGGGCCGACCAAGTGCGCATCAAGTGGTATCAGAGCGATGGTTGCCTGGTGAGAACACCCTTATCTTTGTTTAGTTCATCTTGTTCGTCCTAGAGTCCAGAAAAACAGCCCCAAAAAAAATCTGTTCGTCGTGTGTTTGATCTAATCCGAGCCCCTTTTGGCCTTTACTATTACTGCCTAGTTTAATTCTTGTTGAATTTGCGTTGCATCGTCGTGTCGTTGCTGATCTTAGTGTTTTGATCTTTATAGTTTCGAGTTCTTGTCACGTTCTTGTCACCGAGTTGAACTCCATCACGTCGCCGCGTCCAATTCGGATTCTCCTCTGTCCAGTTCGGTATTTTGGTCATAACTCCCACATACGAACTCGGATTTTGCTGTTCTTATACTTTCCTGAAAGCTTGAGAAATTATCTACAACTTTGTCCATTGTGAAACTTTCCAGAAACGCCGTCTTCTTGCCCAAAATCGCGTTGGATTGGAATCTATTTTCGTCCTGGATTTTCTGAGCAGTCTGTATTTCGGGGTCAATATCTCTGGCTTCCCTTATCCAAAATAGACGTTCCATATATGCAAATTGATCAGCTCGAAATGATCTACAACTTTCTAGTTATACGTTTTTGCATTGGAAGCCAATAAAAATCCGAAAACATCGTTTGAAGTTTCTGCATAGTAGATCTGTTTGCAGCAGGAAGAAAAATAAAAAAAAAGGCAGGTGCATATAAAAGAGCCGCACTAAAAGGTGGAAAAAAGAAGCCCTAGCTATTTGCTTGTGTGTTGTGGTCATTCTGGTTGCTGTTTCTGTGACTTCATTGGTGTCCAGGCTCGCGTCTCTAGTTTGGTCTAGCCTAGGACCAGCAAAGTACCGCCGTTGAACGTTCTTTCAACTTGTTTTGGCTAGTGTGGTTCTAGTATATCCTTTGCTACATATTATACCTATCCAAGCTCCACTTACTATTAACCACAGGAGAAGCACCTTGCAATCGCTTTGTCACCCCTGAGTGCAGATTACCATCATCCACCGATTGAATCTTGAAAAGGCTGCGGGGTAAGAACTGTAAGAACTTGGTGTGAGCTTGAGCGTGTGAGATCCTCCACTGTCCACATATTAGTAGTTCATAGGAACTAATTATCTTGTGAGTTCTCTGTTTGTTGCCCCTAACAATGGCTAGGTTCGCATAGCAAGACAACTTATGGGGATGATATTGAGGATTGTCCATTCTTGTGAGAAGAGAAAAAAATTCTTTGCGAAAACTTAAGCGACTTGAGTCCCCGCAGAAATCAAAAGGTGGGACGATCGAGCATGGGATTATCCCTTCTACCAAGAACGAGACCACACCATTAAAGAAAGATTTGAAGCCTGCCTCACCCAAGAAGAAGGATAGTGAGTGTATTTCAATATGTAATAATAAGAATGTGCTTGCTATTCCTGTGACTAACCCTGTAGGCAAGAATGATCAAGATGGTGTGCACCTGAGTGCTGCAATGACGGACAACTACATGAGCCTCATGTCTCATCGCCTACTTAGTGCACCAGTGGAACATGCCAATGAAACTCAACGCAACAACTTATTCCAAACTAAGTTTGTTGTGCAAGAACGCGCGGTACACGTCATCATTGATGGAGGAGCTGTAGCAACCTCGCAAGTCTACACATGGTCGAGAAACTTGGCTTGACCACGACTCCACTTCAAAGAACCTTACTCAATGGAATGGTTCAACTCAATTGGTAAGGTTCGTAACTACAAACTGCAAGTTCTGTCTCCATTGGTTCATACCATGATCATGTTTGTTGTGATGTCATACCTATGGAATCATGTTCACTTTTATTAGGTAGACCTTGGTTATATGATGTTGATGCTATTCACTATGGTAGAACCAATCAATATACTTTCAGGTTTAATGGAAAGAAATTGGTTTTGAATCCAATGACTCCTGCTGAGCTAGCCAAAATTAATGCAAAAAGCACTAATGGTAAAGAACATGAGGATGACAAACTTGTTAGTGGTGTACAACAATCTAAACCAATGTTCAAGAAAGAAATTCTTTTAAATAACATTGTTTCCTCACATGATATTGCTTTGCAGACATCTGTTTCCTTGCCTCCTGTTGCCACTAAACTTTTGCAGGATCATGAGAAGGAGTCGAGGACGACTCCAATTCAAGAAGGGGAGGATGATGAGGACATCACCAACATGGATACGACCAGCGTGACCGCTGCCCCTCCTTCCTCTTTGGCTTCTTCAATGAGTACCGACGCTGCTCCATCTTCGTCACAAATGATCGGCGCTGCGGCAACTTCGTCGCCGAGAGGCCTTAATCCAAAAGCTCAGCTATTCAAGCCCACATCAACAGACAAAGGCCTCAAGCACACACCCCGAGAACAGCCCACGCGTCAAGGAAGGCCCATATGGAAGCCCAAGATGCCAAAAAGCCCGGTTCGGCTATCCAGTAGCATACCAACTTCAAACGGGCATAACTTGAGCTCCCGGACTCCGTTTTCAGTGTGCGACCACCCGTTTGAAAGCTTAGGAGATAAGCTTTCCAATGGATCCAGCGCCACTTCCAAATTCACTCCAGAACGACGGAAAAATGCGAAACAATGTCACGGGCCAGAAATTCAGGGTGCTGCATCACCGCACTTTTGGGCCTATGGCCCATGTATCTTAGGGTTTTGGTGGCCACCGCTGTTTTGGCTGCCCTACTCCTCCTGGCCGCCGCTATATATGTGGCCGTCACCGTTCTTTTACGCTTAGGTTTTGTTGTGTTTTGGTAGACCCCTTGTGCGTCCCTCCTCGTGTTCGCGTGTGTCGACTAGACCACCCGTGACGAGAAACAAGACCTCACCCTTGTATCTTTGAGATTATTGGATTGGAATTGCTCTCTCCTTGTTCTTGCTTGTTCTCGGTTGCAGCAGGTACAAGGATCAATCGGGTCTTGATTCGGTTGATCGCCTCGTGTGGTGACGTTGCGATTGCTTGGTTGCTGATCTCGTGGTTAGTAGTCGTTCCATCTACTTCGTGCACCATCAAACCGACGTATCGTTCTCATCAGAAGATCGGGCCGACCAAGTGCGCATCACCTTGTAACACACCTCGTCCCATCACCAAATACACATCTGCATATTCAGCGAGATCTTCATCTCGTCTAGGTTAGCCACATAACTCGATCTCGGTCCTGTGGCCTCGCCTAGAGCTCGGATCGTGATCCCCGTTGTACTTTGTCTCCAACATAGTATAACAAGCAGGACGTATGGCTATTACTTCCTCCGTAAAGGGCCTGAACTTGGGTAAAAAAATCGACTCCTTAATTTATCTTGCTTGTTTGTTG
>JAYEVE010000597.1:0-387086 GCA_036346375.1 Guadua angustifolia
CGCAGCTGGGCAGCTGGAGATGGGGTACTACAACAAGACGTGCCCGCGAGCAGAGGAGGTCGTCTTCACGGAGACGGCGAGGATCATCAGGGCCTCGCCGGACCTCGCCGCCCCCTCCTCAGGCTGCATTACCACGACTGCTTCGTGCAGGTACCTACGGTCATCTAGCTCGTTGATCATTAATTACGACGATCTGATTGACTGATCTGGTAGTCTGATCGGTCGATGTTGTATCTTAATTAATTAATTTCTGCAGGGCTGTGATGCGTCGGTGCTACTGGACTCGACGGAGGGCAACGTGGCGGAGAAGGACTCCAAGCCCAACAAGAGCCTGCGGGGCTTCGACTCCGTCGCGCGGGTCAAGGACAAGCTCGAGAAGGCCTGCCCAGCCACCGTCTCCTGCGCCGACGTCCTCGCGCTCATGGCGCGCGACGCCGTCGTCCTCGCCAAGGGCCCTCCTGGCCGGTCGCGCTCGGCCGCAGGGACGGCCGGGCGTCCAGCGCCGGCAACTGCGGCGAGCTGCCCCCGCTGTACGGGAACATCACGCTCATGATCGAGGTGTTCGCGGCCAAGGGCCTCGATGTCAAGGACGTCGTCGTGCTCTCAGGTACGTACAAGCAAGCAAGCATTTCATTTCGTCCGTCATTGTTGACGACGCGTGCGTGCGTGTAACGAGTTAACGACTACGACAACGTACGTACGTACTCGTGATGTCGTGCAGGCGCGCACACGCTGGGGAAGGCGCACTGCCCGTCCTTCGCCGACCGCCTCTACGCCTCCTCCGGCGCCGACGGCTACAGCAGCAATGCTTGCAGCACCGACCCGGCGCTGTACGGCCCATACGCCGACAGGCTGCGTCGGCAGTGCCGGAGCGCCGACGACAACAACACGGCGGAGATGGACCCCGGGAGCTGCAGGACGTTCGACACGAGCTACTACCGGCAGGTGGCCAGAAGGCGCGGCCTGCTCCGGTCGGACGCCTGCCTCATGGACCACCCCTTCACGAGAGCCTACGTCAGGAGCGCCGCCACCGGTAGGTACGACGGCCACTTCTTCCGGGACTTCCGCGACTCCATGGCCAAGATGGGCGCCATCGGCGTGCTCACCGGCGACCAGGGGGAGATCAGGACCAAGTGCAACCTCGTGAACAACTGAACTACTAGCTAGCTACTCCATATAGTATTATTGTTCGTGCATGCTTGTTATCTAGTGAGCTAGGATGGGTGACAATTCATTTTCTTTTCTTTTCTTTCACTCCTATGTGCTAGCTATGCGTACTGCTGCTGATTTGATGGCTATGTGTTCGATTCATTATGTAGGATTTGAGGTTTATATACTGTCAGTGCAATAGTTTCGTACTCCACTTTGGTATAATTACATTCAAAGCGCGCAGGATCCCAGGAATAATTATTTTTAGCGGAAAAGAAAAGTCACGTGTGTGTGGATATCAATGCACAATCTCTCTCTCTCTCTCTTTTTTTTGCTCCGAGATCTATGCACGTACGGTCCAAGAACTCCTCTCTCTCTCTCTCTCACAGTCTCACGTCATTGACAGAAAATCAAATTTTGGAGTTTGAATCAAGCCCTATGCATTGGTGAAATGTTCGGCGTTGCATAAATAAAATTAATCGAATCAAGCTGTGTACAAGAAATTCATCTGCTGATTTTTCTGTGCAAAAGAAATCCAGCACCGAAATTTCATCTTCACAAGAAATTCACCGGTACAAGAAATTTTTTCAAAGAAAAAATTACACAAACCAAGGAATTTTCTTCAAGATTTACACAAACAAAGATTCTATCGGACTTCGTATTTCGGATTTGTCTCATCAGTGGAGGAGGAGGGGGAGAGTGTGTTGCCGACCGGATCTAGCAGCATCGTCCGTCGCCCACCGTGACCCCCCGCCGTCGCTGGAGGGGAGGTAAGGCCGTTGTCCGAGGGGAGTTAGACCATGTCGCGTCGCCACCGAGCAATGCCGCCGCGCCCCGCTCTCTCCAGTCCCGCGTGAGAAGAGGAGGCCGGGTAGGGAGAGGATTAAGAACTGGCGACTCGTTGTTAGACTGATTTTGGTAGTTCCTCTTTTCACGGTTACCTTTCCTTATCCTCCCGATTCTGTTTCTATAAATCGGTTGAGTGATTATGGAAAGTGGTGACCTATATATGTATCTCTCCGTGATCAATACAATTTGCGTTGAGTCAATCCTTCTCACATGGTATCGGACTTTGTTCGATCTTCCGCTTCCGCCCTCCGTCTTCGTCCGGCGATGTCGTTCCCTCGCCTCGATGAGACGGCCCTCGACTTCTGTTAGGAGGTTGTCGCGCCGATGCCGTCGCGACGCCTTCGCCACCGGCCGACTCGCCTCTGCTTTATTGCCGCTGACGGCGCGTCAAGGCTTCGGCCATACAAGACGGGCGCTTTCCTCCTTGCGCGTCTTCTCTCTCAACGGCTCCGTCCGCTCGCGGCCGTGGTGAACGATCCTCCAATCGCGACGGCCTCTCGCACTGGCCGCTGCCGCTCGCCGCGCGCTTTTCGCTTCCATGCTTGCTGCCGCCCGGACGCCCCGTCGGCTCTCCCGGCTACACCTCCACGCCGCTCGGCCGCTTGCTCCCTCCGTGACGGCTCGCACTTCTTCACTTTCCACTTGACGCCGACGCCTCGTCTCGCCCCTTCATGCCAGTGTCGTTGCGTCCTCAACGTCAAGGCCATCGTCATCGGTGACTCTCGACGTCTCTCGCGCCAATTACACTTTCGGTGGCGCGGTCTCTTCCTCGTGGCCCTCGGCAAGTATGCTTTGACGGACCACGTTCTCTCGACGACTTCCACCCCGATCGTGGTTGATTGGGCTCAGATGGATCAAGGCTGCCTCGGTTGGCTCTACGCACCATCTCCACCGATCTACTCCAGAGGTCCTCACGCCAGACGCCATCGCTCGGCATGTCCGGCGTTCCTCGAACATCAATTCCTCGAACCGCTAACACCGCGCCTCAACCTCCAGCGGAATTCCACCTTCCGTCACAGGTGATCTCTCCGTCGCCGACCATCGCCGCAAAGTCAAGGCCATGGTCGACACCCTCGGCGATCTCGCGAACCTGCTGGCGACCGCACCTCGTCCTCACCACTCTGAACGGTTTGTCCGACAAATACAGTCACTTGAAAACTCTTGTGCCCATGCAGCGTCCGTTTCCGTCATTCGCCGAGGTGCGGTCTCAGCTCCATCTGGAAGAACTATATGCCACCAAGCTCCCAGCGACGCCTGGTCTTCTGGCCGGGCGCGACCGAAGAAGAAGAATAAAACCGGCGTTTTCCACTCACCGACTCCACCCGCTATGGCTCGGGAATCATGGCGGCGGTACTGGGCCGCACTCGGCGGCAACAATTCACGCAATCGCCGGCGCCGTAATGGTAATGGCAATGGCGCCACCATGCGGTCGCCGGTGGCGCCAAGATGGCGCCACGTCTGCGATGCGAACGTGGGTCTCTCCACACAACCCTTGACCGCACAATCAACATGTGGCGGGCCCTTTGGGTCGTGGGCCTCCTTGGACCGCCTCACCGCCCTCCGTTGTCGGCGCCGCTATTGGCGGCCCACTGCAGTTCCTCTCCAACAGAAGCAGTTAGCCGACGCCCCATTCGCCTCTACGCCGCTTCCCGGCGGCATAACCCTCCCAGCCCAAGAAGCGCACCATCCCCCCCACGGACGGCCGCCGAAATGGCTGGTTTTGGCGCGACCGTCTCGATGGGACCAAGCGTCTCTTGCCGCTCCTTCAACACTACAATCAGCTTCAACCCGCCACACACGAATGGTACATGGACACGGGTGCCATCAGCACACATGACCTCCGACGCCGGTATCCTCTCTTTCATTCAACCTCCACTCCCTCATCATCCTCACATATCGTGGTCGGTAATGGTTCCACACTTCCTATTGCCTCCATAGGACACTCTCACATTCACCACCACAATCGTTTTTTTACTCTTCGTGATATCCTTTGCTCTCGCGACATTATTAAGAATTTAATCTCTCGTCACCGCTTTGTCATCGACAATTGGTGCGCCGCTGAGTTTGACCCTTTGGTTTCTTCTGTGAAGGATCTTTCACCAGACCGTGATCGCCAGTTCAATAGCTCCGTTCTCTCTACCCTCCATCCCGCTCTCGCCTCCATCTTCGCTACCATCGCCTCGCCGCCAAGACCATCGACGCTCTGGCACATTGTCTTGGTCACATTGGCCACGACGACTCGCTTAAATCTTGCCACCGCTGCTCCCATGACCAAAGGGGCCTCACCGAGTCTGTCACACTGCCACCTTGGCGCCATGTTCGCCTTCCTTTCACTAGCTCCTTTAGTAGAGCCTCGCAAATTTTGAGTTGATTCATTGTGATCTGTGGACATCTCCCGTCGCTAGCGTTCGGGTTTCAAATACTATCTTGTAATTTTAGATGATTGCTCCCACTTTGTTTGGACCTTTCCACTTCGCTTTTAAATCCGACACATTTTCCACCTTGTCGCATTTTTTTTTGCTTATGTTAAAACTCAATTCGCCACCACCATCCGCAATGTCCAAGGCGACAATGGTCATGAAGTTCGACAACTCGCTAATTCGCACTTTCTTTCTTACCAATGGGGTCCACTTGCGGATGTCTTGCCCTCATACTCTCCCCAAAATGGCAAGGCCGAGCGATTCTTCGCTCTCTTAACAACATCGTCCGCGCCCTCCTTTTTCAAAGCTAGCCTCCCGGATCCTTTTGGGTCAAGCTCTTCACACCGCCACTCACCTCATAAATAGGCACCCCACCAAAACCCTTGCCCATCACACGCCTTTCTTCGCCCTTCATGGCGCCCATCCCACCTATACACACCTTCGTGTTTTTGGTCGCAATGCTACCCCAATCTCTCCGCCATCGCCTCATTAAACTTGCGCCTGCTCCACTCTATGTGTCTTCCTTGGCTATCCACTCCATCACAAAGGGTACGGTGTCTTGATCCCGCCACTAACAGATTATTATTTCGAGGCATGTTGTGTTTGATGAGCATTCGTTTCCATTTGCCGAGATCACCACTAACTCTGGCCGATCTTGATTTTTGAGGATTTTTCCGTCCCTCAGGCAGTTCCTATCGGCCTTCCAGACGGCGATTGTCGGATCTCCGCTCGACCTGCGCCCTTCTCATCGGGCCGCCTACTGGGCCGGCCCTCTGTCTGTGCCCCCACCACAAAGATCCCCGCCCATCCGCCTTGGTGGGCCTCGCTGTCGACCGAGCCAGACCCGGCTAGAGAGGCCTCCCCCAACCTCTCCTCTACGGGCCATGTGGCGGTCCACTCGGCGCCTGCACAGGCCCCCATCGACGGCTCTCCGCCGAGCCTCGGGCGCCGCTTCCACCTGCCCTTATACCGACGCTGCTTCGCTGGCACGCCACGGCGGTCCCGCTCTGCCTCTCCAACTTGGCGTCTCTCCGGTCATCAACGAGCACGCCATGATGACTCGTGGCAAGGCCGGTGTCCGCAAGGAAAACACTCGGCTGAATCTCCACGCAACTCCACTTTCGCCATCGCCTGCGCATATATCGGCCGCTTTGGTGACCCCCATCGAGATGTGCCATGGAAGCGAGTTCCACGCGCCATCGCCAACCGACGTGGGATTTGGTCCCGCGTCCTCCGGCGCCAACATCGTCACCGCAAATGGATCTTCAAGCACAAGTTTCACGCCGACGGCACCTCGATCGCTATAAGGCTCAGCTGGTTCTCGTGGTTTCACGAACGCCTCCAAGATCGACTACGACGAGACCTTCAAACCAGCTTAGAAGCTCGCCATCGTGCGACAGCTTCTCGGCTTGGCGGTGTCCCGCGACCGCCCATCCATCAACTTGATGTGACAAATGCCTTTCTTCATGGCACTCTCCAGAGACCGTTTATTGTATCCCACACCGGTTTCGTTGACCCTCTCGCCTCGACATGGTGTGCCACCTCAATAAGTCCTCAGATGGTCCAGGCAGCACCCGAGCTTGGTACGACCGATTCGCCTTTTTTCGCCGACGCTTGGGTTTATTGAGGCCAAGTCCGACAATTCTCTCTTCATTCTTCTACGAGGCTCGACACAAAGATACTTATCGCTCTATGTTGATGATATCGTCCATCAAGCGTCTACCAAAGAAACTTCTTCAAGGACCATCTCATCACTTCACCGAGTTTTCCATGAAGGATCTTGGGGCACTCCATCACTTCCTCGGCATCGAGGTGTCTCGGCACTCCTCCGGTTTGCTCCTCACCAAGCAAAGATCTTGATCGACATCTCGGACTCCGGCAAGCATGATAAAGATGCAAGCCTTGCAACACCCGGTGGATACCGTGCAAAGCTCGTAGTGAGGGTGACCGATTCATGCACCCAACGGACTTTCGCGCCTCACCGGGCGCCCTTCAAGACTTCACCTTCACTCGCCAGATATCTCCTATGCCGCCCCCAGCAGATATGTCTTCATATGCATGATCCTCGAGAGCCCCATCTCGGTGTTCTCAAACGGATTTTACGCTATCTTCGGGTACATTGGACTTGGGCCTCCACATTCATTGCTCGCTCTCTGAGACCTCCTCGTCTATTCGGACGCGATCGGGCGGTTGTCCCGACACTCGGCGCCTACGTCCGCTATGCTGTCTTCCTCGGTGACAACTTGGTGTCCTGGTCTTCCAAACGCCAAAGATCAAAGATCTCGCCCAAAGCAGAGGTTTAGTATCAGCGCCGTCGCTAACGCCGTTGTTGAGGTCACTTGGTTCGCCGGCTTCTACATGAGCTTCACTCTCTCCGCCTAAGGCCACCCCGTATTATGCGACAATGTCGGCGGTATATCTTGCTTCCAATCCGTGCAACATCATGACGAAACATGTTGAGCTCGATCTTCATTTCGTTCATGAAGGTCGCCGCCGAGCCGCTGCGTGTCCTCCACGTGCCCACGCCCTCTCAATATGCCGACATCTTCACCAAAGGACTACCTTCGCCGATCTTCACCGAAGTTTGGGTCCGGCCTCAACGCCCGCTTAGCTCCCTGCCAGATCAATGGGGTGTTAGGACTGATTTTGGTAGTTCCTCTTTTCACGTTACCTTTCCTTATCCTCCCGATTCTGCTTTCTATAAATCGGTTGAGTGATTATGGAAAGTGGTGACCTATATATGTATCTCTCCGTGATCAATACAATTTGCGTTGAGTCAATCCTTCTCACACTCGTCTTCATCAACGACCTCCGTTGCCTCCCCATTCTTCTCGATCGCCCACGCTTAAACTCACTATATATGCTGGCTGGCACAGAGTCTTTATCATCCTTGCGAGTTACCACTGAATTATCTTTAAACTCAACTCTTGTACCTCGTGATACCTCCCTCTTTTAAACTTTTGATATCATCCTAGTGGTTTTACCATCTTTATGAGGTATCATGAGGTTTAAACTTGTAATACAACTTGGTATACCTCGTATGGTAGTAGAAAGTCTCTATTGCTGAAAATTCATCTGTGACTCCGTTCTTACTTGCGGATTCTGCTCCGCATTCTGACTTCCTCCACGGCCCATCGATCACCAAAACTCTGTTAATTCGAACCGCTGCCGGCCTTGGAACAGCAGGCCGGTACCGACCAACTATGGCTTACAAACTTGTAATGCGGCGAATTAAGATCTCAGAACACTTCCAAAGCGAATTACCACTTTTTTTATCCTCCGGTAGCTAGTAGACGTGTGGCCAACGAAACCACAGTAGAAATGGAAGCACGGAGGTAGATCGATGTTTTCGTATTAATTTCACATCCTACTTGGTTGTTCGTTCACCTCTAGCAGTACGTCTCTCTCGTCCTTAGCGCTAGCTGATCATCAACCAACGAACCAGCAGGAGTTGTTGAAGTCTCCCGCCAATATGAACCGAATCAAGAACCTATATATTCTCGCTCCTTCAACTGCCTGTAAGAGCTAGATCCATGCATGTCCTGTCGCAAACCCCGTGCATCTCGCCATGGCGGGCCTCCCTTGGTGCTATAAGGACGAACCGTATGGAAACGCCCTAAACCCCACCCATCCCATTGCGTATCACTCTGCTTCTGGGCTACCTTCAAGTCCGCCTTACCGATCTCCCCGTCGTCGTCGTCGTCTTCCTCCTGTTTGCGCTCAAGATCCTCGATCTCTTCGCCATCCGCCGTTCTAACATTGGGCTGTCGCAGTGGTTGCGCTTGTGGACCGAGTACAGGCCCACTTATGCATCAACAACAGCAACAATTTCTCTCCAAACACAAATGGGGCCAACAGAGAGAGACAGAGGGATGGACTTAGGGCCTGTTTGTGGGTTGTGGGTCTATTTTTGGCTGGTCTGGAGTGTGGCTTTGCTAAGATGTGAAGGTGGAGTCTGTGGTCTAAGGTTCTGGAAGGTGGCAAATTTCGCTTGGCGCACTCATATATTCTGCCTTTGAAGCTTAGAGTATTGTGGATGAGGAAGAGATTTTGTTTATTTTGATCACTGGAAGAGTTTTTGTTTACGCCTGTGAAGATCTGGGTAGCGTGTTTGAGGGTGAGGAGTTTGTGTCGCCTTGATCACCGTGGAGGTTTTAAGGTCATGTTTTTGTGTGTGTTGTTGCTAGCAAAATGAGAGGGAGTTATGCTCAAAGTTATGTTTTTGGTTCCTATGTATTGGTATTTTCTTGAGAGTCTTGGTTGAGTGTTTGGAGTCTGTTGTTGGTTGTTTTATGTATGTGGTTGTTTGATGTTAACTGTTTTGTTGCAAGTTTCAAGAATGGAACTGGGCATCGTGTTGATGTCCGTGAATCAAAAAAATCAAAAAAAACTTAGGGCCTGTTTGAGGTTGTGCTTCAGCTTGTTTTAATTTTAGGTCAAAAACTTCTCTAAATAGCATGTTTGTAAAGCAGCTGGGAAGCTATATAAACCATAGCAAAGCACCCCTAAAAACTGCAGCTATTAGGGAGGAGCTTTTCAGCTGTGGCTTCGCTTGACCACCTCCCACCTCGGTCGTTTTGCCGTCTCGACCTTCGCCACTCCGTCTCGCCGCCTCCATGTCACCTCTCCACTTGAACACTGCTGTACTTCGCTATGTTGTTACCTCCCCGCTCGGTTGGCCCCCAAAAGCTATATTGCAGTCAGCCTGGGCTTGCTAAACAAAGATAACAAGAAAAGCCCACAGTCATTACCATAAATGCTTCTGAGCTCAAAGAATCAAAAGAATTTTTCAAATCAAACCATAAGCTCTCCAAACATGCCCTTATTATCCTCAATAAAAAAAAGGATGGACTTATTATGATACTTGATGTGCAGTCAAATTTGACAATCAAGTTGCTTTCATCGACTCGACAAGAAAACGACGGCTTCGACTTTGGAGCGTCGGGGTAGAGTGTGTGCAGTCGCCATGTGACTTCAACTTAATCAGTCACTCGACGTAAGCATGGTTCGATCAAAGTAACCAACAATTAGATCGTCCAACAATATCCAACTCTCTGTAGATCTACAATTGTATTAGATCTCTTTCCAGAGCATGGACAATATATGGTGAAACCTTTTCGGCTGATGAAAGATGCCGGAAACACTGGGCTTTCAATCAATTCGGTCCACGTAAAGCAGGACGGATCGATCGATTCAGAGCGAATGGATGAAATAGATGGGAGCTGACCAGCTATATATCGATATCCATTTGTTAACCGGACGGACATTGGTTGATATTTATGCAGGAAATGCTACGTTCACACCTACATACTTAATTAGATCCATTAAACAACATTATCTCCACATGTAATCTAGTATTTGATTTCGAGAGCAGTTGACGTTCTCCTCGTCCCCTACCTAGCTGCTATATCCGGTAGTACACAGTACAAGCAAGCAAGAGTACAGAAAGGCAAGTACCGCGATCCGAAAGTACTATACATACCAACTTGGTCCTTTGCAGCGAGCTGAATTTAGATGCCAGTCATTCTCTCTCAACAATTATAACGATATGGTGCGAACGTACGCAGTACAACATGTATGTTGTACGATTGATTGTATACTCCCTCTCCTCTTTTTTAGCTGTCGTTTTAGACACGTCTGCAAACCTTGACCATTGATATAAAAAATATTATCTGCATTTCTTATAATATCGACAGGATATTACTAGATTTGTCATTAAAATTACTCTCATATTATCATATATAAGTTTAATAGCTTTTACTAACGTATAATTAGAAATGGTATTGGTCAGAGATGTGTTACTATGCAAAACGGAGCTGGATAAGAGTTTTGTAGAGCATGTATAATGGTATAGACAACTGCTGTCTATAACAAGCTAACATGTCATTTATAGACAGCACTAGAGACAATCTATGCAATGGTATAGACAGCTCATTTATGAGTAGACAATTTCTTCCCAGACACAACTTGTCTTGATTCTCGTGTTAGAGTCGACTCTAGATTAAGAGACGGCTCAACTCTCTAGATACACTCTCTTTCATCCACATCATTTTTTATCCTATATGACATAACTTAGAGACTGCTGATATGGACAATTGTATATACTCGTATAGTTTGTTGTGTGCAGACGCTGCATGATCTCGATCGGCTCGCTAGCTGTCTGTGTCTATTTGTAGTACCGGCCGCAAATTAGGTCTCACTCACTAATTCCTTCTTCTTTCTATCTCTACTGCGTCGTTCAAGTGAAGCCAGAGAAGATCGAAAAGGTGAGATGGCCTCAAGGTCAGCTCTGCTTGCCCGGCCGTGCAGCTGCTCCTTTGCAGTGCAGCTAGTGGCTGCGGTGCTCCTTGTCGTGTTTGTTGGTTGCTCGACGACGACGGAGGCTCATGTGCAGTTTGGGGCGTACAACAAGACGTGCCCCCAAGCGGAGGAAATGGTGCTCAAGGAGATGACCGCCGTCCTCGCCAAGTCGCCGGACCTCGCCGGGCCCCTGCTCAGGCTCTTCTCCGTCGACTGCTTCATCGGAGTAAGCACTAATATATCTAAGCAGATATACAACGTGCAACCCGGCCGGCCATTAGCAGGAGAGGAGTAGTTATCAACAGAGCGCATGCACGCTCATACTAAGCTAGCTATGCTACAGGGTTGCGAGGGGTCGATCCTCCTCAACTCGACGGCGAACAACACGGCGGAGAAGGACTCTCCGCTGAACCAGGGCGTCCGGGGCTACGAAGTGATCGACTCCATCAAGGCCAAGCTCGAAGCCGCCTGCCCCGGCGTCGTCTCCTGCGCCGACATCGTCGCCCTCGCAGCACGCGACTCCGTGCGCCTGGTATGTACGTTTAGTTAGTTATATATCCTATGCATGCGTGCGCCGAATTGAATGAATGATCCACTGCGCGCGCGCATGTATCTAAACTCTACGTCTCTACCTGTAGACGAAAGGGCCGTACATCCCGGTTCCTACCGGGCGGCGGGACGGGAACAGGTCGGTGGCCGGCGACGTGCCCCCGAACTCTCCTCCTCCGGGCGCAAACATCACCGACCTCATCGCGGTGTTTGCCAGGTTCAACCTCACTGTCAAGGATCTCGTCGTCCTCTCAGGTACCCAAAAATGGAACCACCCATGGCAGTGCCAACCTCACCGCCAAGGAACTAGTGAAGTGGCGGCTTCTTCTTATTTATTGGGCATCCTGTAACGTTTTGCTCCGTTCCCTTCGTTGCCAAGGCGCGCACACCATCGGGCGGGCGCACTGCTCCTCCTTGTCGGAGCGGCTCTACAACTTCACCGGCCAGAACGGCGCCTCCGACCCCACGCTCGACGCCAACTACACGGCGGTGCTCCGAGGCCAGTGCAGGCCCGGCGACCTCGCCACGCTCGTCGACCTCGACCCCGTCAGCCCCACCACCTTCGACCTCGACTACTACCGCCTCGTGTCCGCCCGCAGAGGCCTCCTCTCCACCGACGCTGCCCTGCTCCTCGACGACACCACCAAGGCCTACGTCCTGCGCCAGGCCAACGCTACCACATCCGACGAGTTCTTCGCCGACTTCGCCGCGTCCTTCGTTGCCATGGGCAAGATCGGCGTGCTCACGCACCACAATGGCGAGATAAGGAGGCACTGCTCCGCCGTCAACCCGCCGTCGCTGTCGTCATCGACCGCCGCGGTAGCGGCCTCCAAGGGGCAGGCCGTGCTCGTCAGCTCCCTCGCCGGTTTGCTCCTCATCATCGTCCTCGCTGGGCCTCTGGCGCTCTGATTAATTGATTCTGAGAGCGACAACTTGTAATTAATATGGTTTGTCTTGCTAATGCTGGGTCAACTGAATCACTCTGCACCTAGCATAAATTTGATGATTGCTTTGGTTTGCATCTAATTGGGGACTGTGTTTCCTTAGTTTCCATGATACAGTAATGAGATTATTGCTGTAAAGTTTGGGCAAGTGCCCATGCGTGCGTGTCCTGTCTTGACTCTAGAATAAATGAGCCATGCCATGCATGTATGCATGCATCACTGGTTGTGAAGATGCATGTCTATCTGCTGGAAGAGATTTCGGACTCGTCGTCATTAATCGCTGGCTTATTGTGCTGTCTCTGCTGAATGAATGAACCATCACCTGCAAGCAAATCTCTCATCGGAAACCCAGTAGAAAAAGAAATATAATACTTGTTCTTCAGCCGCTCGAGGTCATGAGTAATATGATCAGTTGCACCTGAATTGGCAAACCAATCAGTGTCGACTTGGTAGCTGTTGGTGCTGGCAGCAGCTGCAACTTTTGTGTTGTTGGCGATGTAGTTGTGGTCAAAACGGTGATAGCAATTTGCTGCATCATGATTGTCATGGAAGCAGATCTGGCAGGGTTGTTTTGAGCACTATGGTTCAGATTACTCTGAACAGAGTTTCTACTGGCTCCGCGACCACCTCCATTGATGCGGCCGCCGTTGCCGCGACCACGTCCACGTCCACGACTTACTCGTCCTGACCTGTTCACTTGGTTCACCTGGATGTTGGTGTCGTTGTTCTGCTCAAGCCTCAACTCATAGCTGAGCATGTGTGCATACACATCATTAACAGTGAGCGCATCAGCGCGCGTCGTGAGGCTTGTTACGAGTGGATCATATTCAGATCCTAAACCTCGGAGCATGTAGGAGATCAATTCGTCGTCTTCAAAGCGCTTGCCGGTGACCGCGAGCGTGTCAGCAAGACCCTTCACCTTGCGGTAGTAGTCGTAGACGGAGAGATCCTTCTTCTGGATCATGGCCAGCTGCATGCGAATTTGCATGATCTGGGCACGCGAGCTCGCCACGAACGTCCTCTCGATGGCGCACCAAACATCACGAGCAGTGGTGCAACCGACGACTTGAGCTAGCACACCCTCTGTCAGGGACGAGAGGATAGCGCTCATCACGAGCTAATCCTGTTGGTACCAGTTGCTGTACTCAGGATTGGCGATGGTGAGCGAAGTCCCATCAGTGGAATCTTGGGAGAGTGTGGACACCGGCCGAACAATGGTGCCGTCGATGTATCCCATGAGTCTCTGGCTTCTCAGGTAGGGAAACAATATTGTGCTGTCCACAGGAGGTAGTTGTCGCCGGAGAGCTTGACGGTGATCATCTGACTGAAGGTTGGAGTCGGGAGAAGTCCGGCTTGTGTCGACGAGGAGGACACCATGGCACCGGTGCTAGAGTTCATCAGGGTGCTACTGGTATTGGTCATGATGAATTGCTCAAGCAGATTTTGGTGGATTGGATCGTGGCTCTGATACCATGTAAAGATTTGTATAGACAGAGGATGAGTATGATTTGTATCAAATCGTGGCTCTGATACCATGTAAAGATTTGTATAGACAACACTGACGGAGGCAGGTGATGTCGGTTGACACGGCGGCAGAGATATGGAAGAGAGTTTGGCGGCGCTGGCATGGGAAAGGTGAAGATGAGTAGTGGGATGAGGAGGAAGGTATATGGGCTGGGCTTATAGAGTAATGACAGGCTGATGGTATGATTGGTTATTATATTTAATGGGCTAGGTTTGTAGTTGAAACACAATTTTTCGTGCCAGGCCTGCTATACTACCCACTGGTCCTGATTTCTAGGCCAGCACGGCCCACTATAACATGGCCTGCCAGTCTAGCCTGCTAGATTCTATGTCAGACAATGCATGTGCTTTACGGGCACATCCTAATTGCTTAATTCCCTTAAAAAACACGAATCTTTCGTGAGAGAATCCTAAATAGATATAAAAAATATAGTGGCATTTGGATCATTCCGATTATTTTTCGCGAAAAAGACCTTTTCGATCTAGCACGATCGCAGGTTCGGTTCAGAAAATCGCGGATCTTTCGTGAGAGGGCCCTAAATAGATACCGGAAAAAAAACGTAGTGACGTTTCGATCATTCCAACTATTTTTTATGAAAAGAACCTTTTCGATTTAACACGATCGCTGATCCTTCATGAGAGAACCTCAGATAGATGTGAAAAAAACGTGATTTCGTTTGTGTCCTTTCAGCCATTTCGCTCATTTTCTCGCCGATTTAAAAAAAACACTGCCAAAAAAAAGAAAATTTTTATACGAAAAAACAACACACGTGACTTGTTACGCCGCGAAAAGTATCCTAGTTACTATAAACAAAAACCATTTAGGCAGAGGTAGCTAGCTAGTATATATGGCATTGCGGCACAATTCTCATTGTTTAGACATCACCCCCAGCCTAACAGCTCTGCCGCAACTCTACAGGAAGCTTCCTTCCCCAGAAAAAGCCAAGCCTTACCATCTCAGATAGTTGACACTTCACACCAGCCAATGCATGCACGCAGCACCGCTCACATGCATCATCTTATACCACAACCAAACCTTTGTAACTTGTGCCACTAATCTTGGTGCTTATCCTCAAGTGATTGAACAACATCTCTTCATTTGCACTTACAGTCCTACAGTATTATATAAAGTTGTTATATCTGTGCAGGCTGCCTGATAAAGTTATTCAAATATACATGCTAGTACGAGCTAGCTAGCATATACAATATATGTAAGACCATGCATGCATATGTACAACAATTAATTGTGCATACTGTGAAAACCTAATGGCACGACGATACGTGAGTTTAATCTAATTTTGCTCTCGACGGTTGCTTAAAGAAAGCAGATGAGATGCTTCCCTGTAATCGTCCAATTAAGCGAAGCGCGACCTGTCCTACCTAGAGTTGATAAAATACTCCATATTAATTGTTTTTTCGGTGTGGATTGCGGAAGCCCACCCCACATACATCGATTAATATTAGGTGCTCAGCTTTTGGTAGTCCACTCCAGTCCACCTAAACCAAACGAATAACGTGGAATCCTGTAAAGAAACGTACGTACATACCCAACTAACAAAAGTTTGATTAATATATATATAAATGTAGACGCGGCCGGGTCATACTAGTTGTTATGCACAACACGACCATATTATTATGGAGCCGAGCGCATTTGCTTGTCTGTTGAAATGACATGGTCATGGGAGCCAGCAGGCCAGCTTAGCTAGCCTAGCCTTTCCTTTCTGGAAGCTGCTGCTGCAGGGATCGGAGTCAAGGAGTTGCTAGCGCGTGGGGTTGTTGAGCTCCAACAGCAGAGCTAGCTGGGCAGGTCAAAAGAATTGCCGCGTCCGTCGAGCAGAGCTACCGACCATGGCCCCAACCAATTCCAACTTTTTTTTTTTTGCAAAGCTAGGACTCAGCGTACGTATGTCTTTACAAATTTGATCTCTACCCTAACGTAAAAGATACAGCAGGTAATACGTACCTTCTATTATATTCGGGGAGTATGAAAGCCAGCAAGAGTTCAGCCGATCGTGGGAGCTATGTTCCTACTAAGACGGGATAGCTTCCCCACTAGTCGGATGTGGCAGCAAGCTTTTGCCAAAGTCGGTCGCCCTGCTGCTACGGCGCTGGTTAGCTTCTGCGCTCTTTAAACGTGCTAGTCACGTGTATCGATTGTCATACCTTTCACCGTGAGGGAGGAAGGCAAATTTGCAAATACATATGCGAGATTGGGCCTAGATTTAACAAAAAAAAACAAGATGACGGGGCTTCATAAGCAGTGGTCCCCATCATGTGTGAGACTCAGGCTGAGACGTCCACCTCCCATGCATCTCCCAATTCCGCGTTGGCTCATGCATTATCATTTTTGTCCTTTCCTTGCTTCCCTGCAGCTTCTTCATTTTCTATATAAGCACCTGCCTTCAGCCCAGTGGGCACCGCTCACCAGCTAATCTTAGCTCTCCAATCATCCATCGACCAGACCATCTTAAGGCAGCAGTTAAGCCTAGCTGCACTAGCACTAGTGCATTGCAAGCTAGCTAGCTCAGCAAGCATCTTCTTTGGTCTGTAGAAGGAGTGTCGACCGACTGAGATGGCGATGGTGAAGGCCCTCGTCGCCGTTGCCGCCGTGGCCGCGCTGGCGCAGCTCGCCGCCGCGGCGCTTCACCCGGTGGGAGGCAACGGCGCGTGGGACACCACCGGCAACTACAACGCCTGGTCCGCCAAGCAGAAGTTCTCTCAGGGCGACTCCATCTGTAATAACCTCGTCATCCACTACTACCGTATATACTACTTGTATAGTTGTATGTGTTTCTGACATGCATAATGCTCGTGCATGGACGATGCAGCGTTCACCTACCCTTCCTCGCACGACGTCGTGGAGGTGAGCAAGGCCGGCTACGACGCCTGCTCGCCGAGCAACGCCGTCGCCACCCACACCGGGGGCAGCACCACCGTCAAGCTCACCACCCCGGGGAAGCGCTACTTCATCTGCGGCGTCCCCGGCCACTGCGCCGCCGGCATGAAGCTCGAGGTCGCCGTCGCCGCCGCAGCCGCTGCCGCGCCGGCGCCGGCCCCGGCCAAGACCAAGCACAGGGGCCAGAGGAGCGTCGCTCCAGCCTCCGCCCCCGCATTGGCACCGGAGGCCCCTGCTGTGCCCTCCACCGACGAACTGCCGAACGTGTCGTCGCCCACGGGGGCGCCGGCACGGAAGTCGTCCGATGCGGCCAGCATTTGCATGACCGGAGCCAAGGCTGCCGTGGCGCTCGCCATGGGGGTGGCCTTGGCGCTCGCCATGTGAGGGATTGAATCCGGTTATGTTTACTTTTGAGAGGTGCCTTGTTTATATATGTGATTGATCGATGTTGAGGAATTTGCGGATTTTTTTCATCTTCTTCTCTTTGTTTCTTTTGGCTTCTTCGGTTCTTCCCTTCGTTCCCATGTTAGTAGTATCTGATTATTGATGTACCTATTTGTTGTCTCTGTCGATCGAATAAAGCTATTCTCATTCTTTCAGCACATAATCTTGGGATGCATGTGTCCATATTATTCTCATTCGGATTAGCGGTTTAGGGTGGTGAATTTTGAGTGTTTTTGTTCAATGGGGTGCAGCAGGATTGTACTAATTAATATATACTACCAATAGTCACAAATACATGTCTTGTAGACACCGACTCAGTCCCTTGAATGTAACTTTGATCACTAATTTATTTTGTAATATATTTATAAAATCTCATAAATTATAATATTACAAAAACAAATTTGAGACAAATCTATACATATGATTTTCATTTATCCAATCTAAATATTTTAAAAATAACAACAGTCAAAGTTTCATAAATTTGACACACACATTCCAAATAATATTTATTTATGACTGGATGGACCGAGTACTAACTTGTTACTCACTCACATAATAAATAGTTGTTGTTTTGGATATTAATACATCAAATTTTTAAAACTTTGATTATTAATATCTTTTAAATATTTAAATTGGATATATGAAAATCATATGTGTAGATTTGTCCCAAAAAGTACTTTCATAATAATGTAATTTTAATGGGTTTTATAAATATATTATAATAAAAATTAATGGTTAAATTTGTGTTATGGAGACCGAGTCGATATCCAAAATGATAACTTTTTTGCGACCTGACGGAGTACTAAGAAAATGAGTAGAGTCTTGCATCTCCAACTTTGTCTCTCTGATCAGAACAACACTCCAAGTATGCTCTTTTTACGATCTTGTCTAGAAGAATCTGGGGTGCGGGTGACATATACATCTCAAATTTATGGTAAAAGAAAGGGAGATACTAGGGCTCGGACGTCCGATCACTGTTCACCAAATCGGACGCCTCTTGCAACATTTTTTTCTGCGTGCAACATTTTTTTCTAACGTGCAACATTTTTTTGAGCGTGTGCAACATCCGTTTACTGTAGCAAATTTCACTGTTTGTCGAGTGAATTTGTTGCACGCGATGACGAAAAAATGTTGCACGTATGAAAAAAATGTTGCAGCATGTCCAAAATTCCGGACGTCCGAACCCAAGTCATTAGGTAAAAGAAATCCTAAGAAGCAACATTGAAGGCTGAGCAAGCAAGCAGAGGGCAACTACAGAAAGCAGAGCAACAGAATAATTTGCTCTGCTTTTGAAAGATGTCCATCTACAAAAATCAACAGGTAAAAATGATACTAATCATCTGTGATCCTCACAATGACACACTGTAAAGGTTCATTCTGCAGAAGAGCTCTGTTGAACATGAAAAATAACCATGGAAAGAAACATATACAGTTATATACATCGATGCATGTATGATGTATGCAACAAACTTTGGCATTTATTTGCATCATGCATTGCATACCATGACATTGCACCAAAGGAGTATATTACAATGTAATTACACACCCGCTCGCTACGTTGATCTTCTGAATCACAATATGCTAAGTCTGGTCAAATCTATGAAACCGATTCGATGGAGATATCTTGTCTACCATCTTGCTTCCAATATTTGGACGGTCACCTGCTTAACAAATGCGTAAGTTTCCTCTACGGAGATCCTATGAACAATCACTAACAGGAGGCTGTAACACGTGGAGTGAAACCCCAAGGATCCGTTGATGAATTCGGCAGTTATAAATTGGTCATACAATTAAAACGAATTTAATTGTTCAAATTTGGCTAGTTCGACGATGAGCTGAAGGTGAACGGCTGGCTGCAACACCTGCCGTGGGGACGTCGTTAACCTCTCGCGGCTCAGGCGCCTGCCTAAGAACCATAATAAGGTCCGCTGAGAAACTGATGTTTTTTTTTTAAAAAAAATGTAAGAACATCCCGTGGTGATCTGATCATTTACGGAGTCTTCACCCACGTACTCCGCCCCGGCGTCAAGTCAATGAAGCTATCGCTCCAGGCGGCGGAGCCACCGGGGGGGCGTGATGGGGCCCGGGCCCCCCCGGTCGGCCCATGAAAACATTAAATATATATTTATTGCGTGATGATTTTATATTTATTGGTATTTTAATTTACTACTAGTATAGTTCAAATGTTGGTATGTGAAAGAAAAGGGAGATACTAGCGCTCGGATGTCTGATTACTGTTTATCTCATCGGACGTCTCTTGCAACATTTTTTTGTCTACGTATGCAACATTTTGTTTGAACGCTTGCAACATCCGTTTACTGTAGCGAATTTCACTGTTTGTCGAAGGAAAATGTTACACGCGTTGACGAAAAATATTGCACGTGTATGAAAAAAATGTTATAAGGTATCCGAAAATTTCGGACGTCCGAGCACAAGTCATTAGGGAAAGAAAATGGTAGTGGAAATGTTTCTCTTTCTTCACAGTTGCGCATATATGTTGGGTCCTTTCAATCTATATATCTAAAAACAAACGGTGATATTCAAGACATCTCCTTCGTTTTAAGGACAAGAAAATCCTATAATAATCCTAAATTCTAGAAATTCTCACATTAATCAGGAGAAAAAAAAAAGAAGGATCTCCGCCACTGCACATCCAGCACCTGGCCTTACTCCGCCGATATGGTATGGAGCTAGGGTCCCTTTATTTTTAGGCCCCCTCCTTTAGAAATTTCTGGCTCCGCCACTGGCTCCCCTGCTAGTTCGACGATGAGCTGACCTGGGATCTTCCGCAGCTCAGCCCATTTGCAGCTGCTCATCGACGGGTGGGTTCCGGTCGCTGCAGAGGCGGGAGCTGAGGCGCAGCGTCATCACCATCACGGACGGCATCAACCTCCCGGTGTGGAAGCTAGAGGTTATGGCAATCATGGACATGCATGTGGCCATACAGGCATCGTCCCGCACCTTATGCAGCGCTCCCCAAACCTGCAGGAACTTCTCGTAAATAATGAGTTGACCGCCTTAAGCGATGGCATTTACTTACTCTCTATATGTTACCAATATTAGTTTACATATCATATATAAATGACGAAATTAAGCGATGACAGTGATTTTCATGCTCATCTTCACCGGCAACGATCACGAGATCAACATTGTCCGGTTCGGCAGGGAAACCAGTACAGTAGTGTTGCCATGGACCTGTTCCATGTCACAGATGCCTCCGCCCAGGATTGCAGCGCCAGCTTTCTGTAGGGTCGCAACCTGGGGCTATTTAATTAGTTAAAACATAAACATCCTACATTTGCATCGACATTAATTTATTTCCCTGCTGGTGTTCTGTGCTGTGACCTGTTATGAACAGCCTGCGTGCTTGCTTAATCATGCTAGTAGATGATGACCAGGTAATACCGGATATGTTCATACTGTGGTTCATGCAAATTGCAAGGCGACTAAACTACTTTATAAAGAAGAACAAGTTAATTCATTTGGTACAAGTTTCGTTTAATATTGACTTCCTATGCATTAACAGTTATTCTAGCTAGCACATATACAGTCGATGCTCCTTTCTAGTTTCTATACAGTTTTGCAAGCTTTTGAATAAGCTTAATTCTTCTGGATATGGAAAGGGGCCGGGTTGCTTGTTGAAACCTATATACGCAAGTGATGTGAGTAAGCAGAAAAATAATAATATCTGAAGAAATGAACATCTGCGGTTTGTTTTGCGGTTGGAGAAGAGAAGAAATACTGAAGGAGTGGTAGCAACATTGTGTCCTCTTTTACAATGCTATAGATGACCAGGCAGCTACGCTATATATCCTATATATCTAGCTAGTGGAAAGTGGAAACTAATTAATGTGCGAAGGGGTTCGCAATATCATCGATAATCGCTCGAATATCACGATTATCGACCATATCAAGCCGGTACGGTATATAATACCAGTCAGTAAACCATTTAAATTCAAAAAAATTATATGACGTAAATATTGCGATAATCGGTGAATATTGATCGATTTTCAATGAATATCGAGCAAAAATCGCTCACAAAATCGACCGCCGAATAACACAAGTTCACGAAATTGGTGAGGTCGATTATCGAGGAATATCAAGGCATATCGAACAATTATCGGTGAAAATCAATTATTTTTAATTTTTTCATGAAAAGGTTTGATTTCAAAACCCTTCGATTCTCTACCGATTTTCGACCAATTTTTTTCGATTTTCGAAAATCTCGATATGGTCGATTATCGCAATATCGATATTGTGAACCCTGGTTACACTTCTGTTCTTTTGCAGGGCAAAATGATTCCGCCCTAACATGTGTGCACAAGCTGCTTATTTGTTTTGATTCTTTAAGGGCATGAGACAAGGGTGTGAGATGAGTGCAAGGAAAGCCCGTGACCCCTCTGCATAACTACTCACCTGAACCTTCTGCATAACTACTCTCCTGTTCCTTATTTACAATGGGAAATAGGATGAAGGTATAGTGAGAAATATCGCAGGTGTACCACTGTTCCTGCAAGTAGTGAAGATCACTTTTCTGTTACTACTGTTTACCTGAAGGATAATCATGGTTAGTTACCGTTTCTCTAAAGTAGAATGGAGGTGAGTGTCGAGCTCCTTTCACCTGTTAAGTGTGCAGAAAGAAAGTTGCAGGCTATCCATGCCACTGGAGAGAGATCTGAGCATGGCATGTATTGCCGAGTTCTCCAGAACAACCTCTGCTATTGAAAAAAACTAGCATACTTACTGGTGCAACTGCGCGTCTAGATATTATGATACAATTATCTTTGATGTATAACTCTACTTCCAATGATTGAAATACAATTGTATTTGTTATATAACTCTCTATTTATATATGATATACAACTCTACTTCCAATGATTGAAAAACAATTGTATTTATTATATACAATCAATATGTACTATTATAATCTGATCCCATCAAAATAAGTGGTTGAGATAATTCTTTTTTCTTTCTATTAATGTAAAAATTTCTAAAATTTAAGATTACTATGAAATTTTATTACCCTTAAAATGAAGGAGATGCTTTGAATATCATCGATTGTTTTTATATATATACATGACTTGTTAGTTTTACCAACTGGTTGTCTGTGTCGAACTGTCAACGACCAACCCCAAGGTCACTTCAATGGACATACAAAGTTAGAAATATCAAGACGTTAGATTCCATTAAGAACTGAATTTCATGGAGGAACACAAAATTGTCCGCAAAGCGGCCACTTTGCACAGTGTAAACAACAATGCAAATCACTACTAGAAGACAAAGACGCGGCTTGAATCGATCTGCGAAATCCCGGTGGAGAGATGAATTCAACACAGCAAGGCAAAAATCCAACAGATGCCGATATGGCTCTGTATCGGTAGAAATGAGGAACTGTAGCGAAGAAAACCCCTGCAACAGATTCCTCATCGCAATCTCCATTTTAGGGAAGGGAGAGAGAAACCCGATTCTCTCCCGAAATCTCCAGAATCTCTCTCCCTTCCCCATTCCAATCCTCAACCGATTCTCAGCCTCATCCGCTCGCTCCCGCGACCAGGAGGAACGCCGAGCGGAGCCAGCGCCTGGAGGAGCCACCGCTCAAGCCCGAGCCATCGTATTCCTCTTCGACCAGATCTGCCTGCCGCAGCCACCACCACTGGAGGAGACCACGTCACTGCGCCCGCCGCCGCCTCAGAGTACGTGCCCTACCCGCAGCTCTCACCTGAGGACATGGCCCCGCCTCCGCCTTACCACGCCGCCGCCTCCGCCTCCTCAGGGTCCCCCTTCTCAGGAAACCCCTACATCTCATCCCCCTTCTTTAGGGTTTGGTTCAGTTTGGGAATATTTTTTATTTGAGCTGTTTTGCCGATTCAGTGAAGAAGAAAAGGACAAGCTATCTTCGGTCGGCCGAAGGGGTAATGCTCAGGAAGACGAGGCAGACGGCTGAGGCTTGGGGCAGACTGATCTAATCTTCTAAGGTTTGTTGTTGACCTTTGAATCAGTGGAAACCATGTAATCTGAAATTTGGGATTAGATTAAGTAAGAGCACCCCATTGATAGACAATGCAGTGCCAAAATTCTATTTTGCGATCACGTCCTGAATTACATCTTCTATGGTCTGTTGTTGAACTTTGAATCAGTGCAAACCATGTACTCTGAAATTTGGAATCAGTGCAAACCATGTACTCTGAAATTTGGAATTAGATTAAGTAAGAGAATTCCATTAATAGACAATAATGTGCTAAAATTCTATTTTGCAATCATGTCCTGAATTACAGATTTATTTGATGGAGAATGGAACTGTCGTAGTCTAGCTATCAAATAGTAGCAAATGTTAGTAAACCGCTTATACTTTTACTTGGAAACCATTTTATTATAAAAACTATATCTTGAATGGATCATTATTTTTTTAACGTGTAGTGTGAAGAGATCCTTTGTTTCTAAACATTCCATACCTTTTTTAATAAAAAGTTTCTTAGCCTCTCTGTTTCTACCTTGGGTATTGAATAAGTAAGACCTCTGAATTTGCATAGGGATGGTGGATCATCCTGACTCATTTTTTAGAACCCCAGTCCCATTCAGTTCTATAGGATTAGTATGCATCATGCAGTTATCTTACCATTCAGTTAATTGGCAACCGTTATCTTTGCTCATGATCGTATTCTTCTTTGTCCTGCCCAGTATCCCTCAATTCCTATTTGTTCTACCCATTTCACGGTTGGCCATGGTGGAAAATATGATTTGAGACTGACCAAGTCATCTCCTGGATCATTTGTTTGCAAACTGAAGCATGTTAAGGAATGGGCAACCGGGAAAAACAGCAAAATGACAAATCCTGAACACTCTACTGGCCAAAAGTTCCGAGGAACAGATGGATGTCGGGAAGGCAAGCTCTAGGATTCGATATCTTACATTCATTTGTGCAGTACACCATCTTGCTAGTGCTTCTTGTTTGATGTCGGGAAAGAGGGATTGTATCGGTAGGCTTGTGGTTAGTTTTTAGTTCTTTTGTTGGATTGAAGGGAAGGGAAGAGTA
This sequence comes from Guadua angustifolia, assembly GCA_036346375.1. Taxonomy (NCBI): domain Eukaryota; kingdom Viridiplantae; phylum Streptophyta; class Magnoliopsida; order Poales; family Poaceae; genus Guadua; species Guadua angustifolia. The sequence goes on from JAYEVE010000597.1 coordinate 24,109, forward strand.
ATTCTACCACAACATTCATGATGCGCCACTTTGCCAATAGAAGTCATTTCTTGCAATGTCTAGTGCCAAAATCAAGTTTGTGTTGCTAGACGTAGTTTCTCTGGGAGTGGCTAAATCTTCAGTTATCTGTAGTTTTAGTTGGCTTTAGAGATAAACAGTTCGATCATTTGGTGCTCACATCAAGCTCCTTCAGATTTGTGTGTCCCATCTTCAGATTTATCTCATGGCAGAAGTCATACAATAGTCAAAATTTGTTTCTGGTAATCCTTCCTACCTGGTTTGTTTATCTTCTAGTATATCATATTGCATACGTTTGCTCTATGTTTTGCTTCTTGCATACATTTCCTATACGAATCAGTGCTTCCTGAATATTATGTTAATCCTCATTATACCTTGATTGTTATCAAACAGACAGTGAAAGGACCAACCAAAATCTATTGAGTTTCATGCTCTTATGTTTTGCACCTTTTATTTTGAAAATGTTTCACTTCTGATTAAAGATCTTCTGGTGCTAACTCAGAAACGCTTAAATGAAGATGTCATTGATTTAGAGGGGCATCATCTGATTGGATTCTCCCTTTGCATTCACTGCTTGCACCCACTGATCAAAGAAAGGTGTTTCAGTCTCCACCAGAAAACATTCACAAGGCATATTTCTGGCGGTTCATGAATTTTTGTTATTCCAGATTCATCTTTATGTAAGTGAAGCTATTCGAGACTTCGAGTGTAGTAGTTACGTTTCTTATCTTGCTGTTGCTAGGCATCCGAAATGGGGATCAGCAGGACCGAAGTGAATCTGCTAAGGTTGCTTGACTCCGCTCCGCGACAGTCGAACCAAATGGGTTGGATTTATCTGTTGTTTTTTTTAAACGGGAACTGGGTCCTGGCCTTTTACTTCATAATGAGATTGTTTTGAGTTCCTCATGTTGGTGTTGCCTCATTGCCATCACAGCAGAGTTATTATGCTAGTGCTTGCATCCTAGTACTACTGACTTGGAATTTTTTTTGTACACATACTAAATATAGTTGATGCTGCTTTTCTCTGGAGAGACAAAGGATGTCTCAAAGCCTGGAGAAACTCAGGCTGAAACTCCTCTACCTGGTGCTCCTCGTTCATCCTTGCCAGTGGTGCAAGAACAATCTCCAGGAAATCTAGTTGCTGGCCTTGTGAACGCAATTGCAGTTGTTGCCTCGGGTGTTCTTGCTGGATTGTATGGTACTTCTCAACAGGAAACGAAGGCCCTACAATCGGTCATCTCATCTATAAATCATCTGCGAACCTGCAATTAGTGTCTGTTACTGCTTTTTATTTGTTAGGGGAGATTGATTTGTAATTTCATAGAGCTATCGGTACTTTGGATTTTTATAAGTGTACATAATAATCCATAATGACAGAAGTGGATAGTGCTGGTTATGTAGAGGTGTTTGATAAATGTGAGCAAAAAGTGTTTGTTCAGTTTCATGTATCAGGGAGCTGATTTTGTCTCTATTCCGATGTATGTATAGTCTACAATGGTTTTTTTACTCTTTTTCAAGCTATTGCAATTTCTCATAAATATAGCCGTTATGCTAGCTATTACAATAAATTTCAAATTTTAGATTCCCGTAATTAAAAATAACCGGTCAAATTTGGTCCGATAAAAATTAAACATGGCTCATATGACGGTTATGAAATATCATTATAATATAGGAAGGAGAAAATAGAGAGTGAGATTTAGGGAATGCTGTTGGAGAGGGAAGAGATATAGGGAAGGAATCTTTTTAAGGAATTCTGTATATGGAGATATAGAGATCCAGATTTAGGGAATACTGTTGGAGATGGTCTCAGGATGCCGTTGGGCTCTGGCGCCCTCGGGGCGGTGGAGGAGAGAGCAACGCCGGCGTTGGCGGCACCAGCAGCGGGAGGTGGCGGTGACGAAATGCGGTGGGCGACCTAATCGCGGGTGGTGGTGGCTGCATAGGGGTGCAGCGGTGGGGAATTGGTGGCAGCGGCAAGGCGGTGTCCGGTAGGAAAGGTTAGATTTTGCGGCGGCGCGGCGGAGCGGTGGTTACGGTTGTCGGAATGGAGGGCTGTGGCACGGGCTCGGGCAGGATGGGCGGGCACTGGTCGGCGGCGGCGGAGTTGGAGCGGGCCTTGGCGCGGAAGGCGAGGACAACGCCGACGATGGCGAGTGCGGCCAGGACGGCGAGGAAGATCTTGGTCGCCTTCCCAACGTAGCACCACTTCATGGCTGCTTGTGTGTGATGTTGCTCTCTCCGGTGGTGACACTAGTGTTGTAGTGCCGTGCAATTCGTGTGTGGAGTGACGAGGCTATGGTATCGGACAAAAGCGAGGGAAGGAGTATCGGACAAAAACAAGGGAAGGCGTGCGATGGAGCCAGGCTACCATGCTTGCAAACTTGTCGTAGTATGGACGTTCCATTTGATCCTAGGCTACCATGCTTGGAAACTTAAACGTTTACCAGGTGCTAGTACCGTGGGATTGAAGCAATCACGACTATGATCGTGGTACAGTGCTTAGCTATAGTGGTTATCTAAAAGTACTAAGAAAAAGCTAAACCATCGTTTTTTATCTAACCGTCAATATTACAACCGTTTGTGATCGTAATAAGGACTACATTGGATCTCGCTTGCCCCGAGAATGGGACGGGACGTCGTTCTCAAGGAGACTTGTCTCTCTCTCCTTTGGAAGAAACACCGCCGTAGGAAACGTGAGACTAATTCCACCCATAGAGATATATATGTATAGGCATGTGGACAGTCACAAGCTTATAATGCTACTTAGGGTGTGTTTGGTAGGGCTCTAGCTTCATCAGATCTGTGGATCTGGTGGAGTTGGGTATTCTTAGCTCCACTAGATCCGTAGAGCTGAAGCAGTAAATACATTAAGAGTGTTTAGATGGATCATTTTGTTTACATTTTAGACTAAAAATATGAATTTAATTCACTTTATTTTAGTCTATAAGTTTCTAATCTCATGTGAAGTTAGAATCTAAAGCTCTACCAAACAGACGCTTATAACAGTAGCTTTGTGTTTGCTTGTGGAGCATCTTGCCTTGGTATTCTTGTCTAGTGTACCTGAGCACAATTGAGATGGTCCGGCAAATTCAGAGTTGGAAGGCCGGCGGAGTAATTGGGCCAATATATATATATACATACATGCTAGAAGTACCCTCGGATTGTTGCTTGCTAAGAAAAATCTTGCCGGACCGGACGAGATCGCCTGCAAAAAGTGCCAAAAAGGCAACAAGCCACCCGCTAGTCTCTGCTTTGCTTTGCTGTGCCGCGCTATCCTATCCGCAACGTTCCATTCTACTCCCCATGGCCGCCACTCATCTCTCGGGCCTAAGCACCGTCCATGCCGTCCTGGCCAGCGGCCCACTCCGGCCAAGAACTAGGCTGCTCGTGACATGCCAATCCTCCGGACCGCAGCCGTCCAGCCGGAGATCAGCCTGCCTCGCGGCCGCAGCCGTCGTCCTCCAGCAGCATGTGGGCTTCGCGCCAGCCCGCGCCTCCGACGACGACGACGAGCCGGCCAACAACGGCTGGTGGCTCACCGAGTTCCCCTTGCCGGTGCCCAAAATCCGCAACAGTAAGCAGGCTCGATTACCACGACGCGTCGCTCCGCGCATCTGTAAGAAGACACTGACTAACTGACGGATGCAGAGGAGATGAACAACGCCGAGACCGGGACGCGCTCCTTCCTCAAGAACGGCATCTACATGGCGGACATCGGGCCGAGCTTCGTGGCGCACGCCTACCGCCTGCGCAGCACGGCCTTCGACCTGCTCGCCCTCGAGGACCTGCTCGGCCACGACGCCTCCAACTACGTCAACAAGTACCTCCGCCTCAAGTCCACCTTCATGTACTACGACTTCGACAAGCTCATCACCGCCGCCGACGACGACCGGAAGCCGCCCCTCCTCGCCCTCGCCAACCGCCTCTTCGACAGCTTCGAGACGCTGCAGCGGGCCGTCACCAGGAAGGATGACCCCGAGATAAGCTCCTGCTACGGGGACACCAAGCTCATCCTCCAGGAGGTCATGGCAACGATGGCCTGAACGCAGCCTCAAGTTTTGATGCCACCATCAGGAGGAACACACGATTTCTGCTGCAAAACTTCATTCGGAACACACGATTTCTGCTGCAAAACTACATTCGGATTAGCTTCGTGTTCTTCTATACTATCTTGCTTAATGTACTCTACGTTTGGTGATCTTGTCATAACCATCCCCTACAGAGTAATAGCAAGATTAATATAATAGTCTTGACCACCAGATGTAAATATGTTAGTGTTAGTGTAGAGCGAAAAACAGAGCAATACGTTACACGGTTAATACAAGCCAAGCCATGACGACACCAAAAGAAGCTCAGACATAGTACATCTCAAAACTCAACTAATGGTAGCACCGCACAGTGTAGAACATCAAAGCTGGTACAAATTAGCGACTTTACTAGGCCGGCACACCACACCCAACTGTTAATACAATAAACAAGCCACAAATCAAACGAGAATATACAGTTTTAAATACCCAACCATGGGATGCAATTGCATCCCTCAATCAGCACACAAACAACACGGACAAGACATACCGGTCATGGCCCATGGGTAGATGGGACTCGGCAAATCCTCACTTCATCCTTGCGCCAAGCTGCGCATCTGGGTCTGACGACGAGGGATGCCAATCTCGCATGAGTTTACCCTAGCAGCAAACCGAAGCGAGCAAATAGACTCTCCTGTAGAAGACACCTCCGGGGACAGATTCACAAACATTAGTGTCTTCGAGTCTCCTCCGAGGCATGGCTGTGTTAAGCGAGCAAAACGATCAAAGTTGTTATTGCACTGTAATAACACTAAATTATGATAGTACTACACAACCTACTAATAGGGTATCGAGAAATCACCTGAAGAAGGTACGTTAATTTTGAGTTCCTGAACGGAACGTGTTCCTCTTTCTTAGCGATGGAGAAGATAACATCGCTTAAGCACGACAAGCTCTTATTAATAGCCTGAAATTGAATGATGGAAGTTGGAACAGAACTTCGGTTATGCTTAGTAGAGCATACACCTTCAAAGCAAAGGGAACTAAAGAATGTAATAGCAAATGACCTGAGTCTCCTTGAGCCTATCACCAGTGGCACCACTTTTGTTAAGGCGCTCACTGCCCGCAAGATCAATTAGATTGAGCACTCCTTGCACTTGCTGATCCGTTCCCTGAACAAAAAATAGTCCAAATAAGTGAAAAGATCATGCATCAATCAGCTTCAGCAGCAGAAGATTAGTATGTACCTCATTTACACCAAAAATGCGAAGTGTGAACACACAATGACTTCTAGACGATTCCTCATTCATTTGTGTTCTTCCAACTGACCTGCAGACAAGAAACGACAACAAATAAAAGTTGTTTCAGGTATAAATCAAGTTACTTTGTGGCTCACATACAAATTGCACAAGAAAAGGTTGATAGCGCATTCACATACGTGTGGCAGAAACTTTGAGATATAGCCATAGAAACCTTTCATCTAGAGCTCATCTAATTTATATAATCTATAGCACAGCAAATGTATAGCACTAAAGTAGACAGCATGAGTAAAAAAAGAAAAAAAACTTATGTCTAAAGAAAAACTTAAGAGCAATGCTTCAATGCTTCCCCTCCCAACACAAATTGCACAAATCTTGAAGAGAAGGGGTAAGTAACCACTATCCATCCTTCATTCATACTTTAATATTTGTGCAACTGTTAAAAAGAAAAGTATGGAAGCAACTCTCAAAACTTAATTGTAGCACAAGTCAATGGAATACTGATTCCTACTTTAATCCATAGCAGCTTCTATAATATAAATGTACAGCAAACTCAAGCCTTATGAGTCACGTGTTGCCACAAATTATCATAAGATAAACAAATACTCAAGATCAATGGCTGTCTTCTGTTTTCTACTCTTCAGACATTAATTAATGCTCAAAATTTTGAAAAGAACTATGAGTGTAACCTGCTTTGAGCAGCCCGCTTAAGGAGAGAAGAAACTTCGTTGATACTCCATACATCAACAACTGTGAGGTCAGACACATGGGTGTTACCATTGGCATCATGCTTGATACTGTACTTCAAAGCACCACCATCTTGAATAGCTGTGCGATTTGTGGCTAGCAAGTCGCGTATAGTTTCATTGTAGATTTCCAACATCGAAGCCTGTAAGTTTGCGAGTTAACACTAGGATGACAACTATAGAAGACCTGCTCTAGTTAGTTCAAATAAATAGACAAATGAACAAGAACGCACCTGCATCTTATATTTCCAACCCTGAGATATAAGAGACTGGCTAGTCTGAAATATTTGCTCAAGTGATCTAGGTATTAATCCTTTCTGATCATGTATCTCTGGATTTCCCATCATCGTATATGTCTTGCCAGAGCCAGTTTGGCCATAAGCAAATATACATACCTAAATAATTTGATGTCAATTAGTTATTTAGTTACATATTTTAAAAAAGGTACAGTTACTTGAGAAAAAACATTGTTTCCAGAGTAAATACAATATGATTGTAGTTCAAATTTATATTCCAAAAAGTCAAGCGAAAGAATCAAATCAACAGTTTGTACTTAGAGAACAGTAAAGGATAGGTTTTTAGTGAATGGTCCAAGTTTTTCTCCTCTACTGTAGTTGGGTTCATGTTCTTTCAATTCTAAAAACCTAACAGTAAATATAATATCATGCAAATGTACCTTATAGCCATCAAGGGCGCTTTGGACCAGTTGAGAAATTTCAATGAACACGTCTTCTTGGGATGCCGAATGATCAAATACTTTATCAAATGTAAATGAATAAGCTTGTGCTAAAGAAACGAGGAAAAAACCACTATTAAAATAAGATAAATCTTCCAAAGTCTCCAACTTTAAAGTATAAATAAATACACAAAGAAATTGGCAGTAAATGCTACCATACCATTATGCATCAACTCAATACCACAGTTTACGTTTTCTCCAGTCTTTGGATAAGAGACAGCTCCTGATTCATTCGACAATAAAGGACGTACTCGACAAAAGACTCGAATATTTCCTTTAAGCTCCTGCACCACAATGGTCTTAGAAACAGTACAAACTCCATGGGATCATGAGGGTTTAGGACAACAGTCATTACAAGTATTGTGTTATGTAGCTTTTTGCGTAATTTCTCTCCATCCACAATTTGTTGCTCTGCTTCTTCAAGGCGTAACTGTAGATCCTCCAACATCCTCTTTTGCTTCTCATACTCAGACATTGTTTCCATAGTTGTCAAATCAGATCTCTATACAGTGAACATTTGTAAATCATTGCATGCATTTGATATATTGAAATGATTCTAGAAACTCTGACTAAAGATGGCCATGTAGAGCTACTTCAAACTTTACAGGCAGAAGCATGATACAAGTGCTGAAATGTCCCTTCTATTTACCAGTGGCCTATTGGACATGCAATTTGAACTATTTACTCAATAACCTACATAATGAGACACATATGAATTAAATTATAGCTTGAGAAGTTTAGATATACACGTCTTTCATTTAGATTAATGATCAATTATAATGTATTTGCAAAACAAAATAAAAAGTCCAACCTTTAGATGCTATACAAGCTGAAACAATTATCGACTCTCAATATTAGCATTAAATTTTTGCAGTGATTAAAAAATATTATGTGGAAGGAAGAATAGGTCAGGACACACCTTCAACTTTTCATTGGCCGATGCAAGCTGAATTTCCAATGTTTTTATCTTCTGTGTTTGAGATGAACAAGTTTCCTGTATTATTGAAAACGTATTAGCCAATTTACTGAAGCAATTAGACATTCGGTTATCTAGAATATATATAAGCATACCTCAAGGACAGTAGATCTTGTCATGGCACTTTCTAACTCTATTGCAGACTTTCCTGTCAACTCCTTGTATGTACCAATCTCACTCAACAAGGAATGCATTTCAGCTAATTTATGATCACGATCCTCCCGTACTTGCTGAAGTTCGCCTCTAAGATTGTCAACCTCGTTTAACAAATCATTCTTTTGTTTTAAAGCTTCGTTTTGCGAACACTGCAAGGAGTAACAGCATAAGTTATCACCATGTAATCTATGCATGCAACAACAAATATTATGATGAAAAGAACGTGCTGAAAGGATGAAACTAAGATCCTACCTTCGCCAAATCTAGCTGCATTTTTACTGAGTTAGCATGATCCTTCAAACCATTCATTGTTTCTACCATAGTATTCTTCTCCTTTTGCAGCTTTGTTATCGTTTCACCATTCTTTACTGCATCTGCTTGGAGATTGCTATTATACTGCTGCAAGCTAGTGTTGTATTCTTGAAGCCTCTTATTTGTGTCCTGAAGCATCTTGATCTAAATGAAGTCGAAACACAGGCAAAACGTAAACAATAGTGAGTAAAATGCATCATTGTTTTTGTTATCCACAGAAGCTATTAGACAACAGCAATACCTGTTCATTAAGACGTTTTTCTTCTAACTTAACCCTTTTGAGATCTTCCAAAAGCTCATTCCGTGAAGATTCAACAGCAATCCTTGCCTCTTTCTCGTCTCTATAAGACCGAAGGGCATCCTACGCATTAAGAATTTGGGATTACAGAATGCTCCAGAAGAAATAAGAGGAAAGTCAGCCAAATGCACGAGTGACCCACCATTTTTTCGGCTTCCACCTTATTTAGGTTCTCCTCTAAAGAAGCATATTGTTTCTGAAGCTCCTCATTTATTGCCTTTGATTCTTCTATTGCACTCTTTAACTGAGCCACTAAATGACACAATGCCAATTCAGTCAGTAGAATCAACAATTACCGAATTTTCATGATGTGAGACGAAAAGACAGTACCTATTTCAGAATGATTTTTCTCTGCAGCCTCAAGTAGACCATTGAGTTTCCCAATTTCAGCCAGGTTTGCATCTTCCCTCTCAAGCAGCCATTTGATACAAGCTCGTAGCTTTTTATGTATTCCATCATTTGCTCACTCTTCCCTGTGAAAACAATCACAGGGTGGGAAAAGAAACTATCAGCAAAGATTAACATGGATAAGTACAAGGGCAAGTAATCAAATCAGAGGCAAAAGCAGCATTCAGCTAACCGACTCAAGAAGCCCTGCATATATAGCTTCAGTAGAGTAGACACATCATCAGTTACAGCTAGAAGCTTATAGCACCGATTTATCAGAGCAGCAAGTTGCGGATTGGGGCTTGTGTTTCTCCGTTTTGGAGTATGGAATTTTCTGTTTTTGAATTTCTGTAACTAATCCTTGTTGGGAAATGGCTTATCCAATTTTACTGAATGGTAAAAAATAACTTACGACTTGCTCAAACACCATAACCCATATGTTGCCTAGTGTTAATTCCTATGTCTAGCCTAGTGTTAATGGCTGAAGAACATTGTTGCCGCTATAGCATCTTATTACCCGGTATATGGAACGCTCTCTGAGAGACATTAAAATCAGCTACAAAAACAGACTCATCAACAGGGCGAAGGGGGAGAGAACCACAGATAGATTACCAAAAATCATGCAAGCGTATATCTGAACCGCATCTCGTGACAGCTTGGGAACAAACATTCCCCGAGCATAACCGCAGCTGACCTGAGCGCAGACTGGAGTACGGCAAGAGCTAATTAATTTGTTGGCAGGATTTATTCACGACTTCTTTGCGAGAGATTTGCTGACGAATTTGTGTTCGAATCCATGCAAAAACGCTAAGATCCAGACGAAACAGGTAGGGGGGAAGGACTAATCGAAACAGTAGCAGGCTAATTCTGAGGAAACTGCAACAAATCTACCTAGAGGAACCAGTTTGGTTTTTTTGTCTGGTGCGGTGAGAAGGGAAGAAGCCTGTTTACCTTGTAGTCCATCTTGTTCTTGCCCTTCATCTTCTCGTTGAGGAGGACGTCGACGTCTTCCCTCCCCGCGAACTCGATGGGCGCCTCCACCGGCGGGGCGTTGTGCGCGGCGGCGGAGAGCGGCTGGCGGGCGGCCGTGCGCTGGCGCTTGGCGACCTGCGCGTCGGCGTTCTCCTTGTGGTGGAGCGCCCCCGAGCGAGTGGGTCGCGTGGCCATGGCGGATCCAGCTAGGGTTAGCGCACGGAATGGAATGGCAAGGGCCTGGGTGCGGGGAAGGGAGCTTGAATTGGGGAAAGGGCGAGGGGATTTGAAATGTTTCAAATTTTGGCCTTCGATTCGTTGCCGCGCGCGCGTGTGGGACCGGGACGAGCAGCGCTTTCGATTTGTGCTTGTGCGCAACTGGGCCTGAAAGCTAATTTAAGATCGCATCACCGTCGTCATCTCATCAGTGATGATATTTACCCTTTAAGCCTTGTTTGGGAGACTTAATTTCGGTTCAGATGTGTATAGATGGCTCGGAATTTACTTTAAAATCTTGGTCTATCTCTATGAATGGGTCGAGATTTTAGATTAAAATTCTGGTCTATCTATAAGGATTCCAGCGAGAATAAGCCTCCTAAACAAACCTTTAGTGTATATCCGGTTAGTGGGATAAGGTTGAATTAGATGGGATGGAATACTATTTGGTTCTATTATTTTAGGTTAATAGAATAGTTCAACATTTATGGGAAATATTTCTTAAATTTGTATCCCATCATTCAGGATGGATAGTTTTTTTCAAGCAACCAAATACATAAATAATTTCTTTTTACAAATCATCTCATATAAGTACCACTTATGGAAGTAACTAAACACACTCTAAGAAAGTAAAGCAGTGGCGGTTTATGAAATTGACGCTGACAGCGGGCCTTACTACTACCGAGAAAACGTGATTCTTATCTTCTCAAAAACAAACTCCGAAGCTCACTAGTACAGCAAAACTGAATTCCGTCGACACACTCGTTTCGTTTTCTCTCAAAATTGATGGTCTCTCTTGAACCAGATGGAGTGTGCTAGGGATAGCAATTGGGTGGATACCTCTGAATACGACTGGTCCTCACCTGAACCCGAAACTCAAAACCGTACCGTCCGTTCAAACCCATTAGATTTCTCGAGCACGGATATATACCCACACATGAATCCAATGGGTATCTGAACCCGAATGGGTACTTGAATCCATACCATTCCACTCGGTGGGTATCCGAACCCGAATGGGTACCTGTTACCCGAACTAGCAGGAAGAGGAATTAAACCATTTTAATTTCAACATCTGTAATTGTAGTTTCACCTCCTGTGTCTTTGTTAATTGTTAACACAAGTTGCATGCCCAAACTTAAAATTAATGTCCCACGAGATAAATCATGAGAAACATACATGAAACACCTATAGCATTAGCATTTAGACACAATTAATAGACACAAAGTACTATTTTACTCGCAATTCTTCCTCTAGCTAGATTAATGCATTGTATAGATTAATTCCATTTGAAATACTGAGTCAAACTTACACAACAAAATGGACAGATTAGCAGGCTGTGATGGTTAACTAATACCGTTATTAGATCGAGCAACTCTGGCTCTTACTCGTGAATATACAGTTTAAATTTGTATTATTCATATTTTCTTCACTGTGGGTCTGTAATTTTCCTCCCCAACTTGGGAGTTTCAGAGGTCAGTGATTGTCGCCTGTATCGACCTGGATCTCAGAGAGGGTTTTCATAGTCTTAACTATATGTAAACTAGGATTGTATCTCTCTGTAGTCTGGAACGACATGTAATGGGCAGAAGACGAACAAAACATCGAATGCTCTGTACATCTTCTGAATTAGTATAACTATATTTGGACTTAGTATAACTATACATGTTCTTCATCGACCGTGCCCATCTTCAGAAAAGTTCAGTTGCACCCATCTGTTGCTCAGAGGATAAAATCAACCTAGCATTGCTTATTTTCTACTTTTAGGAACGTTAGTATTCTAGTGAGTTGTATTGCTTTTGCTTGCTTCTTAATACAACAGTGTGCAAATCTTTTGCGCGTTCCCTCAAGAATGTTCTTCTTCAGATCATTCAAGAACTGCAGAAGATTCCAACATTTACTGTATTTGCTATTTCTTCTCCCCACATTAGCTGAACATGTTATATATAACCTATACCTCTACTTAAGCCTACACAATGGTGCAAACAAAAAGGCATCCTGGTATCCAGCACTTCAAAATGATCTAGATGATGGCACTACTGCAGTGACAATATAGTAGTACCAATATACCATTGAATCATTGAATACAGAATGTGTGCAAGGCTTACCACACAATCACCACATTTGAAACTGAAAACTAATTATCTACTGTAAAAATAAGATTCTAATACTCACAAACCGAACAAAAATCATAAATCCTTTCAAGTAAAACAACTTTTAAACTAACAACAAACTAGTGGCAAAGAAAGGGCTGATCTCACGTATTGAAATCTATAATCTAAGTGTAGTACCTTATTCTTCTTTTAATCTGCGCTGAGCTGTCCTTCCCTTCTCCCGGATGGGCGGATCTGAGCTAGTGATGAGTCGGGGGCGGCAGCCGATGGCGCTGCAGGAGCGGAGGAGCCTGAGGGATGGCGGCTGGCGGGCGCAGCAGGAGTGGAGGAGCTCCGGGTGCGGCGGCCGAAGTCAAGCAGAACGAAGGAGCTCGAGGGCGGTACAACCGGTATGAGATAACGGAGGAGCTCTAGGGCGGCGACAAAGCGTAGCAGAACGAGGCGCCGCCGTGTAGGAGGGAGGCTGCGATTAGGGTTAGGGAGTTGAACTGGTGGTTTGATCGAGTATCTGAGGGCCGAGGGCATCGGGGGGGAAAGGAAAGGACTAGGGCAGTGGGGCTATGTGGCTGACACCTGACGGTTGGAGACGCGGAGAATCAAAGAAACGGATAGGATATTTTATTTGTATAACTAAAAATTGGGACCCACATGTCATGGGATACCATTGGGTACAAATTGATATCCGCACCCATGCTATAACCTTATCGGATACCCGAACCCAAAAACCCACAAGTCTTAAATTCTACCCGTACCCGCTCTTATCAGGTCGGGTTCCCGCAGGTACTCGAACCCATGGGTTTAACTGCCATCGAGTGTAGTAGAACATTGTACTAACAAACGTGCATCGAGAGGAGTTTGGTGCTTCCGGTGTTGTTGAACACGCACCAAGATGGTTGAGATGGGTAAGAGGACGCTCGCAATAAATGCAGGTCGGCGACGGAAAGCCAAATCAACGAGTATGCCAGATAGGGTTAGAAATCTCAGCGAGATTTCGTGGTATCTTGCCCTTAGGATTCAGACGAATTTTTTGCTACCGGTTGAATTTGAAAATTCAAAAAAATTCATATTGCTACAGTAATCTCATTTTTTCAGCGAGATTTTGCCATCTCCGGCCGGTATCTCAGGTTTAAAACACAGAATTTGATCTTTTTTGTACCCGGATTTAGCTCAATTACACTAGGAAAAGTGATCTTCCATGATAATTTGTCGAAAAACCATTTTTTGAGATATTTTAAAATTTCAATAAAAACATTATTAGATTTTTATAAAATTGTAGAAGAATTTTAATGCTATAAAAATTATGGTACTATGCTAACAAGTGTAGGATCACACAGAAAAATTTTCAAAATATTTTAAGTTGATTTGTTATATTTAAAAAATAAAAAATAGAATGAGCATAATGAGGTAGTAACCGTATTAGAATTTTATAATTTTTTCCTAATTTCATCGTGACCTAAAATTTTTAAGAGAGCTTAAGAATTTCCTATAACCCTTTTATAAATTTTTTAAAAAATTTGACTCTATTTTGGTTGGTCAATGAAAAATTGTAAACTTTACCAACACACGTGCTAAAGTCCGAAAAGTGTGAAGTAGCACTGTCATATTTTTTTGAAAAATTTGTAGGTTCGATCATGATCTAAAAAAATTATGGGAATATTATGGATGCTTCACGACTGTCCACAAAATTTTTTAAATTTTTTATGCCCTTAAAAGAGTGCCAAAAAATCTTGAAAAAAAAACATCAAGGAGGGGACTTGAACTCAAGACCTCCTCTTCATATGTATCTAAACTTACCACTACACTAGAACACTAAGGAATAAGGCTATTTATGTATTTCTTTTTAGCCTTTCTACTTTAGTAACTGCAATCATTCACTCACACACTCACTGCAATCATTCAATACCTTTACTCATTCGCATACACCTATTGAAGCTAAGCTTCCTTGTCGCCTGCATCGTCGCCGATCTACTCTGCCCATTCTCCTACCAACTCCAGTGCGATTCCGTCCATCTTCGACCATAGGAAGCGTTAGGATATAGGACCCATTGTAGGGTCGAGGATGCGCCTAGAGGGGGGGTGAATAGGCGTTTTACAAAATTCGATCGCTCACTTTGATACTCCCACACAATCGCTCTAATTCAACCCTAAATCAAAACCTAATTAATTTATATGCGAAGCGATAATCTAGGTTTTGACAATTAAAGCCTAAATAAACTAGGCTCACTATGTGCACTAACTAAATTATGTCTCTAAGCTAGAATTGCTAAATTGAACTAATCAATAATACTAAGCAATTCTACAATCAAACAATCATGAATATATCAACAATGTAAATACTTGAATGTAAATGAGACAAGAGACAAACGACGTTTTTGGTGGTGTTGGAGACTTGCGGTCTCCCTAGTCCACGTTGAGGCTAGCCCGACCACTCGGACCGGCTCCGCTCGAGCACCGCCTCTTTCCACTAGTGTGGTTTTTCACGCTATGCCGAGGCTCAACCCGAACCTTCACAAACTTCTAGGGCTTCTCACACCTTGAGAGCTCCGCGCAAGACGACGCCCCCACGCCTGCCTAGAGTCGGCAACCTCCAAGAGTAACAAGCCGCTCCTTCGCTCGAACTTCACCGGGCACAACGAATGTGCTCCTAGGTGATCACCAAGTGCAACACATGCACAAGGCCTCACTCAAGTGCAACACATGCACAAGAGCCTCTCAAACCACTCACTAATTGCAACACATGCAATTAGCGATCACACTCTTAAGCTCAAGAACCAAATGGGAAGAGCAACACATGCACTTCACTCCCTCAACCTCAAAACACAGCAACAACAACAAGCCCAAGCCCCCCAAGGGGGTATTTATAGCCTTCACCAAAGAAACTAGCCGTTGGGGGCAAGAGCAGGCTAAATCGGCAAATTCTTGGTCCGACAAGACCTCGCCGGTCCGCCAGGACTTCATGACCAACGAGTCGGAAAAACGACAGATTCTTGGCCAATCTGCATCGCCGGTCCGACCGCCCTCCGGCCGGTCACACCGAGCGCCCGGTCGCACCACGCCACACCCGGTAGTACCGCCCTCAAAACCTCAGCAAACCACCGAAAACAATGCGCTCTGGAAAAAACGCACCGAGGTTCGGTCGGTCCGACCGCACGGCCGGTCACACCAACCGCCGACCAGTTGCACCGCCCGACCTCTAGCAAAACTCACCACACATGAGCTCGAGGAAAGCAACGCGATCACGGAGGGAGGGGTTGCCACCGCGCCGAAGGATCCGGCCGGACCAGACCGGTCCGGCCAAGCCACCACCCGCCACTGCCGCTCGGCGCTCAGACCGCCTAACACAACTTCGCCACCGGTCAGACCTCACGGTTGCACCGCTGGATGCAACCCTAGGGCCGGTCCAATCGGTCTGGCCGTCTGCCGGCCGGGCCGGTCTACCAGCAGCCGTGGTCCGACCACCACTTCAGAGAAACTTCGATTTTTGCGAGACTCTTCTCGAAAAAACCAAAACCCTTCTTTGAGCCTCTAGATGATCAACACATGATCATTTACGTGCAAAACACATTTTCACCAATTCAAACCATGCTCAAAGAATTCGACCAAATTAGCGAAAACACATTTCTAATCGACTCAAGAACTATTTGCAAATCGTATTAAGCGAATCAAACTCGAGTTTATGAGATTAATCCCCCTAGCCATGTGAAGGTCAATACAAGACCCGGTCAACTTGCCAACACCCGTTGTAAGCCCCACTCACATGCTCTCGGGATTCCGGGCTCATAAACCTCAGTTTATTCGCACAACGAACTTGCAAATAACACATTAAACCCATTTCATGCTTGAGCACCACTCTTTGCAACACATGCAAAAGTCTAGCTCCAAGCAACACAAATTCAGGATGCATGAACTCTCTAATTGCAACACATGCAATTCTCTAGTTCAATGCAACACCAAATCGAACTAACACCAAAACCAAATCTCAAGTATGAGCTCTTTACTCGCAACACATGCAAGCCTCTAGCTCCATACAAACACACAAACACCAAATCGTGCTCGAGCTCTCTCCTTTTGCAATACATGCAAAACTTAGCTCCAAGCAACACCAAGGTTTTATAAAGATTGTTTTGCGAACCAAAACGTGAAGCTTCAACTAATGCAACACATGCAAAAGTGAACTCCACGCAAAAGCCAACGCATATTGCTTATCCTATTTGCAACACATGCAAATCAAAGCATAATGCGAAAACCAAATGCATATACTCTTTCATCTTTGCAACACATGCAAATCAGAGCATAATGCAAAACAACCAAGCATAGGTTTAACACATTTGCAACACATGCCAAATGGTTAATCCATATGCAAAAACCAAATCCAAATAAGATTTGAGCTTTGAGTGAACGCGGATTGAGATCACCAACACATGATGAAGCTCAAGCGAAAGAGGCAACCCCTCTTAATAGTACGGCGGTAAAACCTTAGACACAAAGACTACAAAAGTCCTTAGCCTATCTAGTTATACCTTTCGCCGCCGCACAAGCAATCCCCTTTGGGGTCTTTATGATCTTTACTCGATACTCCCCCGGGATCATTACTCGACTCCTCTTCGGGATCCACTCTTGACGCTCATCAACTCATGATGCCGTCCTTGTCCCGTTCTCAATCATCTTTGGACCTAACCTTAAACACAACTCATGAAATTCGTTAGTCCAAGATGCATGGTTGTCTCAATTATCTCTTGCACTCCATTAACACATAATGGATGCCTTTAGATCAATTGAGCACAACCTAAATCAATTGAAATGATTTATATGTGTCTTAAGTACAATAATGCACCACATGCTTAATTATACTTAAGAACTATCCATTTGTCCTCAATTAATCACGGAACATCATCAACACATGATGAAGTGTTCTTTAATGATTAATGAGACAAATGAACTCAATTTAAATTATCATTTAAATTGATTCTTCAAGTTAGAGTGTGAACTCCCCCTAAATATGAGCATCCATGTAATATATGGATTTGGAAACATGATGCACATTTTGTGGTTATTTCAATGGGGACATTCATACTTTAACTTGACTCCAAAGTATGCAACTAATATTATAATGAATATGCATACATATCTCGGATTTTCCATTTTTCAATGCGATGAGACTAAACAAAGATATTCTAAACAACATGTTAGTCTCGATATAAGATATGTCATCAAAAACGATATCGCATTAGGGGATAAACTCAATATTGGATTTGTCATTAACACAAGATTAGATTTGTCATTAACACCAAAACCATAACTAATGAAGGTTGAACTTACACCCATGAATTTAAGAAGATATCATACTTAAATGCTAGTATGCTAGGTTTAGTTTGCTCTCTTTTCAGCTATTTTAGTTCAGCTAAAATTTTTGTAAATCCAGGTTAACCTTTCTCAGTTATTTTTTGTTTCGTTGCAGTTTCTCCCGATGACAGATCGTGCGGGTACCGTATGGGACCATGGGGAGCATGTCAGACCATCTAGGTCAAAGTGCAATTACTGCAGGCATGTCATGAAGGGTAAAGGGTTGAATTTCGAAGTGGTTGTTAAAATTCATTTTTTAAACCCTGGTACTGACACTGCTACTCGTCACTGTTGTCATGCTCGCCTTCACGGGTGTCACATGACAAGAGGGCACCGCTACGTCATCGCACCATTGTCGGGACCCGAACTTGTAAATCTGGATTCTCTGTGTGTATCACACTAGTCTAAGATCTCTCTAGTGCACATAGGCTCAACATAAGTAAATATCAAAATCATACACAATGGAAAAATAATAAAAGACTCTATATATTAAATATATCTTGTTGAATGATCTTATGGTCAACTTACATGATTAGGGTGGGATAAAAAGTCACTATACTGATGCCGCAACTCATCATTGTCGTCATGCTCACCTTCACGGGTGTCATCGTGATAGGAGGGCACCACTACGCTGTTGCCACCACTTCTTCATCTCTGGGAGAGGGGGACTGACAGGTTGAGAGGACACCATCGTCGCCTTGCGCGTACGTGCATGCGGCTCTCTGCCTCTGAAAGGGACTGGGGCTAGGGTTAGCAACCCTAGCCACAGGATTAATAGGACAGGTCGGGAAGAGACGACAGCGAATGAAGGAAGTGTGGATCTGATCGGGCGTGAAAGGACAGGGATGTCGCCTAGAGGGGGGGTGAATAGGCGTTTATAAAATTAAATCTTAATTCGCGGTCGAAAAGAATCGGATTATCCGACTTGGGATATCGGACTATTCGATATGGATCGGACTATCCGATATGCACAATTGGATTATCCGATCAGAGCGATAACAATCAGATTTATCACAAGTTAGAGCTAGGCAAGGCAAAGCAACAAAAGGAGTAGTAAGCTAGCTATAACAATTACTTTTATACCAAATTAAGCTAGTTAATAGCGGAAAACTCACTAGAAAAGTAGATCGGGCAATTTCAAGATTCAAAAGCGAATACTAAAGCAAGAGTAAGAAGCAAACTTGGAGACGATGATTTTTCACCCGAGTTCGGATCCTTGAGGGATCCTCGTCTCCGTTGAGGCGCTCGGTTAGACTCAAGCCGAGTCTCTTTCAACCCTCTTCCTCCGGTGTTGCACACATGCACTCGCCGGTTGAGGCTTGGTCACGCTTGACCCGGGGTCTCTCTCAACCCTTATCCTCCCGGTGTTGCACTTTGCACTCGCCGGCGGCCCGGTCACCCAAGACACGGGGGTCTCTTTCAACCCGCTAGCCGCTCGGTGTTGCACCTTGCACTCGCCGGCTTCACTTCTTGATCCCTTCCCTTGCGGAGGCGGAATCGAACCTTCACAAACTTCATACGGCCAACCACACACAAAGCTCCGGTGGCTCGTAAGCGACCTCCTAGCCGTCTAGGAGTCCTCAACCTCCAAGAGTAACAAATGCTCACGAAGAACAAGCTTGGAGATGAAATCAAGTGCTCAAAGATCAACACTTCCTCAACACACACTCAACCTAACACCTCACTCCTCAAACTCTTCCCAACCATTCACACAAAAGGGGATCACTAAGATCTAAGGGTGGAGGGGTGTTTAGAGGGCTCAAGAACAAGAGGAGAACCGCTCAAAACCAGTGGAATGACTGCTACATCGAAATGGAGAGGAGAGGGCTTTAAATAGAGGCTCCAAAACACTAGCCGTTATGCCCTGGTCAAACACATATCGGACTATCCGATATTGAACATCGGACTATCCGATGTGTGTAAACCTCCAGATCGGCTCCACCCGAAATTCAAACTCTTTTGAGTAAAAAGCACATATCGAACTTTCCGATATTGAACATCGGACTATCCGATAATTCCAGAGAGTACCCATTTTCAAAGATGTTTCACAAATTTTCTAAGTCCACATCGGACTATCCGATGTCAACATCGGACAGTCCGAACTCACTTCGGATAGTCCGAACTGGCACTGAGCAGCCCGACGAAAACGGGCATAACTTTTGATTCCGGACTCCGATTTCAGTGATTTTGGACTCTATTGAAAGCTAAGAACAAGAGCTACACAAATAATAAGGTCTCACTACCCAAATCCCAAAAGATAAATTCAGATTTCACAAAGAATCTAAGAGAGACCTACAACTCTCACTTTCCGGCACCACCAACACCACTCTCTCTAATTTTCACTTGAGCACTTGACACATCTAAAAGTCATTCAACGTTCGCATCCCTCTTAATAGTACGGCAATCCTTAGACTCAAATTCAAATGAGAAATCTAAGTCTTACATTCAATCCGCATGCCGTCTTCTCCGTGGATGCAATGTGCATGATGACCTTCACCAAATGATTGATGACATCTTCGCCTTGTCCAACTTGACTCGATTCACCTCATAAGACTCTCGTCCTATCAACCTTGACTTGATCATCCTCTCTGACGATCTCCACGCCAAGATCTTGACTTAGTCCTCAACTCTTGGTGACCCCGCCGTCTTGTTGACCTCGGCTTGACGATCACCCTCCAAGATACCTTTGTCATCATACACATACGGGACCTAATTCTTTCCAAATCACTCATGAAAGACATTAGTCCCAAAAGCTCAATAGATATGAACAAATTGATATTTCAGAGCAATTGATTACCACAAGTGTTTCACATAACGAAGCACAATCATGAATGGAAACACTTGACCTTATAAATGTTCTCTACTAAGTGCATCATGATGAATATGTAATTGATCTATATGCACTAGAGAGATAATTGCCGATAGGATGAATCAATTAAATCATGGCAAGGATCACAGTCTTTACTTAAATGAAGCACATGATAGAATATATCTGAATTATACATGTGCAACTAATATTTGGAATAAGAGCAAATATGTGATCCTACACTAAAGTTAAACTTCACTAAGAGAAGTGCATGAGAAGATACGCAACTAAAACATGCATGCACCAATTCAATCTATAGCAATGTGAATTTTAACTTTAGTTAATACATGCATACTAAAAGCAAAGCACATAATGAACTCAAGTGAATATATATGCACAAATAAATATGATATGAACCAATGTGCATGTATATAATCAACATGTTACTTGGAGTTTACTATGCATTTGCATAAAAGGAATGCAATAACAAATATAGAAGGGATACCGAGATTGCATACCTTATTCTTTGCTTAACCATCCTACTTGATTTCCTCTAAATAGGTGAGACTAATATTCAACTCAGCAATAAACATGTTAGTCTCATAGTAATATAATCATATTAGAGGTTTGTCATTTGTTAATCACTAAGTTAAGCATTTACACAATTATATAGATTGTCATTATATGCGTTTGTCATTAATCACCAAAATAACATAAGTGCCTAGATGCACTTTCAATCTCCCCCTTTTTGGTGATTTATGACAAACCTATTATCAATTGCACCAAATGACAATATTAAGACATTTAGCATTAAAACAAACATTAAAACAACAATAAGAGATCATACTCACAAATTATCCCTTTTTGACAATCGAGTAGGGGACAATTGATAAATCCATAAATTCTCCCCCTTTTGTCATTAATCCCAAAAAGGTGCTTAAAAGATCCTTATTGTTTATTCAATAAAATCTGTTCTCCCCCTTGATTACACACTAAATAAAAAGGTTAGGGAGAACAAAATAAAAATAAGGAGCTAGGAATAGGGCAATGATACTAAGCTCCCCCTAAATCTAGGTAAGTTATGATACCAATTGAAAGCACTTCAAATAAGTTCCAAATGATTTGAATTTTTTTTTAGAAAACCAACTTTGGACTATTTCAAACATTGTTAAGCATTTTTTTGTTTGCAAATAATTTTCTTTTAGCATAATTTTGGCAATATACGCTTTGAGGCATGAAAAGAAAAACAAACTTCATAAAGACCTCAAAGTGCAACTTCAAATTTGATTTCATCCATAATTTGAATTCCCATGACTTGAATAATTTGGAATTCATTTTGAAGCCATGAATTTCTAATGAATACAATGAAATCCAATTTGAATGCCAAAATACTACTTGTAGGTATATTTGAGTTAAACACAAATATTTTGGCTAAATTAATTTCCAAAATAGGATTTCTCCTCTCTTTTTTTGGAAGCTTGCAAAACCTTTTGAAATACATAATAAAATACTTTTGTAAGGTTTTTCACAAATTTAGGCCTTTTAAACATATTTTTTGACTTTTGTCCAAAGAGGGTTCCTTTGAAGAACCAAATGAAACCACAAAGTCAAATTCAATCAATACACAAATTCAAAAAGAAGCAATGGGTAAGATATGAAGATTTGAATTTTGTGTATGAGTCTAGAATACCATTTTGAACCAAAATTCTATACAAGAATTGATCCAAATGGTGAAACTCACAAAGTGCTAGAATATGACCATTATGGGTCAAGTATAGTTTTTCGGCGAGTTTCAAAATCAAATAACTTTGCTAGGTTGGTCTTTTTGGAAGACTTTTGAACACAAGAATTGTTAAGAGTGACCAACTCTAGGTTTTTCGTTTTGGAATTTCTTTCAAAAATATTTTGCTTTTAATTCTATGAAAATTATAAGTTTAAAGCCAAAGCAAGATACTACTAACTAGTTTTTTGGGCCAAAAACTTATTTTCGTTTGAAATTAGTTTTTGTAAAGCCAAAACCTTTCAAAAACATTTCAAAAGCATTTGTATACATTTTGCAACTATGTAACATTCCCATTTTTAATTTCCTGAACTTGAATTTCAAAAAAAAATTGAATCGTGGTAATTTATTTGAATTTAATTTAGCTTAATTTGAATTTTTAGAATTTAAGAAGGATTTAATATGATTAAACTATAACTCAAATTAATTATTTCTTATTTTATTTGGGTTCCTTGTGCTTCATTTGATTTTTCTGCATTTTTGGGGATTTTTTCGAATTTATTTGCTATTTATTTTGAGTTAATGAAGTTTATTCGGGTTTTCTAGAATTTATTGATTCAGAAATTTATTTTTCCTTTTCTTTCCGGGCCGACACTGTTCATCCATCGAATCACAGTAGTTGATCTCAAATCCTCTGACCTCCAATATTCCTTCTTAGGCCCATTTCATTAGGCCCATCTCTATTCATCTTTCTACTACCCATCTCTACCGAGATGGCCCAACTCACCGAAAGCCCTAGCTTCTCGCGCTTCCATCGTACGATCTCTAATCCAACGGCTGTGCTTGACGTGTAACCCTAACCCTAAAACATCCACCGCCACTTAAATAATGGCCCGCCAAACCAACCTCGTTTCGGGCCATTTCATAACCCTAGCCTATTTAAGGCCACCGACTTCCGTGCCGACTCTCCACTCGCCGCCCTTTCCCCTCAAGTCTCGCGGCAGAGACGTCTTGACCGTCTTGCACGACTTATTGAAGTTGCCCCACCGTGCCGAGTTGTTCCGCCGTCTTTTGCTCCCTCTCCGGTGAGTCTCCGGTGACCCCGATTATATCAAAGAGTTCCTTGTTCCATTCTCTACCCATTTCGCTTTGTCTCTTGGTCGATCGTAAATGCGTTCCGCGATTCGTGGGTCTTCTTCCTCGGTTTGGTGTCTTGCGTCGCCGCTCTGAATCCTTCCTCCGAGAGCTCGTAGCCATCGATCGTTCATTCACGGCTCGGATCTGTGCCGCGTCTACGCCGCACCGTTGATCTGCGCACGGACGGTCGAATCTGCATCACGTCTTCGTTGGTAAGCCTCTGAGCCAAGATTACCAAGTCATCTTCCACGTGTGTGCCACGCCACTGCCACCGCAAGCCCTAACGCTTATTTGTCAGCCACATCACCGCCACCTCGTCACCTTAGCATTATGTGTTGCCGCAGCCCCACCACGTCACGCCACATCGGCGCCACCTCACTGCCACGTCCTCGCCACGTAGGCCCTAGCTACTTGCGTGTTCGCCACGTGCATGCCACGTCGTGCCATGTGTCCGACACGTCATGCCATGTCACCTCGTGTTCTTCTTGGTGCACTTAGTCCACGCGAACAGTGCCGCTGACGAGTGGACCCCGCATGTCAACGACACGGATTATTCCGTTTAATCGCTGATAAATCCAGAAAATCCGAAAATTCCAGCCAATCGCATCGCGACACGTGGCACATTTTGTTATTTTCCTAATTTTCTTCCATTTAAACTTCGGGAGCCCCGTTCTCCTCCGTTCGAACTCCGAATCGCACGATTCAAATTTCTAAATTCATATAAAATCAAGATCTATCTGTTGGTGTCATTTTTATGAATTTTTGAATTTTATTTATTTTCAGTTTTATTTATTTTACCTCGATTTGCGTGTTTCGCGTGTAGACAACACACCGGTTGAGCGAGAGGAGCACCCAGCGGAGGTAGCTGCAGTGGGAGAAGCTGAAGGCAAGTCTCCTTGACCATATTGAACCCAAATTTATGAAATGCTATTTTGCTTTTAAATTATTGCATGCTATTTGAATTATGAATTGTATGTTAATGTCATTTTAAATGCTTAGATAAGTGCCAAATTGTTATAACCACATTGACATTCATGTTGACAACCATTGACACCATAGGAAAACTAATTACTGTAATTAATGGTAATTAATTTTGTTATGGGAACGGTAGAAAATGCTTAGCCATGCTTAATCACGTCGGTACCTTACCATTATGGAAATGATTTCATTCTTGATGCAAAATGAATTATGAAACTTATGGCAATTGGTGTTGCCGGTATTAATTTGAAAATAAAGATGAAAAATGATTTAGACCGGGGCGGATTGGTTGAATGGCGGGTGCGGGATGCACAAAATTTTGGAATGTGATTGTCCGCCCTAGTCAATTAAGGACCGGTCGTGTGTTACCTTGGGCCATGCTATACAGTACAACCACATGTCTATATGGGTACGACATGGCTAAGTAATTTGCATGTATCATTATTTGACTTTGCCGATGGCATGCATGCGAGTTTGTCGGGATGACACTTGCAAGGCGCAAGGGCGTGAGAGCGAAACCTTAGCGGGCGAGTCGATGAGAGTATATGCATTGTAAAGGCCTTGTCATGATCTCCTGCCGACACACCAAAGGAAGTGTGTCAATAGCTTGGCGCAAGGGGTTGATCATGTCGTGTGGGTAAAGTGTACCACTCTGCAGAGTCTTAAAACTACTTGAGTAGCCGTGCCCACGGATAAGAACAGCGTGGGCAGCTTTCACATAGTAGATTTTACGGTTTTGGTTTTAAAATGGAAAATGATGGATTTGGTTTAAACATGAAAATGTGGTTTGGGAATCATGGCTGCTAGAGCTCTCGGAAATTTGTTTTGGCTAGAGCCAACCAGTAGTTGGAACACTCGAAATTGTTATATTTCAAGTTTAATTAATTATGCTATTTACATTTTTGTTAAATCTTTGCTTTATGAAATTATTACTTGTATTTAAATTTCAATTTCGCTTTATGCAAATGAACCATTATGCCATCCTTTGTTTAAGCCTTGCATTTAGTTATTTGCATTAAGTTTCCTAGACTTGCGAGTATGTTGCATACTCACCCTCGCGTTTCAATGCGGGGGCTGCTTATTCCATAAAGCAGATGATGATGGGAGAAGGGGCTATCAAAGAGCCAACGATCCACCGTTCGACATCTGTGCTGGAGACTATGAAGAGGAGGACGACACGGTCTTCTAGGGAGCGCACCCCAGTCGGTTGCCTGTGGGCAAACTGATTGGCCCTTTTTGTTCTACATTTCCGCTGTTACTTTTACACTTCATCGTAAGGCTTCATACTTGTAATAATGTGATGATGTTGTTGCACTCTTTTGTATCTTGTTATGAACTTTATGATATGTCGTGTTATCATCATCTTGTCTTGTGTGTGCTAAATTGTTCTGGACTAGCGGTTGAAACACAGGAGGTTGGATTTGTGTCTGGGTCCCCACAGAGGTGGTATTAGAGCCATATCATTGTGAGGTCGCAACCCTAGTTAGAATGGCCGTTAGAACTTCAAAATTATTTTCTAAATCAAACCAACGAATTTGAATTTAGAAGTTGGTCTCCTCTTACCTTATTCTTAGGTTCTTACTTCTTTCCTTTTCCGAATATTTTGAAATTTAAATTTGATCTTACCCCATGAAATATCTTCTAAGTTTACGGTTTTCCGCAATATTTCCATCGAAAGAAGACGATGAGCAAGGTTCCTTTCAAAGACCGAAGGCAGGAGCTACGAAACATCATGTTGACGAAAGAGCTATGAAGAATAAGTTATTAGTGCTCATATTTTCCCTTTCTTTCGTTTAGTAATCGGAGTTTATTGGATTTTTGTTACTTGTTGGGTGTATTGTGCACTTGCCCTAGGCATGGTGCTGCAGCCACCTTTCGTTGGAGTTTTAGCTGCCTGTTTCGTCTTAGAATGGCTATCTTTCCAGTCTAATTATCTTTGCTTTTCCCTCTCGTCTTGTGCTAACTTTTCCTTGGCCATTGCTTCAGATGGACGGTCAAGGCAGAGGCCGTGGTCGCAGAGGCAGAGGTCAGGCGTGGTCGTGGCGGCGATGCCACAGAGCAAAGCAGGATTCTTCGAGTCGGCGAGCCTGGTGAGTCGAGTCGCCACCACCACCACCTGCACCACCTCAGATGGCCGATCTGCAACAGATGATGGCCATGCAGCTACAGCTACTGCAGGCATTGGCACAGAACATGGTGAACAACCCAGTGCTTTGCACGGCTCAGGCGCCCGGTGCTCACCATGATCGAAGCTTGGAGAGTTCATGAGGACCCGACCGCCTACCTTCTCGGGAGCTGGAGAGCCCTTGGAGGCAGACGACTGGCTGAGAGACGTGGAGAAGAAGCTGCAGCTTGCTCAGTGCGATGACCGAGAGAAGGTGCTCTACGCCAGCCATCAGCTGAAGGGCGTAGCCGCCACTTGGTGGGACAACTACTGTGCTGCCCATCAGGATGCTCAGGCGGTCACTTGGGAGGAGTTCTCTGAGGCCTTCCGGACTGCTCATGTACCTGCGGGCATCATTGAGATGAAGAAGAGGGAGTTCAGGAAGCTGCGTCAGGGAAACCAGAGCGTGTCTGAGTACCTCAGCCAGTTCACTCAGCTGGCGAGGTATGCGCTGAGATGTGGCCATCGATGCAAGGCCAAGATCTGGCGATTCATGGAGGGTTTGGATCGATATCAAGGTTCGACTTGTGGCCTTTGACTTCCCAACTTTCAAAGATATGGTGAACAAGGCCTTGAGTGCGGGAGGATGCTCGGCGTCGGCGGCTGAGTCGCGAAGAGGAAGATGGCCTTCCGGTCTCGGCGAGGAGCTAGTGGATCTCGCCGGCATTTTCCACCACAATGTTCAAGTGAGCCACTGTCCGAGGAGCACCGCGCCTCCTACTTCTCGTCCGCCCGATCGCTCAGAACCGCAGCGCTTGCGGCCTTCGGCAGCGGAGAACACCAACGCTGCAGAGTTCAATGCTTCCACTGCCACCAGTTGGGTCACTATGCCAGCAGTTGTCCACAGAGACGCCAACCAGTGACACCGGTGCCGTTCAGCTTGGGAGCCAGCTCAGCCAAGACTCCACCAGCTCAGGGGTCAGGGCGTGGAGCGCCGCACACTCCGAGAGCACCACAGTCTTTCGAGAGGCGTGTCCACCACGTGATCGCTGAGGAGGCTCGAGATGCACCGGATGTGGTATGAGTGCGTTTCTTGTCAATTCCATACCTACCACTGCTTTGTTTGACTCTGGGGCGTCACATTCTTTCATTTCGAAGAGCTTTGTTGATCAATTTGGTTTTAAGACTTTGGCTCTTAGAATTCCCATGTTTGTTCAATCACCGGGAAAAGAGATGAGAACTGATTTGGTGTGCCCAAGTGCAACCATAGTCATCAATGGGGTGAAGTTTCTTGCAAATCTCATTCTCTTGGACTCAAAGGAGTTAGATGTCATTCTCGGGATGGACTGGTTGATCGAGTTCAAGGGTCAAATTGACTGCGCCAGCCGAACCATCACTCTCACCAATGCAGAGGGCATCCGCGTGGAGTTCAAGCCGGATCAGTCGTTGGGGGAGAAGTGTGTGTTGAACAAGTTGAAGGAAATCACTTTGGAGAGTGTACCTGTGGTGAGCGAGTACCCCGATGTATTCCCTAAGGATCTGTCAGGCATGCCGCCTGATCAGGAGATCGAGTTCACCATAGAGCTTGTTCCGGGTACAGCTCCGATTTCTAAGAGACCATATCGCATGCCAGCGAATGAGCTCGCGGAGGTGAAGAAGCAAATAGAAGAGCTGCTAGAGAAGGGGTTCGTTCGTCCGTTAGTTCGCGCTTTGGGGAGCGCCAGTCTTTGCTTGTGAAGAAGAAGGACGGCGACTTGAGGATGTGCGTCGACTACAGAGCTCTGAATGAAGTCACCATCAAGAACAAGTATCCACTGCCCCGGATCGATGACTTGTTTGATCAGCTGAAGGGAGCCTGCATATTCTCCAAGATTGATCTGCGTTCGGGATATCATCAAGTGAAGATCAGGCCGCAGGACATTCCGAAGACAGCCTTTACCACTCGGTATGGTCTGTATGAGTACACAATCATGTCCTTTGGTCTGACCAATGCCCCGGCGTATTTCATGAATCTGATGAACAAGGTATTCATGGACTATCTGGATAAGTTTGTGGTGGTGTTCATCGATGATATTCTTATTTATTCTCGAGATGAGTCCGAGCATGCAGAACACTTGAGAATAGTCTTAGAGAAGCTCAGAAGTCACAAGCTATATGCCAAGTTCAGTAAATGCGAGTTCTGGTTGACAGAGGTTGCTTTTCTGGGTCATGTCATTTCTGCCGGAGGAGTCTCAGTGGATCCGGGAAAAGTGAGAGATGTGCTTGACTGGAAGCAGCCCAAGTCAGTGCCGGACATTAGGAGTTTCCTCGGTTTGGCAGGGTACTACAGGAGGTTCATTGAAGGCTTCTCGAAGATTGCTAGACCAATGACTCAGCTGCTGAAGAAAGAGAAGAAGTTTGAGTGGACTGCAGCTTGCGAGTAGAGCTTTCAGGAATTGAAGAAGAGGTTGACTACAGCTCCAGTGCTAGTCTGTCCGGACATTCACAAGGGCTTCGAGATTTACTGCGATGCTTTGAGGCAGGGTCTTGGGTGTGTGCTGGTGCAGGGAGGCAAGGTCGTCGCATATGCTTCGCGGCAATTGCGACCACATGAGGCGAATTACCCGACCCATGATCTGGAATTGGCAGCGGTTGTGCATGCATTGAAAATCTGGAGGCACTATCTCATTGGGAACCGTTGCGAGATCTTCACCGATCACAAGAGCCTGAAGTACATTTTCACCCAAGCCGATCTCAATCTGCGGCAAAGAAGATGGTTGGAGCTGATTAAGGACTATGATTCGGGCATTCATTACCATCCTGGTAAAGCGAATGTCGTTGCCGATGCTCTGAGCCGGAAGAGTCATTGCAACACTTTGGTGGTTCAGCCTGCTCTTCATGACGACTTTCAGCGTCTGAATCTGGGGTTGGTAGAGGAAGGATCTATTGCTGCTTTGGAGATTCAGCCGACTCTGGTGGATCAGATTAAGAAGTTGCAGAAGTCTGACAAGGAAGCTGTGAGGATCAAGGAAAGGATCAAGGAAGGAAAAGCCCCGGGATTCACAGAAGATCAGGAAGGCATAGTGTGGCTTGGGAAGAGTATCTATGTGCCGAATCAGAAAGAGCTCAAGCAGTTGATAGTGAAGGAAGCACATGAGTCTGCATATTCGATTCATCCCGGTAACACCAAGATGTATCATGATCTTCGAGATGTTTATTGGTGGCCGAGAATGAAGAAGGAGATTGCAGAGTTCATAGCCATGTGCGATGTGTGCCAGCGAGTCAAAGCTGAGCATCAGAGGCCAGCAGGTTTGTTGCAGCCATTGAAGGTACCTGAGTGGAAGTGGGAAGAGATTGGGATGGACTTCATTACAGGACTTCCGAGAACCAGGTCAGGTTATGACTCTATTTGGGTTGTCGTTGATCGATTGACGAAAGTTGCACATTTCATCCCAGTGAAGACAACCTATAAGGGAGATAAGCTTGCAGAGCTGTATATGACTCGGATTGTGTGTATGCATGGCGTGCCCAAGAAGATTGTTTCAGATCGGGGCACCCAATTCACATCTAGATTCTGGCAAAAGTTACAAGAAGCATTAGGCACCAATCTGAACTTCAAGATGACTTATCACCCTCGCACGGATGGGATGAGCAGAGCGGGTGAATCAGATTCTGGAGGACATGTTGAGGGCTTGTGCGCTGTCCAATGCAGCTAGTTGGGATCAAATGTTGCCATATGCGGAGTTCTCCTACAACAACAGCTATCAAGCCAGCCTGCAGATGGCGCCATTTGAAGCTTTGTATGGCA
Source organism: Guadua angustifolia (assembly GCA_036346375.1). NCBI lineage: Eukaryota > Viridiplantae > Streptophyta > Magnoliopsida > Poales > Poaceae > Guadua > Guadua angustifolia. The sequence continues at coordinate 54,196 of JAYEVE010000597.1, forward strand.
GGAAGTGCAGAACACCTCTCTGTTGGCACGAGACAGGAGATCGCCAAGTCTTCGGACCGGAGATTCTGCAGGAAGCTGAGGAACAAGTGAAGATGATTCAGGAGAGGTTGAGGACAGCGCAGTCTAGGCAGAAAAGCTATGCAGATAATCGCAGAAGAGCGTTGACCTTTGCTCCTGGTGATCACGTGTATCTGAAAGTTTCTCCGCTCAAAGGTATGCGCCGATTCGGAGTTCGTGGTAAGTTGGCATCGAGATTTATTGGACCTTTCCCAATTCTAGCCAGAAGAGGGGAAGTGGCGTATCAGCTGGAGTTGCCTCCTCAGATGTCCAATGTACACGACGTATTCCATGTGTCACAGTTGAGGAAGTGTCTCCGAGTGCCAGAGCAGCAGGTGTGTGTTGAAGATGTTGAGCTACATGAAGATTTGACCTACCTGGAGTATCCGATCAGGATTCTGGATGAAGCCTTGAGAACCGAGAACAAGTCGATCAAGTTTTGCAAGGTGCGATGGAGCAATCATCAGGAAGAAGAAGCCACGGGGCGCGAGGAGGATCTTGAGCGGATTACCAAATTTTTTCCCTAGTTAGTTCCAAATCTCGGGTCGAGATTTCTTGTTAGGGGAGGTTTGTAACATTCCCATTTTTAATTTCCTGAACTTGAATTTCAAAAAAAAAATCGAATCGTGGTAATTTATTTGAATTTAATTTAGCTTAATTTGAATTTTTAGAATTTAAGAAGGATTTAATATGATTAAACTATAACTCAAATTAATTATTTCTTATTTTATTTGGGTTCCTTGTGCTTCATTTGATTTTTCTGCATTTTTGGGGATTTTTCTGAATTTATTTGCTATTTATTTTGAGTTAATGAAGTTTATTCGGGTTTTCTAGAATTTATTGATTCAGAAATTTATTTTTCCTTTTCTTTCCGGGCCGACACTGTTCATCCATCGAATCACAGCCGTCGATCTCAAATCCTACAGCCTCCACTATTCCTTGCCGGCCCATTTCATTCCGGCCCATCTCCTGTTCATCTTTCGGCCCGGCCCAACTCACCGAAAGCCCTAGCTTCTCGCGCTTCCACCGTACGATCTCTAATCCAACGGCTGTGCTTGACGTGTAACCCTAACCCTAAAACAGCCACCGCCGCCCGTAACAGCGTAGCCGCCCCGACCAACCTCGTTTCCCGGGCCATTTCCCGCAACCCTAGCCTATTTAAGGCCACCGCGACTTCCGTGCCGCACTCTCCACTCCGCACCGCCCCTTTCCCCTCAAGTCTCGCCGGCGGAGACGTCTTCAGCCGTGCGCACGACTTCGCCGAAGTTGCCCCACCGTGCCGAGTTGTTCCGTCGTCTTTTGCTCCCTCTCCGGTGAGTCTCCGGTGACCCCGATTATATCAAAGAGTTCCTTGTTCCATTCTCTACCCATTTCGCTTTGTCTCTTGGCTGATCTGTCGTCGTTCCGCCGATTCGTGGGTCTTCTTCCTCAGTTTCGGTGTCTTGCGCCGCCGCTCTGCCGTCCTTCCTCCGAGAGCTCGTAGCCATCTGATCGTTCATTCACGGCTCGGATCTGTGCCGCGTCTACGCCGCCTCATCTCCTGCGCCGCACCGTTGATCTGCGCACGGACGGTCGAATCTGCATCACGTCTTCGTTGGTAAGCCTCTGAGCCAAGATTGCCAAGTCATCTTCCACGTGTGTGCCACGCCACTGCCACTGCAAGCCCTAACGCTTATTTGTCAGCCACATCACCGCCACCTCGTCACCGTAGCATTATGTGTTGCCGCAGCCCCACCACGTCACGCCACATCGGCGCCACCTCACTGCCACGTCCTCGCCACGTAGGCCCTAGCTACTTGCGTGTTCGCCACGTGCATGCCACGTCGTGCCATGTGTCCGACACGTCATGCCATGTCACCTCGTGTTCTTCTCGGTGCACTTAGTCCACGCGAATAGTGCCACTGACGAGTGGACCCCGCATGTCAACGACACGGATTATTCCGTTTAATCGCTGATAAATCCGGAAAATCCAAAAATTCCAGCCAATCGCATCGCGACACGTGGCACATTTTGTTATTTTCCTGATTTTCTTCCATTTAAACTTCGGGAGCCCCGTTCTCCTCCGTTCGAACTCCGAATCGCACGATTCAAATTTCTAAATTCATATAAAATCAAGATCTATCTGTTGGTGTCATTTTTATGATTTTTTGAATTTTATTTATTTTTAGTTATATTTATTTTGCCTCGATTTGCGTGTTTCGCGTGTAGACAACGCACCGGTTGAGCGAGAGGAGCACCCAGCGGAGGTAGCTGCAGTGGGAGAAGCTGAAGGCAAGTCTCCTTGACCATATTGAACCCAAATTTATGAAATGCTATTTTGCTTTTAAATTATTGCATGCTATTTGAATTATGAATTGTATGTTATTGTCATTTTAAATGCTTAGATAAGTGCCAAATTGTTATAACCACATTGACATTCATGTTGACAACCATTGACACCCTAGGAAAACTAATTACTGTAATTAATGGTAATTAATTTTGTTATGGGAACGGTAGAAAATGCTTAGCCATGCTTAATCACGTCGGTACCTTACCATTATGGAAATGATTCCATTCTTGATGCAAAATGAATTATGAAACTTATGGCAATTGGTGTTGCCGGTATTAATTTGAAAATAAAGATGAAAAATGATTTAGACCGGGGCGGATTGGTTGAATGGCGGGTGCGGGATGCACAAAATTTTGGAATGTGATTGTCCGCCCTAGTCAATTAAGGACCGGTCGTGTGTTACCTTGGGCCATGCTATACAGTACAACCACATGTCTATATGGGTACGACCTGACTAAGTAATTTGCATGTATCATTATTTGACTTCGCCAGTGGGCTGTGCGAGTTTGTCGGGATGACACTTGCAAGGTGCAAGGGGGGCTGTGAGAGCGAAACCTTAGCGGGCGGAGTCGGTAGCGGTATATGCATTGTAAAGGCCTTGTCATGATCTCCCTGCCGACACACCAAAGGAAGTGTGTCAATAGCTTGGCGCAAGGGGTTGATCATGTCGTGTGGGTAAAGTGTACCAGCTCTGCAGAGTCTTAAAAACTACTTGAGTAGCCGTGCCCACGGATAAGGGCAAGCGTGGAACGCTTTCACATAGTAGATTTTCTGGTTTTTGGTTTTAAAATGGAAAATGATGGATTTGGTTTAAACATGAAAATGTGGTTTGGGAATCCGCGAGCGGCTAGAGCTCTCGGAAATTTGTTTGGCGGCTAGAGCCAACCAGGTAGTTGGAACCTGGAAATTGTTATATTTCAAGTTTAATTAATTATGCTATTTACATTTTTGTTAAATGCTGCTTTATGAAATTATTACTTGTGTTTAAATTTTAATTTCGCTTTATGCAAATGAACCATTATGCCATCCTTTGTTTAAGCCTTGCATTTAGTTATTTGCATTAAGTTTCCTAGACTTGCGAGTATGTTGCATACTCACCCTCGCGTTTCAATGCGGGGCTGCTTATTCCATAAAGCAGATGATGATGGGAGAAGGGGCTATCAAAGAGCCAACGATCCACCGTTCGACATCTGCGCTGGAGACTATGAAGAGGAGGACGACACGGTCTTCTAGGGAGCGCACTTACGGTTGCTGTGGGCAAACTGATTGGACCTTTTTGTTCTACATTTCATTGTTACTTTTACACTTGTAGTAAGGCTTCATACTTGTAATAATGTGATGATGTTGTTGCACTCTTTTGCTTATCTTGTTATGAACTTTATGATATGTCCGTGTTATCATCATCATGCGATGTGTGCGCTTATTTGTTCTGGACTAGCGGTTGAAACACAGGAGGGTTCGGATTTGGTAATCTGGGTCCCTACAAACTAGTTTTTCACAAGAATACTAATAGTGTACAAAATTTTGACTTTTGGCTAAATGGTTTGATTTTGAAAATATATGTTAGCACTTATATAAATATGGGCACATGTAGGGATGTAATATACATGGATATGAATTAACACTCTCCCTTAATGTGCCACTAATTGACTTGCTCAAGATTGCAATAAGAGAACAGATAAGATGCTAGAGCAAGTACTTGCACCAAGCAATTTAAATTGAGTTTTGCATGATACTAATGCATCTTAACCTACACAAGGCTAGAAGCAATAATGTAATCAATTTAAATTTGCTTGTTACCGAGATGGCATTGACTCATGATGGACTTGATTATCTTCAAGCTTGACATCATTAGTAGAAGATGTAATCCTTTTCCTCTTGAATGAGTAAGCATCCAATCCATCTCATATTGCCTAAAAAACTTTTAGTCGATTTTTGGTACCCAATCCTTGTTGGGTCCGACAATGTTAGTCATAATGGATTTAGGAACCCAAATGGTCCTAATGTTAATATTTTTAACAAGACTAACATGACTAGCAATGGATTTATGATTGTTATTACTCACAAGCAATTTATTGGAAATGAATTGAGAAGGCTTAGGAGTTTTAATGCTTTTAGCAAATCCATTCCTAGTTTGATCCTTTCTAAGCACATAATAATCATTATAATCCAAGAGCTTAAAAGATCTAGCATTTCTAGTAAATGTTTTGCTATTTTTATTTTTCCTAAGCACATGATCAACATGATTTTTCATAGTCTTAGAAAATCTAGCATTTTGAGCAAACACATTTCTAGATTTATTTCTTCTAAACAAATGATTATCATTATTTTGCATAGACTTAGAAGAATCGATAAATTTGGCAAACATATTACCATTTTTGTCCTTCCTAAGCAAATTATCATTGAAATGATGAGTAGGCTTAGGGATTATACCTTTGGGACAATCCTTACCGATATGCCTCTTTTCCCGGCAAATGTAGCAAGTAGGCTTTGAACGTCTCTTCTTCTTGACTTGCTCTTTGCCGGTTTGCCTCATGGTTGATGCTTGTGGCTTGATCTCCACTTTGTTAGGGCACACGGAGGCGAAGTGGCCCTTCTTGTTGCAAGCGAAGCACACAATCGTCTTCATTCTTGCATTGTGCTTCTTCTTGCTCTTCTCCCTCTCGGAGATGTAGCCGAGTCCTCGCTTATCTTGAGGCGCCCTAGGCTTGCTCAAGATCTCGTCGAGAACGGCTTTTCCTTTTACGCACCTCTTCAAGTCATTTTCTAATCTAATGACTTGAGCCTTGAGCTCTTTATTTTCCTCTACAAGGTTAGTCTCAACAAGCATAGAGGATGTAGTAGCAATAGAATTTGAGCAACAAGGTAAATCATTGCTAGAGTTGGATATACATTTATTTGATGAATTATTTGTAATAGACATTGGGTAAGGCAATTCATCAACTAAATTGCATTGAGTAGCAATATCCACTCTAGACTTGGTGAATTCCTTGAGAAGGACTTTTTCATGATTTTCTTTTAGAATGTTATAATCATTTTGAAGTGAGTCATGCTCCAACTTCAAAATTTTATACTTCTTTTTCTCCTTCCCAAGAGATTCATTGAGCTCCTTTAATATGTTCATAAATTCATCACAAGAGAGCTCATCATCATCATCACTTACCTCAATTTTACCTTTTGCCATGAAGCAACGGATTAGTGATGGAAGTGAATCTTCATTGTCGCTTGAGGCGGAGGTTGAGGTTGATGAAGATGTCGGTTCTTCATCACTTGATGTGGAGCTTGAGGTTTCATCTCCCGATACCACTTCCTCAATGCAATCTTCAATGGAAGTGGATGATTCAAATAGTTCTTGAAGCTTTATCCACATTTCATGAGCGCTCTTGAGATTGCATATTCTATCAAAAATTTCATCGCTCACAACCCAAAATAAAACATTAGTAGCTTGAGCGTCGAGATGTAGGCATTTCGTCTCTCCTTCAGTTGGATTAACTTCATTCAATGGAGAGGAAAAGCCGACATCTACGATCCACCATATTTGGGGGCTCATGGATTTAAAATGAGAAGTCATAATTAATTTCCAATGAGCATAATTTGAGCCATCTAGCACAGGTAGAACGTGTGATTGCTCTAATCCTTTAGTCGACATCCTTTACTCTCTAGACGGTTAAGTCTAAAAGAATGAGAGACCTTGCTCTGATACCAATTGAAAGGACAGGGATGTCGCCTAGAGGGGGGTGAATAGGCGTTTATAAAATTAAATCTTAATTCGCAGTCGAAAAGAATCGGACTATCTGACTTGGGATATCGGACTATCCGATATGGATCGGACTATCCGATATGCACAATTGGATTATCCGATCAGAGCGATAACAATCAGATTTATCACAAGTTAGAGCTAGGCAAGGCAAAGCAACAAAAGGAGTAGTAAGCTAGCTATAACAATTACTTTTATACCAAATTAAGCTAGTTAGCCAAGCGGAAAACTCACTAGAAAAGTAGATCGGGCAATTTCAAGATTCAAAAACGAATACTAAAGCAAGAGTAAGAAGCAAACTTGGAGACGATGATTTTTCACCAAGTTCGGATCCTTGAGGATCCTACGCTCCGCTGAGGCGGCTCGGTTAGACTCAAGCCGGAGTCTCTTTCAACCCTCTTCCTCCCGGTGTTGCACACATGCACTCGCCGGTTGAGGCTTGGTCACGCTTGAGCCGGGGTCTCTCTCAACCCTTATCCTCCCGGTGTTGCACTTTGCACTCGCCGACGGCCCGGTCACCCAAGACACGGGGGTCTCTTTCAACCCGCTAGCCGCTCGGTGTTGCACCTTGCACTCACCGGCTTCACTTCTTGATCCCTTCCCTTGCGGAGGCGGAATCGAACATTCACAAACTTCCTACGGCCAACCACACACAAAGCTCCGGTGGCTCGTAGGCGACCTTCTAGCCGTCTAGGAGTCCTCAACCTCCAAGAGTAACAAATGCTCACGAAGAACAAGCTTAGAGATGAAATCAAGTGCTCAAAGATCAACACTTCCTCAACACACACTCAACCTAACACCTCACTCCTCAAACTCTTCCCAACCCTTCACACAAAAGGGGATCACTAAGATCTAAGGGTGGAGGGGTGTTTAGAGGGCTCAAGAACAAGAGGAGAACCCCTCAAAACCAGTGGAATGACTGCTACATCGAAATGGAGAGGAGAGGGCTTTAAATAGAGGCTCTAAAAAACTAGCCGTTATGCCCTGGTCAAACACATATCGGATTATCCGATATTGAACATCGGACTATCCGATGTGTGTAAACCTCCAGATCGGCTCCACCCGAAATTCAAACTCTTTTGAGTAAAAAGCACATATCGAACTTTCCGATATTGAACATCGGACTATCCGATAATTCCAGAGAGTACCCATTTTCAAAGATGTTTCACAAATTTTCTAAGTCCACATCGGACTATCCGATGTCAACATCGGACAGTCCGAACTCACTTCGGATAGTCCGAACTGGCACTAAGCAGCCCGACGAAAACGAGCATAACTTTTGATTCCGGACTCCGATTTCAGTGATTTTGGACTCTATTGAAAGCTAAGAACAAGAGCTACACAAATAATAAGGTCTCACTATCCAAATCCCAAAGGATAAATTCAGATTTCATAAAGAATCCAAGAGAGACCTACAACTCTCACTTTCCGGCACCACCAACACCACTCTCTCTAATTTTCACTTGAGCACTTGACACATCTAAAAGTCATTCAACGTTCGCATCCCTCTTAATAGTACGGCAATCCTTAGACTCAAATTCAAATGAGAAATCTAAGTCTTACATTCAATCCGCATGTCGTCTTCTCCGTGGATGCAATGTGCATGATGACCTTCACCAAATGATTGATGACATCTTCGCCTTGTCCAACTTGACTCGATTCACCTCATGAGACTCTCGTCCTATCAACCTTGACTTGATCATCCTCTCTGACGATCTCCACGCCAAGATCTTGACTTAGTCCTCAACTCTTGGTGACCCCGCCGTCTTGTTGACCTCGGCTTGACGATCACCCTCCAAGATACCTTTGTCATCATACACATACGGGACCTAATTCTTTCCAAATCACTCATGAAAGACATTAGTCCCAAAAGCTCAATAGATATGAACAAATTGATATTTCAGAGCAATTGATTACCACAAGTGTTTCACATAACGAAGCACAATCATGAATGGAAACACTTGACCTTATAAATGTTCTCTACTAAGTGCATCATGATGAATATGTAATTGATCTATATGCACTAGAGAGATAATTGCCGATAGGATGAATCAATTAAATCATGGCAAGGATCACAGTCTTTACTTAAATGAAGCACATGATAGAATATATACGAATTATACATGTGCAACTAATATTTGGAATAAGAGCAAATATGTGATCCTACACTAAAGTTAAACTTCACTAAGAGAAGTGCATGAGAAGATACGCAACTAAAACATGCATGCACCAATTCAATCTATAGCAATGTGAATTTTAACTTTAGTTAATACATGCATACTAAAAGCAAAGCACATAATGAACTCAAGTGAATATATATGCACAAATAAATATGATATGAACCAATGTGCATGTATATAATCAACATGTTACTTGGAGTTCACTATGCATTTGCATAAAAGGAATGCAATAACAAATATAGAAGGGATACCGAGATTGCATACCTTATTCTTTGCTTAACCATCCTACTTGATTTCCCCTAAATAGGTGAGACTAATATTCAACTCAGCAATAAACATGTTAGTCTCATAGTAATATAATCATATTAGAGGTTTGTCATTTGTTAATCACTAAGTTAAGCATTTACACAATTATATAGATTGTCATTATATGCGTTTGTCATTAATCACCAAAATAACATAAGTGCCTAGATGCACCTTCAATCTCCCCCTTTTTGGTGATTTATGACAAACCTATTATCAATTGCACCAAATGACAATATTAAGACATTTAGCATTAAAACAAACATTAAAACAACAATAAGAGATCATACTCACAAATTATCCCTTTTGACAATCGAGTAGGGACAATTGATAAATCCATAAATTCTCCCCTTTTGTCATTAATCCCAAAAGGTGCTTAAAAGATCCTTATTGTTTATTCAATAAAATCTGTTCTCCCCCTTGATTACACACTAAATAAAAAGGTTAGGGAGAACAAAATAAAAATAAGGAGCTAGGAATAGGGCAATGATACTGAGCTCCCCCTAAATCTAGGTAAGTTATGATATCAATTATATCCAAGATTTAGGTAATAGATGTTTCTAATTATACCAATTTAAAGTAGTCATGATTCACAGGATATGAGAGATGCTTAAACATGACACTTGAATATGATTTCACATGGCAAAGATTTATTCTTTAAACATCAAGATTATATAGCAAATTTATATAATTTAAGCACATGCTCATGATCAAATTAAATTATGAGAATCACGATCATATAGAGAATATTACACAAAAAGGAATTGCTTATATGATCGCAAGATATATACAAGATCACGAATCAAGATTGTATAAGTAAAATGCACTATCAATATTGATCAAGAATTTCGCAAGATTATCAAGGGCATACCTCTTTGCAATGTGTCACCCATATGTACATTTTAATTCTTGATAATGCCAAATGCAAGTTAGATGACACTTCAAAATAATTTAGAACCAGAGGATACCTCTTGAAATATACTAAGTGATGATATCAATTGAAAAATACAACACCATTTAAAATGAGACAATTGAGCATAATGGTGTGCAAAGACATTATTGAATATGGTCAAAAAGAAATACGTCCCTTTGTCGGTTCTTGTCCACCGCATGTTCGAATCGATCATGATCACCACGCCCGGCCTTAGATCCCTCGGACTATGGAGCTCCTCACCATTTCCTTCATCCCACCGTCGAAGATGACCCCTTTTCCAATACCTTGAACATCAATAGACAAGGACACGATTTTCGGGAACAAATATCTTCTAATTTGACCCAAGTTAGTTTGATAATGTCTAATTATGACATGCACAATATAGATGATAAACATGATAATACTACTTGCACACAATTTGGAGATAATACATCAATAGATACCAATTGAAGATTTCATTATACTAATTTACAATGAAAATGTTTGAAGCTCATTCAAATTTAATCTTGACATTCACTTGTAAGAGAGATAATGGGTAAAACACATTCGAGTTCACTCTTAAGCTTACAAGAGAATTTCTAATAAGATTCAAGAATTCCGCAAACTTTTTCTTTATATGGCCCAAAAGAGTGAAACCATGAAAACAGACCATATTTGGAGTTTTTAGAATACCACTGTAAAAACAGCATTTTCCCTCAGATTTCAGTCTGTGATTCAGAGTGCTGTTTGAGGTCTTTAAATCCACTTCCTGAATGAATGGATAAATGTTAATTGTAGATTATCCTCTTGTGGTCATTTGGAGCCTAAGAATGCAAGTTTTTACTTAGCCAATTAAAAGTTATGCTCATTTTAGTACTTGTTGTTTAGAACTACTGTCAATGCATATAACCTCTGCTCATATCTGATCTGGGAATTATTTATGCATCTCCTGAATGAATGGCTAAATGGTAATTGTATATTATCCTCTTGTGGTCATTTGGAGCCCAAGAATGCAAGTTTTTGCTTAGCCAATTAAAAGTTATGCTCATTTTAGTACCTGCTATTCAGAACTAGAGATAATGCATATAACCTCTGCTCATATCTGATCTGGGAATTATTTATGCATCTCCTAAATGAATGGCTGTAGTAGAGTTGTAGATTATCCTCTTATGATTAATTAGAAACTAGGTTCACTCAATTTGGATCAACGATGTAAAAATTATGATTGTTTGAGTGGCTGCTGTCCGGTATGGCCGTAGTTTGGTTTTAGTGTTGAATTGGTGTATGAAGTGGAGTTGGAATTGTGTGAGAGGATGAATTAGTCTAAATGAGGAAGTTAAAGCGCATTGCGCTTAGAGTGAAAGAGTTATTATTAATGGTTGCTTGAATTTTGATTGCTTTGTTTTGAGATGCATGAATATGTGATTTTTTTTCAGGAGGTGTGGCTTCAACCTCGCTCCACACCACTTCGTGAAGTTAAAGGCAAGTGTATCAATTAGTATGATTGCTAGGATATCATTTTCTTGCTAATATTATTGATTATATTTATGCTAGCCACATTGGTATATTTGTGAGTATGTTTATATCGAAAAACGATTGTTGAATGATTATGAATTGTTATAGATGAGTATGTTGTGATGATGAAAATGGTAAAATGATGATTATGAGTAAAATGATATTGTGCATGTGTATTTATGTTCATGTTGATGAAAATGTGGATGTTGAGCGCATTTTCTTTGTGATTTATGTATGTTAAATTGTATATGTGCATTTATAATGGAAGATGCGACCCATGTTGATGCGGGCCTCTGTGTTCACACGTAGTGAACACGAAAGTCCTACCTCGTAGTCCCATCCACAGATGTGGATGGGAGCGAGTCAGTAAGAGTAGGTGCCCTCCACGGGATGGAAGGGAATAAGGGTGCACACTGACGGGTGTGCACTCGGCAATACCGATATGAGCTAAAAGAAAAATGCGTTCATGAGCATGCACATTGCATTGCATCGCTAACAATGAGTTTTGTGTGTTAAATGGTACTGTGAGAAGTTGGGATAGAGTCGTGGACTCATCCAAAGAGATCTAGTGAGGTATGTGTAGGAATTAAGCAATGAAGTGAAAGAGGTAAATAGTGTTGATATAATTGTTGTATGCACTTGCTAAGTTGTATAAAAATTATAATCATGTTGATTTAAATGCGTTAATTGGTTATAAAATTATTATTTGATACACTTTGCTGAGTTCTGGACTCACGCTTGTTTATTTAATTGTTTTTAGGTACATGGAGAGCAGCTTATGGGAAAGGGGTTTAGCACCACTTTACTCATACTAATCATCCATGTAGTTAGAGTTATTGTAATATATTTCTCTTAGGTTTGGTTGAACTCATGTACCTTAAATGGTTCATGTGATTCTCTATACGGGTGCCACTTTGTTTTGCTCCCGCCACTATGAATTGATGCTATGGTTGTTATATGTTGTGCTTGCTCTTCCAAGTTATATGTTTATTTGGTTATGCTAGCTAGTTAGATGTCATGAATTACAACATATATGTTAATTGCTCTTTTGTCTGCTGAGTGGATGTTCGAGTTTTAGGGGAGGTGCTACCGAAATTTTTTGTTAAGTTCGGCAAACCTACTAGTATGTTAGCTTGCTTGCTAAAATTTCATGGTAATTTGTAGTGTTGGTGCTTGAGGGTGTAACATTCGGAGCACGTGGGGTGCCGGGGTGTTACACCTAGGGTTAAAAACCCTAGCCACGGCCCACACATGCTCGATGTCTTTGTGCTGGACGGTTCGTGTAGCATTTTGACATGAAATCCGAAATTTTTGAACTTTATACAATTATCAAAAATTATTTTTAACATTTTAATTCGTATAAATCATATCTATGCTTTGGAAAATTGCAAAAGTCTTTGAAAATTCCTGGAAATTCGTTGACTCATGTTTACTATTCAAGTAGTTTATTCTATCATTGTGAGATATGTTTTGACTCATGTAGATTATGATAAGATTATTGATTACCTTTGTTAATTAACTAAGCTTCTCGATCTCATCGGTCTTAAAAAATTACAAAACTATAAAATGATCATTTTTGAGCAATTATCAGTATAAATATGTTTGGATTACTAAACTAACATTATGTTTATTTGAAATCCGTTTCAACACGCACTAGCACTCAGCCAGTTGATAACGGAAGACGATCCTCTCAAGAAGAAAAAACAAATAGGCAGGGATGGAAAAACTAGGATAGGAATGTATGTGTAAAATAGAGGATTTGAAAATACAAGAAAAAGTATGAGATGAGGTGTTTGGAAGAAAAGAATGGGATAAACACATTCTGTAGCCATATACGGTCAATTGTAGCTATACGTAGCCTGGTTTGCCTTGATCTTCACAAAGGAAAAAAAGGGGTCTAGGTGGAATTGTAATTCTTATGGTTTTCCGATGAAATAGATAGCAAACTAAAGTTTTCTCCATTTTTCCTATGTCTTAATCGGCTGTTCCAAATGGGCGAATAATACCAAATTACTCCACTAAAACTACAAAATTCCAGCAAAGCAAAGAGGCCTTATGGAAACGAAACTAAAAGCTGCAAACCAAAGAGAGATGATTGTTCCTTGCTAAAGAGAGATAGAGATATAAGCCTTCCGATCATAAATAGTTGTCATTTTAGATATAGGTATGGTCTCTAAAATACAACTTTGATAGTTAATTTCTGTTATAATATATTTATAAAACCTAATAAAATTATAATACAATGAAAGTACTTTTCGAGAAAAATCTACATATATAATTTTCATGTACCCAATTTAAATATTTAAAATGGTATTAACATTCAAAGTTTTAAAAGTTTAACTATACCTATCTAAAAAAAGATAACTGTTTGTGATCAGAGGGGGTATGTAGGTTGATTGTTCCAAGCGTGCAGACTACATCGATGGATCACTTATGGGCTTGCATGCGTGGCGTTGGCATTTTGGCATGGATCGATGGATCACGTATGGGCTTGCATACGTTGCTTTCGTTGCAAGGACCGGACATGATGCTGCCTGTCGTCTCTACCATATGGTCCTACTGAAGGAAATCAGAGGAGCGGAAGAAAGATTATGGAAGCGTATTCACCTCTGCCGGAGGCCGCGTACATTCATTCATATAAGATGGCAAAAGCCCCCACCGTGGCATTACAAGGCAAGGATTACAACAAATCAATCTAATTAAAGTTTTCCTATTTTACCAGATCAATGCTAATCACAAGATATCATATAACAGCCCCCTTCAATCACAACCTAGATAGGTTGAGATTGTGTTTGAAATTTTCCAACTATTCACAGGTAAAGCTTTGGTGAACCTATCAGCAATTTGATCTCCTGAAGGAACAAAATCAATTTCTAACAATTTCCTTGAAACTCTTTTCTCTTACAAAGTGATAATCCACTTCCATATGTTTAGTTCTAGCATGAAATACTGGATTAGCAGAGAGATACTTTGCTTGTGCGCTTGTATGGTTGTTAACTGATTCCTATTCAGTTTCAGTAATGGAACTGGAACGTCTCTTTTGATGTCCTGTTGATCTAGAAAAATTACACCACTAAACCTACAAAATTCCTGCAAAGCAAAGAAGCCTGATGGAAACTAAACTAAAAGCAGCAAACCAAAGAGAGATGATTGTTCCTTTGCTAAAAGAGATCGAGAGATACTGTTCCAAGCGTGCAGGCTACATCGATGGACCACGTATATATGGGCCGGGCTTGCATTTTGGCATCGATGGATCCTTGCTCGTTCCTGCTAATTTGCTTTCGTTGCAAGCACCGGACTTGATGCTGCCTGTCTCTACCATGGACCTATATACCTACGCGTGCGTGCATTTAACAACACGAATCTCGGAGCAGATGGATCGATGTACACGATATGAATGCTTGTAGTTCCCACCTCTTGTAGACATGCATTAGTTTTCGCAGAAGTCTTGATTACTTACTCTTGATTAGTACATACGTACTACTAGCAGAGCATGCAGTATATATTCATTCCTTGTCTAGGTTGATCATCGTCGTCGTCATAATGTATGTATGAATGTGTGTGTATATATACAGACATACACACTTAATAACACAACACATTGCATGCATGCAATTGCAGTAGCAGAACTAAGAGGCAATGGGAGGCTTCAATCCTCCGGTGCCGCAGCAGGACAGCAACTGGGAGATCCGCGCAGCGGTGATGCTTAGCCTCCTCCTCCAGGTGCTCCTGCTGTTCGCCGGCCCCATGCGCAAGCGCTTCTCCTCCCCGGTGGCCAGCTTCGCCATCTGGTCCTGCTTCCTCCTCGCCGACTGGGTCGCCGACCTCGCCCTCGGCCTCCTCCTCAACAACATGGGCAACATCGGCGGTCCCAGATCAGGTGGAAGCTCCTCGCCCTCGACCGCTAGTGTCGGCGTCCACTCCTCAACGGACAACAGCATCATCTTCGCCTTCTGGACGCCGTTCCTGCTGCTACACCTGGGCGGGCAGGACACCATCACCGGCTACTCCATCGAGGACAACAATCTCTGGCTTCGCCACCTCATCGGCCTCCTCTTCGAGCTCTTCTCCGCCTCCGTCATCTTCGTGTGCTCCCTGCAGAGCAACCCCATGATCCTCGCCACCGTCCTCATGTTCGTCGTCGGCATCATCAAGTACGGCGAGCGTACCTACTCGCTCTACTCCAGCAGTGTGGATGGTGTCCTTGCCAACATCTTCGGCAAACCCAATCCCGGCCCCAATTATGCCAAGTTCATGACCGCGTTCAGCGGCAAGGAGAAGGCCGGCCTGGCGGTCGAGATCGTCATCTCCAACGGTGAGGCCAAGAAGGCGCAGGATGCCCTGGAGCAACACGAGGACGTTTACTTCGTGGAGACGATCAACAAGGGCCTGGAGGCGCAGGCGTACGACTTTTTCCGTACCTTCCGGAGCTTGTGCTATGATGTTACCGTCAGTTACAAGGAGCGCAAGATCAGCATGGCATACTTCCTCGAGCGTGACATGACAGCCAGAAAGGCCTTCAAGATGATCGAGGTGGAGCTCAACTTCCTCTACGACATGGTGCACACCAAGGCGCCCGTTGCCCACACCAAGGCCGGTTTGGTCCTCCGCTTCGTTGGCTCCGGCTGCATCGCCTCCGCCGTCGCCATCTTCTCCCTCCTCGACAAGGACAGCATCCAGCGCGTGGACGTCGGCATCACCTACGCTTTGCTCCTCGGAGGGCTGGCGCTAGATGTGGCCGCGCTCGTCATGCTCTTCTCCTCCAACTGGACGCTGGTCTTCCTCAAGAAGACCTCGCGGGGGTTCACGTGGCTCGCTCGGGCGGTCAGGTGGCTGCGGATGCAGACGCCGATGGCGACGTGGCGCTGGTCAGAGAGGACCATGCAGCTGAACCTCGTCAGTTACTGCCTGGGCAAGCCGGATAGCACGGTCGGCTTCGCCAGCCCGTGGGTGATCCGGTGTCTCGCCAAGATCGCCAATGCGCTGCACGTCAGGGAGATCTTTGAGGACTTCGTCTTCATCCAGCGTGAGCCCCTCAGCTGCAGGAGCAAAGCAGAGGGGCCCATTCTACTCAAAGTTATTTTCCAACGAATGAGGGATGCGGCCACGGAAGTCAAGGGCGCGACGTATGAGAAGATGAAGACGAGGAGCAGCCACCGTGGAGAGGGAGTCCTTGAGGCGCTCAAGGAGAGCATCGAGGGCAGCATCGAGGGCAGCATCGAGAAGAGCATCGAGGAGAGCATCAAGGGGAGCATCGAGGACATCATCGAGAGCATCAAGGGGAGCATCCAGGGGAGCATCATGGAGAGCATCAAGGGGAGCATCAAGGAGAGCATCAAGGGGAGCATCAAGGAGAGCACTGCTCTCGACGTCCTCGTGGGCAGCGTCAGGAGGGAGTTTGACGAGTCCTTGTTGATGTGGCACATCGCCACGGACTTGTGCTTCCTCCCCAACAAACTTACCGTGACCAGGGATGACATCGAAGATATGAAGTCCATCAGCAAGACCCTGTCGGAGTACATGCTGTACCTGCTGGTCAAGCAGCCCAAGATACTCTTGGCGTCGGCAGGCGTCGCGCTGCCCCGGTTCCGGGACACGTGCGAGGAGGCGCGGCGGTTCTTCCAGTCGGCGGCCGTGTGGGACCCCGACCACGCCGACGCCCAGAGGATGCTGCTGAGCGTGAACACCTCCATGGCACCGAGGGAGGTGAAGGGCGACCAGAGCAAGTCGGTGCTGTTCGATGCCTGCATCCTGGCCAAGGCGCTCAGGGAGCTCGACGACGACACCATGTGGGAGGTGGTGGCCGGGGTGTGGGTGGAGATGCTCACGTACGCGGCGGGCAAATGCCTGGGGAGCACGCACATTCAGCAGCTCAGCCGCGGCGGCGAGCTCATCACCTTGGTCTGGTTCCTCATGGCACACATGGGGCTCCACGACATGTACCACATCCAGGAGGGAGACGCCAAGGCCAAGCTCATCGTCCGTGACCAGTAGCCAGCCAGCTGCTTGAAACTATCGTCGTTGCATCCATCTGGCCTACTGCTCTATCTTTCGATTTTTTTAGACGTACTCTGCTTTTATTCTCACTCATTCTTTGTGTTGTCAATCTGACGTCCGACTAACTAGCTGAATTTCTCTTGCAACTGCATCTGCTCAGCTCAGCTGGATACTACAATGCATAACATTTTGGCATGTGAAATAAATTAAAGTTATCACTTGGGCCTTCCCCAAGACGTATTTCTTACCTATTGGCCCTCTTTAGGGTAATTTTCTGGCTTCACTAGCTCCTAGCTAGGGGCGAGAGTCATGCAATGCAAGGAGGTTTTAGGGTTCCGAGTGGACGGACTGTTGATAGCTAGAAAATGACAGTGTGGGCAGGGGCGGAGCTAGGATTTAAACATGGAGGGGGCCAATTGGACACCAAAAATATTATAGCGATATATATAGTCTTCATTATTTTTCTATGAATAAGAGAAGTCACATCTCATATCTGTATTAATTTAAATTTAGCTCTACGACTACCGAGAAGATTATACAAATCAATAAGTTCCTCGAAAGTGATCTTTGCTGCTAGTTCCTTCTCAATATAAACTATCAGGCAATGTCAAAGAAAATCATCTCCCATTTTATTTCGAAGGCGGGTCTTGACAAGTTTTATGGCTGAAAAAGCTCGCTCAGTGGTTGCAATTGACACTGGAAGAGTGATGACTAATCGCAGCAACTTGTCAGCCATTGGATAAATAGAAGCTTTCCCTGTTTTAGCTAGTCTATGTGTCAAATCAGCGAGAGATGGTAAATATTGTAGCTGTAGGTCTGGATGGTTGCATGCATCAAGTTGAAAATGTGGTAGTTGACATTCCAACTAAGCTCTTTCTTGACTAGAAAAATATGTGGGATAGAACTTGTCCACCAGAGTGCATATCTTTAACATGTCCAATGTATCTCGTCTTGGATCCAAGGATGCACAAAGGGTTAGAAGCTCTGTCGCTTGAGAACTAAAACGATCGTTCAACTCAACCAATTATTGATCTATTGCAACATCAAATACATCTATATTGTAATGATGTAACGTTGTAGTGTTATCATGCTTATTGCAAGATTTGGTCACATCAACAAACCTACAAAGTGCATTTAAATTAAATATTTAGGGAGTGTACCTTATATTATAATAGTATAATGCAAACATGAATTTATGATGTAATGTATATTCGAAATTCAATATTTGGGGAGGGTAACATACCTGTGATTCATACCAGGGATTCTCAATCTCATGCTTCACACAAAAACATTTGACTTCTTCTAAAAGAGGTTCCCAACCATTTTTGTTTCAAACTCATGTTGGGTGTTCACAGTTTTTTGTTCCAAAAGAGGGATCTCAATCTCATATTGGGTGTTCATAGTTTTTTGTTTCGTTGAGGGGTGCCAGGCCCCTGCCAGCCCCCCCTTCTCTCCGCCACTGAGTGTGGGACTTGGGAAATGAAGGACGGTGGCACAATCTTGACACAATTCAAGGCCTCAGAATTTGACATTTTTTTGGGCTAAAAAACAACTAACTGTATCCCATTTGACACACAATATTCTCTATGACAACAGTAATAGAAAAATAAATTACTGATCAACGTTAAAAGCCACATACTACAAATCCAGCTGCCTTAATCCTGACGGTGGAATTTCACAAGGTACATATACTTGCTCGTGTGAAAAGAAATGGCGTGCTCCGTACACGAGTATGCAGAAATATTACAGCACCAAAACATCAGGAGTAATAAATTGTAATGAGATGAAGATGCTGGCATCCATCGGTACACGCATGGCATTGTTATTGGAACAAAGGAATATATAATTCTGAGGCCCCATTTTTGGTACGGAACACCAACAATAGGTTTTATATGCATATAATACTAATCATATGATCAGTGGTTAGTACGCATATTTATAAAGTTGAAATCATATCCATACACAATGTATTACATATAATAGCGGAAGCATTTCTACAATATAACCTGTAAGGTCGATCAAAGTGCAACGGAAAAATCAAAAGTCCTGTAATATGCCACATAACACTCAGGCAATTAACGGGACCCTAGAAAGCAATCGATGCGACAGCTCATCAGGGAAGAAAAGCTCCAAATAGGGGCAGAGATAAATTCTAGTTGCTATGGAGAAGATACTGCCTGAGTTAGCTGGATTGTGGTTCACTGGAAACGCTATTCGAGGTTCCCCCCCTTTACTACTGGGTTTCGCCGGATTTGGGGAGGATGAGGTTGCCGTGCACAGCTCGAGTTTGCAAGGTTCTAGTGGTTGCGCAAGGATGGGGTAGGAGGAGACCCATGCTTTGTTTAAATAGGGAAGGATGTTAGAATAATTGGGCTAGGATTCATTTATAATTAAAATCAATAAATCCCAAGGCCTATGTGCAATACTAGGAGTTACGAGGACTTTAATCCCACATGGGTAATTGAGAGGTGGTTGACCAAACTTAAATAGACAGGTCATGTGTCTATATGTTGTGAGGTTGAAAAAGGGGATTGGATGTGCCACATGCGCCAGCAGCAGAGCATGTCAGTGCAAGTCAGAAACAGGTCTTGCATGCATGCAAGACAAAGCAAGCCGTACCAAGGCGGACGTGATGTGTTGGGCAAGTTTTTGTTGTTAAAGAGTAATTAAATCGGGCGTTTTATGACTAGTAACTACTGACCGTTACTAGTAACGGACGTGGTTGATGGTCGCTCAGAATCGACGCCGCCATTTGTAATGGCGATGTGGTTAATGGCCCTTTTGATGGCAAGTAACTGACTTGGTTAATGGTCTCTTGATGGCACCCATTACATCACTGAAACATCCAGGTGCATCCTCCCCTGGCGCCTATATAAGGAGGCGCCCACCTTGTGTCATCACACCACCACAGATACATTTCATCTCCTCCTAGCTCTCTATTGTTGTTGTTGCTGAGTGTTCCGTCTCGCTTCATCTGCGTACTGAGCGAATAGAGAGAGCAGCCTCCAAACCTTGCTCATTGTGAGTTCTGCGCCGAAAAGCCGCAATCGGTTTTTGGGAGCGCACGCGATCGCTCCGATTCAATCGACTACATCTTCTACTTCCAGAAGTCCGTTTGGGGGACTGCATTGCGAACCTCTACGCTGTATCAACTAAGATCGACTACATCGAATAGCTGCGATCAGAATGTCGACTGGTCCGCAGAACAGCGCCACCATTGCCTCTGGTAGGGATGGCAACGGGTCCGGGTACCTCCGGGTCCAGCCTCTATGGACCCGGACCCGAGACCCGAAATTTAGACCCAGACCCGAACCCAAAATCAGTCACGGGTCCAAACTCGGACCCAGACCCGGACCCGATGGGTACCCGGACCCGAACGGCTACCCGGACCCGAACGGGTACCCGGACCCATTACCAGACAAAGCAGGTTTTGAAATTTGGATAGCTTTTTTTTTTCAATTTTTCTGGCCGATGGCCTACCACCGGCCAGGTCCGCACGTTGGCACGCCGTGAGATGGGCGCACCGCGCGTGGGCTGGACCGGCAAGCTGTGAGGCCCATACGAGCAACGGGTGAGGCACTGAATGCACTCGGTCTTCCGCGTGCGGCTTTGCGCCTCGTTTCGGTCGGGCTCGGGGCAATTTTGACCCCACGCCGCATTCCCATCTAGACTGAGCAGTGAGCAGTGCCCCTCCTTTTGTAACCAGCTTCCACCGATCCAGCCGATGTCGCCAGGCGATGCGGTACTAACATTTTGTATCGCTGCTGGGGGTGGCGAAGTGATAGCAAAAAGGAGAACTGGACCGACGTATGGGCTTATGCTTACGGTGGTGGACTCCACTAACGTGTGGGCCTGGACGTGTGACCGTGGGTCTGGGGTGTCGGGGGCAGTGGTTCCCACGCGGAAACAGTTGAGCGCTAGGGGGAGTTACACGTGAGACTGTAACGGGTCCGGGTCTGGGTACCCACGGGTCCAAAATGAGACCTGCACCTGCACCAACCTGCACCGGACCAAATAATATACCCATGGATCCAAATTTGGACCCGGACCGGACCATCGGGTCGGTGCACCATGGTACCCGGACCCATCGGTCGGGCACCATGTACCGGACCCACGGGTATTTTTGCCATCCCTAGCCTCTGGTAATGGTCCTGCTACTGGGTACTTTCTTAAACTCTTCTTTTGTATGTTCTATTTTCTACAAATCTGCGAGCTAGGCATGATAGTTTGTTCAAACTTTGATATGTCTAGCAAAACAATTAACACTATATTATTGTTCATCTTGATCACATATGTCATGGTTTATTATACAACTTTATGGATTAAAAAATGCCGGAAAAATCTACTAATTCCAACAATCCAAAAACCTGATTGTAGGTCTTTTTCGGCTACTGGCTTTGCTGCTGCGCTAAAACCCAATGTGTTTGAGGACGCAAATTATAAAAGATGGCGTGCAAAAATGATATGTGGTTGATAGCCATGAACGTGTATCATGTTGCAAGCGGAAAGCCTAAGCCTGGAGAAACACAACTCACTCCCGAAAAGGAACAAGCGTTTGAGACTGCGGATAACTTGTTTCGTGGTGCAGTCATTAGCGTTCTTGGTGAGAACATTGTGGATGCATATATGCACTTATCCACCGGCAAGAAAATGTGGGATGCGCTTGAGGCCAAGTTTGGGGTCTCGATGCAGCAAATGAATCATGACGTCATGGAGTTAGTTTCATGACTACGAATGGTTGATAACCGATTCGTAGTAGAACGAGCTCATGAGATTCATCGCCGCAAAAAGAACTCTAAAACTTCCCATGTGTGTTACCCGACAAGTTTGTGGCAGTTGCATAATTGCTAAGTCGCCGCATTCTTGGAAGGATTTTGCTACTTCTTTAAAGCACAAGAGACAAGAATTGCGTTCTTCGATCCGATTGGTTCTCTTGATGTTGAGGAGAAGGCGAGAGCAAAAGACACGCGCGTGTGAAGGGACATGAGGGAAATTCTAGTGCCAATGTGGTGCGAGAAAGAATTTCCAATCCCAAAAGAAAGGCAAAAATAAGCCCGAGAACAAAAACAATGCCATTCAGAGTACCGGTTTAAGAAGAAGAAAACAACAAGAAAGGAGGTGCTTTGAAAAGGAAGTTCGACCATTGGGCCAAGGACTGCCCGTAACGCAAGGATAAGCGTAAAAATCAGCAAATGTTGTTGTTGCCAACATCGATGTTGGAACGTCCGGGTATGGTAATTTACCCTCGCTTCTTTCAAGATGTCATTTACGATTGGTGGATTGACACCGCAAATATTCATGTGTGTGCCGATATTTCCTTGTTTTCTTCTTATCGGTCGCAAGGACTCCTCCATCGTGATGGGGAACGGATCACATGCTTATGTTCGTGGTGTTGGCACGGTCGATCCGAAGTTTACTTCGAAAGATCGTGCAAAGATGTCCCATCTATCAAGAAGAACTTGGTCACGGCTCTCCGTGTAAAGAGGGCTATAACGGTGTTTGAATCCAATAAATGTGTTGTCCCTAAGTTTGGAACATTTGTTGAAAAGGCTATGAGAGCGAGGCTTGTTCCGCTTATCTTTGTCGGATTTGTGTAATAACGTTGTTAACCATGTGTGTGATGATGAGGCCAATGTTTGGCATTCCCGCTTTGTCATATTAATCTTGGTTGCATGAAGCGCTTAGCTAGTATGAGTTTAATTCCAAAGTTAACGTCATCAAAAGTTCTAAGTGCCAAACGTGTGTGCAATCTAAGCAAACTCGCAAGCCTCACAAGGCAAAGCAGAGGCGAGAAGCTTGGCAGATTAGAACTAATTCACTTTCGGTTTTGTGCGAGATGAATGGTGTGTTGACAAAAGGCGGAAAGAAATATTTCATGACGTTGATAGATGATTCTACTAGATTTTGCTACGTGTATTTATTGAAGTCAAAAGATGAGGCGTTTCACTATTTTAAAATCTATAAAGTCAAGCGTAAAATCAACTTGAGAGAAAGATTAAGCGGGTTAGGTCCGATCGTGGTGGAGAATATTTTTCAAATGAGTTCAATTTATTCTGCGAGGAACATGGCATAATCCATGAGAGGACGCCCCTATTCACCGCAATCAAACGGGTTATGGAGAGGAAGAACCGCACTCTAACCGAGATGGTTAACGCCATGTTAGATACATCGACTTTCTAAGGAATGGTGGGGTGAGGCTATATTGACAAAGATGTCATGTCCTAAACAGAGTTCCTACAAAGAATAAAGAGATAACCCCGCTTGAGGAATGGGAAAAGAAAAGATTGAATCTCTCCTACTTACTTAACTTGGGGTTGTCTGGCTAAGGTCAGTGTGCCAATCCCAAAGAAGCGTAAGCTTGGACCACAGACCGTGGATTGTGTTTTTCTTGGTTATGCTTTTCATAGCGTTGGGTATAGATTTTTAATAGTAAAATCTGGTATTCATGATATGCATGAAGGCACCATAATGGAATCCAGAGACGTCACATTTTTTGAGGATGTATTTCCAATGAAAGAAACACCTAGCATTTCTAGCGAAGAACCTATCATTTCTCCTGAGCCTACTATTCCTGTAATGCACAATGAACCCTCACTTGTGGAAAATCCTATAGATGAAGGCAATGAAGTAACTCGCAAGAGTAAGAGACAAAGGACTGCAAAGTCTTTTGGTGATGACTTTATTGTATATCTAGTGGATGACACTCCAAAACCATTGTCGAGGCTTATTCATCTCAGGACGCTGACTATTGGAAGGAAGCGGTTCGGAGTGAGATGGATTCTATCATGACTAATGGAACTTGGGAGATCGTGGATCGTCCTTACGGGTGTATACCTGTAGGATGTAAGTGGGTGTTTAAAAAGAAGTTTAAGCCTGATGATACGATTGATAAGTACAAAGCGAGGCTTGTTGCAAAGGGTTATACCCGTAAAGAAGGCGAAGACTTCTTCGATACTTATTCACCAGCTTGCCGACCGACTACTATTCGAGTACTACTATCATCGGTGCCTTCTCATTCCCGATTGTCCATCAAATGGACGTTAAGACGCTTTCCTTAATGGAGAGTTGGAAGAGGAAATTTACATGGAACGACCAGATGGATTTGTAGTAAAGGGTCATGAAGGAAGGTGTGTAAATTGTTGAAGTCCTTATACGGCCTTAAGCGTGCACCTAAACAAGGGCATGAGAAGTTCGACAGAACTTTGACATCTGCCAGCTTTATTGTGAATGAAGCTGACAGATGTGTGTATTATCGCTATGGTGGGGGAGAGGGAGTGATCTTGTGTTTGTATGTCAATGACATACTGATATTTGGGACGAACCTTAATTTAATTAAGGAGGTCAAGGACTTTTTGTCTGAAAGCTTTGAAATGAAGGATTTGGGAGAAGCGGACGTCATCTTAAACATTAAGTTGTTAAGAGAAGATGATGGTGGGGTCACACTTGTGCAATCCCATTATGTGGAAAAGGTCTTGAGTCGCTTTGGTTTTAGTGACTGCAAGCCTGCTCCAACGCCGTATGATCCTAGTGTGCTATTACGGAAAAATCAGAGTATAGCAATGGATCAATTGAGATATTCCTGCATCATTGGCTCACCGATGTATCTAGCTAGTGCTACGAGGCAGATATCTCGCTTGTCGTGAGCAAACTCACCGGTTTGTTTCAAACCGGAGGTGATCACCGCGTGTTTCTAGAAAGAGTATTACGCTACCTAAAAGGGACAAGAAGCTATGGAATTCACTACACCGTATCCAAGGGTACTTGGAGGGTTACTGATGATTCTAATCGGATATCCGATGTCGATGAGATAAAAGCCACAAGTGGATATGTGTTCACTTTGGGAGGTGGCGCTGTTTCATGGAAGTCTTGCAAGCGCACCATCTTAACGAGGTCAACAATGGAAGCAGAACTCACAAAGATTAGACACCGCCATCGTTGAAGCCGATCGTGCGTGAGCTTGTGATGGACTTGCCGGGTGGTTGAGAAACCGATACTGCTATTCTTTTGAACTGTGACAATCGATCGTGATTGTCAAGGTCAATGATTCTAAGGATAACATGAAGTCATCAAGACACGCCAAGAGGCGGTTGAAGTCTCGTCGAAAAATGAAAAACTCCGGAGTGATAGCATTGGACTATGTTCGACGGCTAAAACTCGCAGATCCTTTACCAAGGGACTATCACGGAATGTGATAGATGAAGCATCGAGGAGATGGGCTTGAGACCCACATGAGTCACGCCTTAGTAGTAACTCATCCTATGTGATCGGAGATCCCGTGAAGTAGGGTGGTGAAACAAGCTATTGGTCGGCCGAGGAGAGTATTCTTGTACATATCCCACTCCGTTGGAGATGCATTACTCTCCTATTCTGTATGGCAGGTTGGTTATACCTTAATGTGTTCCGAGTGGCTTACAAAGCAGAGATGTTGTCCTACAGAACATCTTATGAGGAATACACCTATATGAGCCCGATCGCTAGTCACGGTCTATGAGACCGAGTGATCTCTAGAAGCTCATGAAAGGCCAAGGAGTATGACTTATACGCCCAAACCGAGGGGATGCTTATGGCGACCTTAGTACCAAGAAGGACTTTGGTGAAACTTATTCGCACAAAACTGCCAATTCAAGGCATAGTCCATTGTTAGGTTGTGGATGAGTGTAACCTTTGCCCTAGGTGGATGTTCAACTTAACAGTCTCCATCGAAACACTGGTATATCAAACAACAGTGGAACTGAGAATATTTCACATATGCCTTGGAATTTGGTGGGGATTGTTAGAATAATTGGGCTAAGGTCCATTTATAATTAAAATCAATAAATCCCAAGGCCTATGTGCAATACTAGGAGTTACGAGGACTTTAATCCCACATGGGTAATTGAGAGGTGGTTGACCAAACTTAAATAGACAGGTCATGTGTCCATATGTTGTGAGGTTGAAAAAGGGATTGATGTGCCACATGCTGCTACAGAGCAAGGCCAGAAGTCAGAAAGAAGCCGTCATGCATGGCAAAAGCAGCCGCACCAAGGCGACGTGATGTGTTGGGCAAGTTTTTTTGTTAAAGAGTAATTAAATCAGGCGTTTATGACCAAGACCATCGATCGCTACTAGTAACGGACGTGGTTGATGGTTGGCTCAGAATCGACGCCGCCATTTGTAATCGATGTGGTTAATGGCCCTTTGATGGCAAGTAATCGACTTGGTTAATGGTCTCTTGATGGCACCCATTACATCACCAAACATCCAGTGCATCCTCCTCGGCGCCTATATAAGGAGGCGCCCACCTTGTGTCATCACACCACCACAGATACATTTCATCGCCTCCTAGCTCTCATCGTTGTCTGCTGCTGAGTGTTCCGTCTCGTTCATCGCGCGCAGACGAATAGAGAGAGCAGCCTCCAAACCTTGCCTGCTGCGAAGTTCCTCGCCGAAAAGCCGCAATCGTTTTTGGGGAGCGCACCGCGCGACTGCTCCGATTCAATCGACTACATCTTCTACTTCCAGAAGTCCGTTTGGGGGACTGCACTGCGAACCTCTACGCTGCATCAACTAAGATCGACTACATCAAATAGCTGCGATCAGAATGTCGACTGGTCCGCAGAACAGCGCCTCCATTGCCTCCGGTAATGGTCCCGCTCAGTGGCGGAGTCAGGATTCTTCGAAGTCTCGGGCCAAAAACTAAGCAGCAATAACTAACACCAAATACTATCCACATTGAGATACAATAAAAACACTACACAAATACACAATTAAAGATAAATTTGAATTCCATGCTTAACATTTCAATAAAATAGATAAAATATGTCAAAACAATATAACGTAGTGGAGTGGTAGAAAACTTAATATCTAATTAAGAAAGGTTTGGTGTATCCGAGACTATTATATTTTCATCAACAATAGAACAAGAACCTGAACCTGTAAAAGAGGAAATTGCACATGTAAATTAGGCGGACAAAACTATGAAGATAACTATTAAAACAAATTGTATTAGAAGAATATAATATACCACTAGCACGAAGACTACGAGGTAGTTGTTGCTTACGAGACCTCATACTTTGAAAACATTGTAAAATCTTGTTATCTTCAATGCTTGCAAATACATTTCGCTTAATGTAGCAACTTCTGTTTTGACAATGTTCATAGCTGAGAAAACTCTTTCTCCTGTTGCGGTTGCAACAGGCAAAATCAAAGCTAATTCAATGAGGCGATATACCAAAAAAAAAACTATGTATCTATCAGACTGAACCATCTTCACACAGTAAGATTATCAAAATTATTACAACAAGGCAAGAGAACACAACATGTACCTTGGCTCACATTCTTTTACTTCAGTGAGATCCTTTCCCAGCAAATCCATCCACTTCGCATTGTCTTTCACCGCATTCTCGTTGTTCACACAATTAGGCCTGTTCAGGCTACTCCTGGGAGCCACGGCCACCGCTATCTCCTTATTACCCTCATCGTCATCGCCGGCCACCGCTGTTTTAATCTTCTCGACCTGAGGCAGCTTGTCCTCGGCGACAGCGGCGACGCCGGCCGGCCTTAGAGATGCAAAGGATCGGCATCATCGCTTCCATCGTCTTTGGATTTGGGGAGGCACGACAGGTAGCATAAGGGAGGAGCGCAGTAGCTCTCACAGTGGGAACTCCTCATCAAAATAGCGAATTGGAGAACTGAGCTCCAGAAAAACCCACCACATCAATCAAATCTCCCAAGGGGCAGATCAAAAACAGCCATCGCCACCAGAATGCGACCAGGAATTACTCCAAGAATAGCAATCTTCACCTTAGAACAATCAATCGGCACTTCAATCCGAGTCTGGATCAAGAACAGGGCCAGACGCATGCGACAGCCGACCAGGGCAGCTGCGCTATTTGAGCTGGGCCTCGGGCCCAGGCCCCAGTGGCCCGAGGCCCAGCTCCGCCCCTGGTCCCGCTATTGGGTACTTTCTTAAACTCTTCTTTTGTATGTTCTATTTTCTACAAATTTGCGAGTTAGGCATGATAGTTTGTTCAAACTTTGATATGTCTAGCAAAACAATTAACACTATATTATTGTTCATCTTGATCACATATGTCATGGTTTATTATACAACTTTATGGATAAAAAAATGCCGGAAAAATCTACTAATTCCAACAAAGGAGGCGGCGTGCACAGGGTTTAAACGCAGCTCGAATTGAGGCTGGTCAGGGCGACGCGTGAGAGTTCTCTGCCGTGTTAGTGCGAATCTAGAAGGAATGATCACCGTAGCAGTGCACTGGTAGGGGCGGCGGTGACGTGGCCACCCTCGGGCTACGCGATTGTGGTGCCGACTGAAGGAGGCGACAGAGAAGCAAAGCGGCAAGGGGCGGTGCTGCCCTACTTCGCTCGATTTCTACGCAGAGGAGAGGGGGAGGAGGAAGAAGGCTGGAGAAATGGGAGGAGGTGGCTGACAGGTGGGGAGAGAAGCTAGTCGGCAGTACACAGATAAGGAATGGGCCCCACTCGTAAGTGCGACAAAGAAGATCAGGCTGATCTCTTATATTTGCCATCTAGATCTTAACAATTCATTGAGATGCCAAATCAAATCAAGATTTTCTGAAAATTTTTGAGAATGTCTGAAAGATAATATTTGTTATCCAATAAAACTTTAAGGTTAAAATTCACTGTATAAAAATTTACATAATTCTGACAATGCAAGTTGTCCAATTTTACATATTCTGTATTTCATTTAAATAAGGTTTTATATGCAATATTTTCTATAAATTTTTTCAAAATTTTAAATGATAAAATTTATCTTCTGTAAAATTTTCATATTTTTTATATTTTATATTTAAATTCTAAGAATTTCGACATCGCTAAACTTAGAGTTAATTGCTTTCTATTTTTGAATTTTGAAAAGCTTTAAATATAGTTTTTAATTTTTTTATATTTTTAACAGAGATAAAACTTGCACTCAGGTATACCTGGTAAAAATATCAGCTCAATATAAGGTTTGAAGATTTTTATAAAAATCTGACATTGATTTGATTTGATATCAAATCTCATGATTCTTATCCCTTATCTTTTTATTTAATGCATTCAGATTATCTTCAACATCATAATTAGGGTTCTGGAGGTTTATAATATTTTAATATTATTTTTGCAGATTTTTGTTGATATTTTGTTTTTACCTTTTTAGTTTTACCATTTCACTTAATTGGATTTCTTTTGAGAGAAAAAGCCAAAAGGATTAAAAATAATTCAAGAAAACAAAAAAATGCAAAATTAAATCATGCAAAAATTTTGAATTTTCATTTATCATTTTATTGAATTTTTTGGATGTTACCGTGGATGAAGGAAGCTTGGATCTAGCCGGGTCCCACGACTCGCGTTCGTGGCCACCTTGACTGGGCCCATCAATCCGGATATTCTATTCTGCTCCACCGCTCGTAACGTCCCATATCTCTACTACTTTTAATTAGGAGTTGGTGATGTTATATCTGTTCTCTACCACCAATCCACAAAACCGAACCAGACGAAAAAAACCGGTCTATTTTTTTTCTTTCATTCCTAGCGATAGTTCTCGATCTCGTTCCTCTCGAACAAAACCAAACCGACCCCTTTATGTTTCGTTACCAATTTTATTTTCCGTAGCAACGTACAGGCATTGAACTAGTACATCCATCATGCAGCTGCCACACGTGCCTGCCAACGCCCAATGACCATGAGCCTCCAACATGGCTCGACCGTGCGAGAGATCACCGTCGCAAGAGCGCCTACTCCCGCCACCGCTTTTCTTGCTCAACTGCCGAGTGGTCAAAGGTAGCTAGGGTTTTAAACCCTAACCACCCGTTCGACTGCCCAATTGGCCCAAGTAGGCCCTATGGGCGACCACGGCGAATGCATGCTTGATGCCCTTGTGTTGATAGTCTTTTATTAGCATTTTGACTTGAAATCTGAAAATTTTGGACTTTATATAATTATCAAAAATTATTTTTAAAATATTTTAGTTCGTATAAAATCATATTTATCCTTTGAAAAATAGCAAAAATCTTTGAAAATTCCTAGACTCATGTTTACTATTCAAGTCGTTATTCTATTACTGTAACATATGTTTCGACCCATGTAGATTATGATAAGATTATTGATTACTTTTGCTAATTAACTAAGCGTCTTGATCACATCAGTCTATAGAAAAATTACAAAACTATAAAATGATCATTTTCGAGCAATTGCCAATGTAAATATGTCTGGATTACTAAACTTACAATATGTTTATTTGAAATCCGTTGCAACACACGAGCAATTACCTATAAATATGTCTAGGTGGATGTTGTAATTCTTGTGGTTTTCCGATGAAATCAGTGGCAAACAAAAATTTTCTCCGTTTTTCCTATGTCCTAATCCTCTAGTCCAAATGGGGTGAATAGTAAAATATCCCATATGAATTGAATTATTCCATCCACTAAACCTACAAAATTCCTGCAAAGCAAAGAGGCCTGATGGAAACGAAACTAAAAGCAGCAAACCAAAGAGAGATGATTGTTCCTTGCTAAAGAGAGCTCGAGAGATTTTTTTTTGAAAGAGCAGCAAGAGAATTGCTGCAAATTTTATTAACAGGAAGAGAGCGATATTTGGTCCTAGTTTTTTATGGAGAAAAACCGGGGGAAAAACCTCACAACACAACCCCCAAGACAACCATACAAACACGCCACTGCAAAACGGTCAGAAACAACTCAAGAAAGAGGAGCTAAGAAAAAAAACAGAGAAAAACAGAAAGAACAAGAAGGGTTTTGCGGGCAGAGAACGAAAACCCAGGGAAACTAAATCATAGCCAACAAAGCTGTGGCAAAACCACGAGTGAGCACCGCATCCTTGATTGATATAGCTACCTGCTCCGACGTTCTAATCATCCCCTAGAAAATGAGTTTGGCAATGGCAATCGATCCTCTCAGGATCCTCTTCTATTTATATCATTGATTACACATATTGTGATCCACAATTAAAGCTAATACTTGAACGTGCTAAAGGCAGTGCAAGTGACGCCATGCCGCGCACTGCGCAACGCAGGACTCGGTCACCACGCAGGGTCCAGTCCAACTAACACTCTCATTCTTAACAAACTCGCCATTGTCGTCATGCTCACCTTCACGGGTGTCGTTGTGATAGGAGGGCACCACTATGCTGTTGCTACCACCACTTCGTCTCTGGGAGAGGGGGAGAGACGGGTTGAGAGGACGCCATCGCCGTTTTGCGCGTACGTGCATATGGCTCTCTGCCTCTAAAAGGGACTGGGGCTAGGGTTAGCAGCCCTAGCCACAGGATTAATAGGACGGGTCGGGAAGAGACGACAGCGAATGAAGGAAGTGTGGATCTTACCGGGTCCCACGACCCGACTTTGTGGCTGCCATGACTGAGCCCGTCAAGCTAGATCTACCCTTCCACCGCTCGCGACACCCCATATGCGTCAGCCACCGTGCAACCGCCATGCATGCCCACCAATGTGCAACAACCACGAGTCTCCACCGCCGCTCAACCGTGTGAGAGATCATCATCACAACAGCGCACCAAGAGCCCGCTTCCGCCACTGCTTTTCTTTGCCAGCTATCGAGTGGTCAAAGGCGCCTAGGGTTAAAAACCCTAACCACGGTCCACACGCGCTTGATGTTGTTGAAAAATTAGACAGTTTCCAGATTAAATTCCGAATATAGATCATAAACAGCAACACATAAACTAGCATGCATCTCTCTAATACACTAGACAGTACGAACATCATTATCATCTTGATAGACATAATTAACCACGAGATCAGAGCAAATCGTACGTACTGAGCAGAAGAGGATGACGGCGCGTTACGGTGCGGTTGCGGTGTTGACGTAGTAGATGCGGTTGCGGTGTTGACGAGGTCGACGCAGGATCGCTGTCGCAGAGTCATTGCTACGACGACGCCCAAAGAAGCAGGAGCGGGAAGACGAGCCGTGGTGACGATCTTGAGCAAGCCGCGCAAGCGCTTCCTAAAACCTTATTCGCCTCTCCGGTGTAGGATCGCAAAGACGAAGGGTTCCGGAGACCTGCTCTCCCGATCGCGATGCACGCCGGCGCCGGGATGGAGAAGGCTACGTATGCAAGAAGAACGAGAGGTGGCAAAACCCTAATGTGTGTTTCAGATTCTACACGGGTGGCGGCGCAGATATATAGGATAGCTGTGTAACCGTGACCTAACGTGACTCAAGACGTGCCACGAACGGACTCGAGCATACAAGATCCTTATCTCATACTAGCTACCATGATTCCGAGTAGCAAAAGAATAAACGCAAAAGGAAGCTGCTTCACGCAAGGCCTTGGACCGGATTTCGACGGACCATTCACGCAGTGCCAGACGCCCGCCTCCGCCCCGCCCCCGAGCCCGAGGCGAGGCGCGTGTGGGCTTTCTTCTTCTCCTTGCCATGCTTCTAGGAAGGTGGAGAGAGCTCTCCTTATAAATTGGTCATCCTCCACCTCCACAAGCAATATGGGACTAATGCTTGCACACATGCCTCCTCATGAATGGGCCTTTGAGATTTTCTAGGATTTATTTGTCTCAATTAAGTGGGCTTGGCCCAAATAACCCAACAGATGTCATTGTACTGGACGGTTCGTGTAGCATTGACATTAAATCCGAAATTTTTGAACTTTATACAATTATAAAAAAATTAATATTTTTTAACATTTTAATTCGTATAAATCATATCTATGCTTTGGAAAATTGCAAAAGTCTTTGAAAATTCCTGGAAATTCGTTGACTCATGTTTACTATTCAAGTAGTTTATTCTATCACTGCGAGATATGTTTTGAATCATGTAGATTATGATAAGATTATTGATTACCTTTGTTAATTAACTAAGCTTCTCGATCTCATCGGTCTATAAAAAAATACAAAACTATGAAATGATCATTTTTAGCAATTATCAGTACAAATATGTTTGGATTACTAAACTTACATTATGTTTATTTGAAATCCGTTTCAACACACGAGCACTCGGCTAGTTGATAACGGAAGACGATCCTCTCAAGAAGAAAAAACCAATAGGCAGGGATGGAAAAACTAAGACTAGGATAGGAATGTTTGTGTGTAAAATAGAGGATTTGAAAATACAAGAAAAAGTATGAGATGAGGTGTTTGGAGCAAAAGAATGGGATAAACACATGAATCTTGCTAACAAAGCATAAGACAAAATACTCTTGTTCTGTAGCCACATATGGTCAATTGTAGCTACATAGCTTGGTTTGCCTTGATCTTCTCAAAGCAAAAAAAAAGGTCTAGGTGGAGTTGTAATTGTTATGGTTTTCTGATGAAATCGATGGCAAACGAAATTTTTTTCCATTTTTCCTATGTCCTTATCGGCTGTTCCAAATGGGCGAATAGTACCAAATCCCATATATATGAATTGAATTACTCCACTAAAACTACAAAATTCCTGCAAAGGAAAGAGGCCTAATGGAAACGAAACTAAAAGCTACAAACCAAAGAGAGATGATTGTTCCTTGCAAAAGAGAGATCGAGATATACGTCTTTCGGTCATAAATATATAGTTATCATTTCAGATATCGGCATGGTTTCTAAAACACAACTTTGACAACTAATTTCTGTTATAATATATTCATAAAACCTAATAAAATTATAATACGATGAAAGTACTTTTCGAGAAAAATCTACATATGTAATTTTCATGTACCCAATTTAAAACGATATTAACATTCAATACTTTGGAGGTTTAACTGTACAGGGGGTATATAGGCCGATTGTTCCAGGCGTGCAGTCTACATCGATGGATCATGTAACAGCCCTCTAAATTAAAAATAAAGAAAAGTGAAAGATTAATATTTAAAAATGGAAATGAATTAAAATTGTAATTGAAATCAAGATTTTGATTTTAAATAATATTCTTTCCTCATTTGTAACAGCCCGAAAATCATAAAACAGTAAAAGTATGATATTTAAATTTGGTTATGAATATTTCTGGATTTTCTGAATATTGTTTGCTTTATCTGAATTTTTTGTATTTTATGTTGTGAGAAAAGTCCTATAAAAGAGAAATGGGCAATGAAAAAGAGAAAAAGATAAAAAGTAAAAATTTGGAAAAATTTGTCATGAGAACCCTGATTATTCAATTAAATCATTTGAGCCAGCAATTGGAATTTTATGCATGGAGAAATGAAGAGATAAATAACAAGAGACAACTTTTAATCAAAATAATGCATTGTCATAATTAATACAATAATTTGGAATGTGAATTGGAGCTGTAAAAATTATCATGAATATCTCAATACAATATCTACCTCTGGTAAAAATATCATAAATTAATAATCTGATTTAAGACTTCTCAAAATTTAAAAACAGAAACTCTGAAAATCTGGAAACTGCAATGTCAGAATTTTTATAAAATAATGGAGCAACATTTTGGCCTGAAACTTTTAAAGAAGCATTCTTAGCTCAAATACTTATGAAAATAAAATTTCAAAAATAATGGACTTCAATTGCTCTCACGGAAAAATTCAAAAACATTTTGAAAACTAGTTAACTTTAAGGAATTATTGTATGAAAACCAAAGTAGCGAATTGAGCGAAACCAAAGAAAATGGAAACTACATACTTTTTTCTCTCTACATAAAAATTTCTAGAAAATTCCGAAAGTGACAAAACTGCTTTTGAATTAATTGAACTTGTGATCAAAACAATCGGATGCATGTACAAAGAGTGTCAGCCATTATCTAGTCGCCACTGCAGCTTGCATCGCCTCACTGGCTGGTGGACCGAAGCCGCAGCTCATTCCTATTTTCGCTAGATTTCCCCGTTTGCTCCGACTGACATGGGGGGTCCTCATTTTCGTTCAGGCCCACTCGCCAGCCTCACCCTCACGTTGTCTTCTTCCTCCAGCTAGTAAAGCCCCGAAGCAAATCCTCTTCCCTGTTCTTCCGACCGAACCGATTTTCACCTGAGTTTGATTTAGTCTAGTCAACCGCCTCGCTAAGTCGTTGCATCACCAGTGCCGCGTCGCTGCTTGACCATGACGCAACTCGCTAAGCTTCACCGCCCATACCTCCGTCGATTGCCGCCACAAGCCTCTCGCACCATACCGCAGTTGATTAACGCCAGAGGCAAGGCTTTACTTTCCCTCACTCCCTCGCTTTCTCCTCGCTCTTCTTCTCTCAATGAGACGCCCAAACCTCATTCCTTTTCACCATTGCAGATACCTCGAGCTCAAAACTCAATCGCATATCTTGTGACACGATCATCAAACCCAAATTCCTTCAAGCATTAGTATCTGCACTCATAAGGATCAAGAGCCCCAAAAATAATTGATCTTCTTCATGCGAATTGTGCCGCCGTGAGCCCTTCTTCCTCAAAGCCGCCACCAGTGGACAGCCCTCCTGAGCTTCTCTCATGTAAAACTCAAAACGGAATCCTCTCGACTCGATGCTCAAACACTTACTCATTCGAGCTCTAGTGCGTTGATTTCTTCTCTCCACCGCCGCCATTGATGCACCAGCAGAGCTCGTGGGCGACCTCCCGGTAGTTCTTCGCCGAATTGACTCAGACGGCTATACTGCCATGCTCTTCCTCCCGGAGTGGTCGCCACGGAGATCCACCGAGCACCTCACCGCTAAGCCCTAACTGCCCCCTTTACGTCTCTGCAAGGGGCCAAGGAGTCTGCTCGTAGAAGAAGGGTAAAAGGCGCCAAGATAGGAAAACGATTTTCCTTTTTCCAAGCATTTTTCCCAAACCAAGTTAATTTCAAGCTTGATTATCTTCTTCATTTCTAATCTGAATTCAAGAAACAAATTTATGTATTCATATAAAATCAAAAAGAATATAAATATGTAAAAATATTAAACTTTTGAGTTACGTACTAATTATTGATATTAAACTTTGATGTTGGTGCTAATATAGTTTTTAATGAGAAATTGAGTATAATAAGTAGTGAAATGATGAAATAAATATTAATGAGATGCTAATATCAGAGTGTATTTAAATATACAAAAATACTAAAATTTTGAGTCACAAAACAATTAGTAAAATTTAAATTAGGAATAAACATTATTATCGATGTTGTGGTATTCAAAGAAAAGAAATTCCAAAAATCATTAAATAAATTTACATGTGTCCCGAATCATTATAAACTCAAAGTGTAAAAATTCTTAATTGATGAATCAAATTTATATTAATTGTTTTGCAATCATTAATAAACCCTATTATGGCCATTAACAAAATGATAAAGTAATTTATATTAAGTTCTTAAAAACAGTGAAGACATATATATGTAAAAATATTTGAATAAAGTTTAATTTGAATTTTTTTATCATAAAGAAATGTCCAATGTAACAATAATCAAATAGGAAACCTATTGTAGTTTAAGTCAAAATAATGCCAAACCAACTTTAAAACATTTTTAGGATTGCTACCTGATAACACCTGAAAAATGAATCAAAGATCATATATAGTGTAGTTAGAAATGAAATTTGAAAGTTGGCCGATTTAACGTTATTCATTGTGGTCATTTAGGCTACTTCAGCAGTAGATAAAATAACTCATCCAAATACTAAAATCTATGAAACTTGTTTAGTAACACTCTACAAAGTTTGTGCTACCATATTCTACAAACACATCTTAATTATAGTATGCTTTCCATTTAAATCAAGCTAGTCCAAAACCCTTAATCGTTAATCGTTGTCTTTACCTTTTTGGCCGATTCTGTGAATTATAAACAAAAGTTGCCACTTAAGCTTTTTCGTTGATGAAAATAATAACTTATCTAAACCCTAAAACTTATGAAACTAGTTTAGTAATGTTCTTTAAAGTGTAGTCTACCTTGTTAGGAAAAGATAATCCCAATTTGCTAACGTTTTCATATTAATCTTGTAGGATAAATAACCCTAAATGATCATATTTATGAATTCGGTAGAAAGAATAATTGGGCTTTAATTGCAATCGGGAAATTAGTAGTTATGAAGTTTGTATTACCAGAACCTTCTTAAATGTCTGGGAAATGTTACCAGTAGCCTGAATCAATAGATCTACCTTACATGAAGCTGGTTCTATGCGAAATCAATCAAAGATAAAGAACTATTCCATCATAACCTAATGTGATCGTTTAAGCCTTTTTATTAACTCGCAAAGCAGCTCATCTAAATCTAAATTTTGTAAAGAATAGCTTAGAAATGATCTTTAGGATATAATCTACAGGAATCTAAGAAAATATTCATATTTGATCTTGCTGTGAATCTGAATCCTAATAGAGCAAAACCTGCAAGTGTTAAGATTGCCAGAACTCATTGTGAATAGTAAATCAATGAAAGCTTGCAACTAATGAATAATTCTATTAATTCAACCAATTTTTGCATCTTGAATTCGTAAAATAAAATTATTAAAATCATAAAGGGCAATCCCTGTTTCTTGTAAAGAGTCTTTATTTGTTTTGCTATCTATTTTCTTTTGCCCTTATTGAAGTTAGTATTTTGCTTTTATTTTCATTGATTGACGTGTAGAACCCGACGCCTTTGTTTCGCTGCCGCCTTCATCACCGCGATCTCGTCTTTCGTCAGTAAACATTTATTAAGCAAGGCAAGCACCCCTTTGACCATATTGATCCCAGTATGTAATATACTTTGTTTTACTAAACTATTTTATGCATGCGTTTACTTTATGTAAATTGCTATTTTGCGGTATTGGTAGTTATACCTGTTGTCTCATTAATCTCCTTTGATGATTATGTACATGTGAACCTTGATAACCATAGATTAAGGTTAGGCATTACTTAATGTCATCATGGGTATATGCGTTCATATTATTCATGCTTAGCCATGCTTTAGAATCAATGATGTAAATGATCAGATTAAAATTGTTTCCTGAACACATTGGAAATGGCACTGCTGGTTGCTGGTAATTTTGATTAAAAACCCCAAATAAAACTATGTTTTGATGCCGGCGATTATTGGCAATAGCCGGAAGTGCATTAAGGGTCTTGCACGTAGTGTAGGGTGAAGAATTGCCCGTGTCGGATTAAGGACCGAACATCGTGTTGTATGATCCAAGAATATCCGTACAAACCACAAGTGTGAGGATGGGGTAGCCTTAAACCGATTAAGTTATCTAGTTTAACTTTGCATTTTGGAAGGCCAAAGTAGTACGGGCTCTCCTTTTTAAGGTTTGCTCGACGGGGTGCCCTCACCGAGGTGTTGGGAGCCACACTTTCCAATACAACAGTGTACGCCATACTTGGGAAGTTCCAACATTTCTATGCTCTGAGTTCTTCCATCATAGTATGGGCTTAACGTCCCGTCGCTGGTGCAAAGTTAACTTAGATAATGTAAAGGTTTTCGTCATGAACATTCTGGCCACCACGCTTACAATGGGATGTGAAGCGTGTGGCAAAAAGAAAAGGTCATGTCTTGTGGGTACAGTTGTACACCTCTGCAGAGTTTGAATCTAATCGATTAGCCGTACCCGTGGTCATGGGTGTCTTGGCGAACTGATGCGAGTTAAATGTTTTATTATTTTCAAAAGGGTTGGTTTCATTTGTTTTGCAACTGTGCTTTATGTCGAAGGGCTGACATTGATGGATTTCAGGACTGTATGTTCGTCGCTCACGTCATGGAGGACTGTGAGTGTTATTTATGCTTTACTTATTTGTTATCAATCAATCTTGCTCTTATAAATTCCGTTTGCAAATAACTTGATTTACAATTCAATTTAGCTTTATGCAAATCAACTGTAGTAGCCTCCTTTGAACTGGCCTGCATTTATGCATTTGCAATAAGTCTTGCGGAGTACGAAAGTACTCACCCTTGCTTAATATATTATTTATAAGTGGATTAGTTGCGAAGCTCTGAAGGTTTGTTTCATCGCAGGTTGCGGGAAATTCTTCATCGTGATCTTTCTAAGGATTTATGCCTGATCAGTTGCCTGCGGGATTGGTTGGGCACACTACAAGGCCTTGCTTCTTTACTGCTATATTCTCTGAGTTGTAATATTTATGTATTTATTAGTTTCCACTTAATTAATATGTTGTATGGTTGTGATTTCAATTGTTGAAATGTGCGTGCTAGCTACTGATCTAGGGACTAGTACTGCAAGCACATTAGATTTCCATTTTTGCATTCTGTGTAAAAATGGGGGTCGTTTAAGTTCTTTCATTTCAATCTTAATGAAAAGGAAAACTTCAAAACTTAAAATCATTATGATCAAAACCAATAAAATATCAAAATGAGTTTGAAATGTGAACTTGATTTGAATTTTCATCTTTCTGAAATTCTCTTTCATTGTTGCATTTTCTTGAGCTTTTGCATTTGCAAGAAAAGTTAAATGCATTGAAATTGTCAAATGGTAAAAGAAAGAAAATAAAAAGGAAAACATTAACAAAAATAATATTAAAATTTCAGAGTTCTCAATATATCTCCAGAACCAAATCATGACAATTGAGATAATCTGAATAATTAAAATAAAAAGAAAACATGAGATAATCTAAAGACAAGAAAGCTGATTTGAACCATGTCAGATTTTTGTAGTAATATCTAGACCTGTTCTCAAGATTATATTTTTACTATGCCAACCTAAGACCCATATCTACCTCTGGTAAAAATATCATAAATAAAAACTTACATTTGAAGCTTTTATAAATTCAGAAATAGAAAGTAAATAAAGCTGTAAATAGCATTGTCAGAATATTTATAATTTAAATATCAAATATAAAATTCTGAAACTTTTAAATAATATTAAAAATAATATTTCAGATGTTCATAAAATTATCATAAAATAATAACTCATTTTTTGACTTCAATTAAATATAAAACAGAACAGTTAGAATTTTAAATATTGCATTGTCGAATTTTAGTAAAATATATACATAGAGTTTTTATCTGAAAATTTGTATGGACCCTTATATTTACCTGGCAAACCCCTGTAAAAATTCTTGAGTCGGTTTGGTAACTTTAAATCAGTAGACCAAGCCAACCTCAGCCTGGCCTTTTGTGCTGTTTGAATCATGACCGTCGAATCGCCAAGTGTCATCCATCCAAGCGCAGCCACAATCCAGCCTTTCCTCTTTCTCTCCCTGCCGAGTGGCCCATGGCCCACTCGTCAGCTTCTTCTCCCTCACCCCTCTCCTCCTTCCTCTCTGCGCCCGTCCCACCTCTCGCACGAAGCCAGCGCAGACCAGAGCACCGCCTTCCTCTTTTGTCCTCACCTGCGCCGCAATCCATAACCCAAGGCACTGACTCACCTCTGCCATCTCTGCCACGACGTTGTCTTGGTGTCTGCACCCCTGCCATGCATTGAATTTACCCGCAAAACTTCCCCTCCCTGTCGAAACGCTGCCACGGCAATGCCTCTCCTGCCAACCTTTGCCACGACAAATATCTCCTCTGGAAAACTCTGCCACGGCAAGAATTTCTCAGCATATACACTGCCTCAGCAAATACTTCAGCACCGCCTCCTCCACTCGAAGCCACTGACGGACCATCTCGGCTAAGCTACAAATTCAAAGCAACCAACCTCCCAGAGACCATCACCGTCACTTCTATTCACCCTCTGAGCCTCTCCTCATGCGTTCTAGCTCTATGTTCTTCCAAAGCCGGTGAAGACCCGAAAAGGAGGAAAACCATGCGCACACCTCCACGCTCCAAATCAAACTGAACCATCAGGGCTAGAGCCTCCTCATCACCTCTAGAACCTAATCCCACTGCCAATTTATGCTCTTCTTCTTCGTTGAACCACCGTGCCGAGCTCCTCCTTCCGCCACTGCCCTCGCACGGTGAGAGCTTAATCCCACATGCAATTCTTGCGAACAAAGTGCAAAAACGGAACCTTTAGACCTCACTGATACTCATATGAGCTTCAATTTTTATTGAATCATCATGAACCTCAAGCTTTGCTTGTCAGCCATGGCAGCCGCCGCTGGACCACGGTGACGACCTATCTCCCGGCCGTCTCCGACCACCGAAGTACCATCAGTAGATGCACATCGCCATGATGATCCTCCTGGTGTTCTCGGTTTCACCGAAGCTTCACCGGAGCACCCTCGCCGCCGACCCGCCATGACCGCCGCCGCTGGCTCTCGGTGGCGCACCCCTTCCGGCCATCTCCGGTAGCCATAAAGACCTCCCCGGTGTGCGTAGAGATGCCCTGGTGCCTACCGTGGAACCCGTGCAACCTCTCCGGCTGTGCTTTGCACGCCGTGAGCCCGAAGCCATGCCCTGCTCTCGGCCACGCTGCCGTGGTCCTCCTTGTCGGCCATTGCGTGTCGCTCGAAGTCTCGCCAGGTGCCTCGTTGTCAGCCACTCCCTGCGTCGAGTCTCTGCCGAACGGACCCAGCAGACAGCTCCTCAGCCTAGTCGCTGCCATTCCAGGATCATCTGTCAGATCCTCAGTTCAGCCCAGCCCGAAATGGAAAGCGTAATCCTCTGTGAGAAGCGTACTTTCCTTATTTGGTAAATTTCCCATTTTTCAGTATTTATCAACCGAATATATATTTAAATGCTTATAACTTTTGAACCAACAGTCAAAATGAAATGAAATAAATTTATAAATTCATGTATATTCAGAATATGCAAAAATATTTTGAATTTCAACTCGTGTATAATTTGAATTTAAATTTAAAGAAAAGGATTCAAAATATGCTACACATAAAATTTCTACAAATAAACTAAAAATTAAATAAAATAAATTTTGTTAGAATACTTATGAAATTAGAAGTCTTAATATGCAAAAATATTTAATTCTCATGATTAGTTTTATTTATTTGAAATTGAAATTCAAATGAACCCTAATATGGTCTCTTTACAAATATTATGCATCATGAATCCTAAAATGATAAAATAATTTACACATGCTCCTGAACCCATAAGAAACTCATTTGTGCAAAAATATTTAATTTTAAAACTCAGTTTATGTTATTTGAATTTAAAAGTTCAAATCAACCTTAGTATGACACCATTATAAATATACCGATTATAATTCTTTAAATCTTGAAATAAATTTATATGTTCATCTAAACACACGAGTACTCTAAATATTCAAAAAATTGAAATAACAAACTCTGTTTGAATTATAAAATTAAACTAAAAGAAGTAAATCAAGTATGCTATATACAAAGCTTATGCAAACAAGTTCAAATTTGAATATAAGCAATTTTGATGGAAACAATAAATCCTCAGGAACCCAAATATATAAAAATATTTAGATTCTAACTTAATTTGAATCATTTTCTAAAATAGATTGTTTCCAATGTATTAAGTATTCAAATATAAATATCTTTTGCAAATAGAATGTAAATCATATAAAACCAGTTGTATAAGTTCCAAAATCAATAATGAACTTAGATATGCAAAAACATTTAGGGTTGAATCTGAATTGAATTAGATTTGGAAATATATTGTCTTTCAAATGCATAGAAGTCGAGTATTTATTAACTTGAGTTCATGAGATCAAATAATGGTATAATCAATTCATAAATATTAGTAAAATCATAAAGTCCCTGGTTATGCAAAAATAACATATGCTTATGAAAACTTGAACTATATTCATATTAAACCTTATTAATCATTCATATGAACAACATCTCGGATGAATGCAAAATATGGTAAAATTATCTTTAAAACACTCCTAGAGCTATCCTCTACTAATACCTGGAAAGTGGATAAAGAATCATGTTGAATGTAGCTGCAAACTTAAAATGTAACTTGGCCGATTTAAGGTTAACATTGTGATCATTTAGACTATTTCAATTGCAAATAAAATAACCTGTCTAAATGTTAAAACTTATAAAACCAGTTTAGGAACACACTATAAAGTTCATACTATTAGAATCTGAAGAAAGAATCTTGATTAGACATGCTTTGCATATTAATCTTGATAGCCTAATAACCCTAAGTGTTCACAATACTTTAGACCGCAATATGAATGAATGAACTGTAAGCATAATAAGAAATCAATAATTATGAAGTTTGTATCACCAGAACCTTCTCAAATATCATGTAAATAATGCTAGTAGCCTAAAGCAACAGGTTAGCTTTTATAACTAGAATAGTAATTAAATGTTGCTTTGAATCTGAATCCTAATTAAAGGTAAAAATTCACCTTAAACCTGAAATGATCATATTTATTTAATATTAACCAATTTTTGCATCTTGAATTCGTAAAATAAAATTAATAAATTCATAAAGAGCAATTCCTGTTTCTTATGAAGAATTTTATTCGTTCTTGCTATCTATTTTCCTTTTTGCCCTTATTGAACTTTATTATTTGCTATATTTCCGTTGATCGACGTGTAGAAACCGATGCCTCTGACTTCGTCATCGCCATCGTCAGCCGCAATCCTCGTATTCGTCATAAGCAGTAATTAAGCAAGGCAAGCACCCCCTTTGACCATGTTGATCCCAGTGTTATAAATGTTTTCATTAAATGTTTTTATTACACGCGTATATTCATTAAACTCTGCTATATTATGGATGATGGTAGTTATACCTATGAATTCCTGAAACTTCCTTGATATAATGGATCTGT
The DNA here is from genome assembly GCA_036346375.1 of Guadua angustifolia. Lineage (NCBI taxonomy): Eukaryota > Viridiplantae > Streptophyta > Magnoliopsida > Poales > Poaceae > Guadua > Guadua angustifolia. The sequence continues at coordinate 97,743 of JAYEVE010000597.1, forward strand.
GAATCTTGATACCTTAGAATCATGATTAGACAATATATAATGTCATTCTGGGCATACACGATGTTTAATAACCTACTTAGCCATGCTTTAGACTTGGTAAGGATTTGTTAGAAACATTGATCATATGACATTTTGGAATCTTGGGATAAATCAATTGGAGACATTGATCGATTGAGATTTGGAATGTTGAGACATGATGATTTTTGGTTATTTTGGTTAAAAATGAAAATAAAACTATGATATTGATGCATGCAATTATTGGCAATAGCCGGGTGTGCAGAAGGGATTGCACGTAGTGTAGGGGGGAGATTATTGCCTGTGTCGGATTAAGGACCAAATTATGTGTTGTTTTCATGCCAAAATAATCATACAACCACAAGTGCTGGTGTGGGACAGTCTTAACTAATTAAATTACTTAAAACTAGCTTTGCACTTTGGTAGGCTGTAGTAGTACGGGCTGTTCTTTAATGGATTGCTCGAAGGAACGTCCACACCGAGGTGATCATGGAACCAACGTTTTCCGATACAACGGTGCACGCCGTACTTCTAGGGAAGTTCCATCATTTCTATGCACTGAGTTCTTCCAGGGTATGGGTTTTCGTCCCGTGCTGGTGCAAAGTTAGAGTTAAGTAATTGAACAGTTATGTTATGATCGCCTTGCCGACACACCAAAGGAAGTGTGTCGATTGGCCTAGCAAAAGGGGTTGATCATTTCTTGTGGATAAAGCTGTACAACTCTGCAGAGTAAAAACTAATCGATTAGCCGCGCCCGCGGTTATGGGCATTTGGTAAAGTTATCACATAGTTAGCTGTTTTATTTTACAAAATATGGATGTTGATATATGCTGTCTAGCATCGTGATTTGGATTGGATATCCTTGTTGAAAAGGAATTATTTCAGATTGACATGTGATGTCGAGAATTATGGATTAGATTGGAATCCTTTGTTGGAAAGGATTATTTCAGATTTGTATCATGTGTTATCAATGATTGATTCATGGAGATGATCGAAAGAACTGAGGTTCGTGAGATTTACTGATTCTTACTTACATATTAAATTGGTTTTACTTAAATTCCGTTTATGTTCTACAATTCAGTAAATTCTTTTGCAACCTAGCTTTCTGCAAATTAACCATGAAAGTCTTTCCTTTAAATGGCCTGCATATATAATAGGATTCGCAAAAGTCTTGCTGAGTACGAAAGTACTCACCCTTGTTTAGATGTTGTTTTTAGGGATTTTGGCATCTACTATGGGCTTACATAAGATTTTGGCATCGATCAATCCTTGGTCGTTCCTGCTTACTTTGCTTTCGTTGCAAGGACCTGACTTGATGCAGATGCCTGTCTCTACTCTACTATGGGCCTACGGCCTACGCGTGCGTGCATTTAACAACACGAATCTCTCAGCAGATGGATCGATGTACACGATATTAATGCTTGTAGTTCCCACCTAGATCTTGTAGACATGCATTAGTTTTCGCAGAAGTCTTGATTACTTACTTTTGATTAGTACGTACTGTTAGCATAGCAGGATATATTCATTCCTTCGCTGCTAGGGAATGGGAGTTATAACCGCTTGTATAAGTCACTTAAAAAGAGGAATAATATTGTGAGGAATGGGATTCGAATCCACGACCTCCTCATCCCTTTTCGTGACCCACATCTCACCCATCTAGCCAATCCACCCCTGCGTGCTCTCTGATAGAGTAGGACATGCATTCCTTTTATTATTTCGAAAACTGACTTCTACAAGTGGTTGGGGACACAAACCCTGCTTTTAGAGCTAGGGCTCTAGAAGGGGTTCGTGTCTAGAACCGTTTCTAGAGACCCCCTCTGGTCTGTTGCCCACAAACTGCTTATGGCGTAGAGAGCATAAGCGGTGCGCAACTAACCGTTTGTAATAGGCCGCTTGTGAAAATCGATTCTGTAGTAGTGCTTGTCTAGCTTGATCATCGTCGTCGTCATAATGCATGTACGTGTGTGTATATATACAATACAATTACAAACAGACACACTTAATAACACAACGCATGCATTTCCATCGTATCCAGTAGAGATCGATCAGGAGCAAGCACTTAGAAGGCAATGGGAGGTTTCAATCCTCCGGTGCCGCAGCAGGACAGCAACTGGGAGATCCGCGTGGCGGTGCTGCTCAGCCTCCTCTTCCAGGTGATCCTCCTGTTCACCGGCCCCATGCGCAAGCGCTCCACCTCCCCGGTGGCCAGCTCCGCCATCTGGTCCTGCTACCTCCTCGCCGACTGGGTCGCCGACCTCGCCCTCGGCCTCATCCTCAACAACATGGGCAACATCGGCGGCGGCAGATCAGGTGGAAGCTCCTCGCCCTCGACCGCTTGTGTCGGCGTCCACTCCTCAACGGACAGCAGCAGCAGCAGCCCCATCATCTTCTCCTTCTGGACGCCGTTCCTGTTGCTGCACCTGGGCGGGCAGGACACCATCACCAGCTACTCCGTCGAGGACAACGAGCTCTGGCGCCGCCACCTCATCGGCCTCCTCTTCGAGCTCTTCTCCGCGTCCGTCATCTTCTTCTGCTCCCTGAAGGGCAACCACATGATCCCGGCCACCGTCCTCATATTCGTCGTCGGCATCATCAAGTACGGAGAGCGCACCTACTCGCTCTACTCCGGCAGCTACTACGGCTTCACCGAAAACATCCTCGGCGTCCCCGATCCCGGCCCAAACTACGCCAAACTCATGACCCAGTTCGACGCCAAGGAGAAGGCCGGCCTGGTGGTCGAGATCGTCATCACCGACGGTGAGGCCAAGAAGGTGCAGGATGCCCTGGAGCGAGACGAGGTAGCCCGGCTGGTGCATACCAGCAACAAGACCGTGGAGGCGCAGGCGTACGAGTTCCTCCTCATCTTCCGGGTCCTCTTCGTCAACCTCATCCTCAGCTACAAGGAGCGCAAGATCAGCCAAGCCTACTTCCTCGAGCGCGCGGACATGACAGCCACGAAGGCCTTCGAGGTGATCGAGATGGAGCTCAACTTCATCTACGACATGCTCTACACAAAGGCGCCCGTCGCCCATACCAAGGCCGGTTTGCTCCTCCGATTCGTTGGCTCCGGCTGCCTCGTCTCCGCCCTCGTCATCTTCATGCTTCGCCTCCACAAGGACAGTAGCATCTCGCGCGTCGACCTCCGCATCACCTACGCTTTGCTCTTCGGCGGGCTGGCGCTCGACGCGGCCGCACTGGTCATGCTCCTCTCCTCCAAACGGATGATGCTCTTGCTGGAGGGGTCCCGCCGGATCGCGTGGCTCGCTCGGGCGCTCAGGTGGCTGCCGACGCCGGCGCGGCGCTGGTCGGAGAGGATCTCGCAGCTGAACCTCGTCAGCTACTGCCTGGGCAAGCCGGAGAAGACGGACGGCTTCGCCAGCCCGCGGGTGATCCGGTGTCTCGCCAAGATCGCCAACACGCTGTACATCCAGAGCGAGCCCCTCAGCTGCAGCAGGAGCAAGGGAGAGGGGCCCTTTCTACTCAAATTTGTTTTCGAACGAATCAGGGATGCGGCCACGGAAGTCAAGTACGCGACGTACGAGGGGATGAAGGGAAGGAGCAGCTACCGTGGAGAGGGAGTCCTTGAGGCGCTCAAGGAGAGGATCAAGGAGAGTATCAAGGACGAGGAGATATTCGACATCCTCATGGGCAGCGTCAGGGGGGAGTTTGACGAGTCCTTGTTGATGTGGCACATCGCCACGGACTTGTGCTGCCTCCCCAAAAACCCCCCATCACAAACCGCGCACGGGAAAGACTTCGACGATATGAAGTCCATCAGCAAGACCCTGTCGGGATACATGCTGTACCTGCTGGTCTGGCAGACGCAGATGCTATCGGCAACGGCGGGCATCTGGCAGCTCCGGTACCGGGACACGTGCGCGGAGGCTCGGCGGTTCTTCCAGTCGGCGGCCGTGTGGGACCCCGACCACGCCGACGCCCGGAGGATGCTGCTGAGCGTGAACACCTCCAAGGCACCGAGGGAGGTGAAGGGCGACCGAAGCAAGTCGGTGCTGTTCGATGCCTGCATCCTGGCCAAGGCGCTCAGGGAGCTGGACGAGGACACCATGTGGGAGGTGGTGGGAGGGGTGTGGGTGGAGATGCTCATGTACGCGGCGGGCAAGGCCCGGGGGAGCACGCACGTGATGCCGCTCAGCCAAGGCGGCGAGCTCATCACCTTGGTTTGGTTCCTCATGGCGCACATGGGGCTTGGCGACATGTACCAGATCCAGGAGGGAGACGCCAAGGCCAAGCTCATCGTCCATGACCAGTAGCCAGCCAGCTGCATGCCGCCCTGCGCCATGCGTGCGTGCGACTATCGTCGCATCCATCCATCCGGCTGACCTACTGCTCTATCTTCCGATTTTTTTAGATCTGCTCTATATTTGACAATATATATAGTTGTATTTTGAACACTGGATCATATCTCACGATTTGTGCCTCTGGTTAGCTTTTCTAGAGCTCATGAGGCACCTAACCGCCGATTTGTTCAATCTGGCAAATGACGTCAAGGTTACTACTGACTACAGGTTTGTTGTATCAATTGATACTGAGAAAAACAAGTTAGGGTTATTGCCCCTAGTGTTAGACATTAAGGGCTAAACTTAAACATTATCATCGTGAATAACTAGTCTAAAACATGATCACATAATGCAAAAATCAAATGTTAGGTTAGCTAACTCGGAGAAGACGATGTGGCCATTGGGATTCGGTCGGTTGATGTTGGTGTCGGTGATGTGTAACATCCTAAAATTTTAATAAAGTAAAAATGTATATTTTGAATTTAAATATAATTATTTTTGATTTTTCTCGGTATTATTGATTTTTATTTGGATTTTTTTGGAATTGTGTGTTGTAAGAAAAACCAAATAAAGAGAATTAAGAAATGGACAATGGTAAAAAGATAAAAAGGTAAAAGTAAAATCTTGAAAAATTATAAAAATCTTCAGCACTTATTTAAATCATTTCAGATGATAAATAAAATTTTAAATCAAAGAATGATAGAACGGCGGGGGCTGGGTCTTCTTCTTCCAGCCCCTCCGCACCTTCGAATACGGCAGGGGCTGGGTCTTCTTCTGGCGCCACCGCGCCTTCCGTCGGGAAGAACGTAGCGCCAACGCCCCATTCGCCTCCAGCACTAGCACCAGCGCCGGCGTCGCGTGCTGGTACCGATGGCGCAAAGTGCTATGCCAAGGAGTGGGCTCGCACTTCGCGCAGAGGTACTACTCAACAACGAAGAACGATTGAAGTATTGAATGAACTAGTAATTGAGCGCCCAAGCCACGTACTCACGTCGTGTCTCGCATGGAGACCTGCTGGCCGCACGCGGCGCGTTTGCTAGCTGACCGGCAAAGAATAGAGACTTAGGCAGCAGGTAGCTGCCTCATCGGCACCGATTCATTTGTGATCAGCACTTATTGATTGCGTGTATGTGGGCTAAAGAATACACAGTAGGTTAGAGCATTAGTTGTGCCGTGGTATAACTGTGCCAACTACTAGCTACGCCCCTAAATAGATGTAACATCCCAAAAATTTTAATAAAACAAAAATCAATATTTTGAATTTGAATATTATTCTTTCTAAGTTTTCTTGGCATTACTGATTTCTATTTGGAGTTCTTGGATTTTTGTGTTGCAAGAAAAGTCAAACAAAAGGGAATTAAATAATGAAAAAGAGAAAAAGGCAAAAATGGAAAAAGTAAAAGTTTAGAAAATTGCCATGAGAACCCTGATAATTTAATTAAATCATTTTAGCCATCAAATGAAATTTTATGCATAGACTAATGAAGATATAAAATGAAAAGACAACTTTTAAATCAAAACAATGCATTGTCAAAATTTATAAAATATTTTGGAGTCACAAATAGAGCTGTAAAAATTATCATGAAAACCTCAGTCCATATCTACCTATGGTAAAAATATTATGAATTAATATTGTCATTTAGGACTTCTAAAAATTTAAAAATAGAAACCCTGAAAATCTAGAATTTGCAATGTCAGAATTTTCATAAAATAATGGAACTATATTTTGAGCTGAAACTTTTACAGAAGCATTCTGAGATCAAAACCTTTTGAAAAACAAAATTTCAAAAATAATAGACTTCAATTGATCTCAAAGGAGAATCAAAATCCGAAACAAGTAATTAGGAGCCATCACTGTTGTCAGAATATTATCAATTTTTTGGTAATCCATTTTAATCTCAAAATTTTACCAGACATCAAAATATATTCAAAGACCATGGTCAAAAAGTTTGATCAATTTCTACCATGATTTGGTACCACAAGAAAATCAGAGTCTAGAACCATCCGAGCTGGACCATGTTGTTTTGGCGCCTAACCTCACTGCCAGTGGTCCCCAGGCCCACTCGTCAGCTCTTTCTTCCCCTGTTCTTGCGACCGAGCGGAGCATTCCCGAGTCCAGCGCAGCCAATCGAGCTCAGTTCCATTGAATCTCTCCGAGTCGTCGCACCACCAGCGTCCGCGTCGCCTCAAGATCGACCACGGCGCACCTCTCATGGCTTCACCGCCCATACCTCCGTCGATTGCCGCCACGAATCCTTGTCGCGTCTGGTGGAGCTTCGCCGAGACTCAGGCAACCAAACCGCTCATCTGCTCAATCTCTCACCATATATAGCGCACAGGTCACAGAGGCAATGCTTTCATTCCCTCTACTTCCTCTTCCTCCTCGATCGAACAAGAAGAACTCCCTCAATGCCGCCATTTTTGTGGAGCTTCAGAGCTTGAGGCCGGAATCGGATCAACCAAATCAGTGTGCCAATTCCAAATCCCTCTGAACAGAAGCATCCTCATACACTACCAAGTAAAACCCTCAAAACATTCGGACACCTTTATGCAAAATCTTGTCTGCACTGTCGCCCTTCTTCTCCAAAGCGGCCGTATGAGCTCCGAGCTTCTCCTCCTGTGTAAACCCTAGGAATGGAACCCCTAGCATCCACTCATGCTTAATTTGCTGCCGATTTCACCTCTGATGCCCTTGTCTTCTTCCTCCACGAGCGCCATTTCCGCCTCGAGTTCGGTTCTTGTCGCCTCGCTATCTCTTCCAATAACCGACGCCTTCCCGAGTTCCTTGCCGAGATGATGCTCTCCATGCCCTCGCATTCGCGGAGGATCATCGGAGACCCCTCGTCGCCGAGCCCTAGGAGCTCCTCTGTTTCGTCTCACAAGACAGAACCACCGATTGAGGAAGAAGAAATTTGGGCCAAAAGACGTTTTCGTTTGGGTAAAACGATTCAATTTCTGGCGAAATGCATTCATCTATTAAGGACTTGTACATCTTTAGTCACAAACCAGTGAAACAAATTTATATAATCATCTGAAATTATAAAGAATCTAAATATGTAAAAATATCTAATTTTTGATCGTAGAATAATTATTTATGTTAAACTTTGATTAGGATGTTAATATGGTTGTTAATGAGATTTTGTGTATAATAAGTGATGGAATGATGAAATCAAAATCCATGAGATTTTAGGACCAGGAGGTATTCAAATATACAAATACATTTAGTTTTTGAACTAAGTTAATTCGTTTGTTTAGCAAACCATTAATAATGCTTAAGATGGCCATTAAAAGGAATGAATGTAAAAGGGTTCATAAAATCATAAAGTATTTTGTAGGAGATTCCTGAAATCAGTAGGAGCTTGTCCATATAAAAATACCTAGAATCGGACTTAATTTGTATTCTTTTAATAGAAGAAAATGTTAATTATAACAATAAGTAACTAGTTAATCTATTGCAGTTAAAGTTAAAATAATGCCAAACCAGCTATAAAACACTCCATGTGTTATTCCCTGCCAACACCTGAAAAATGAATCAAGAATCATGTATAGGTTAGTTGGAAATTAAGATTTGAACTTGGTCGATTTAAGATTACCAACATGGTCATTTAGGCTATTTCAGCCATCGATAAAATAACTTGTCTAAACACTAAAATAGGTGAAATCAGTTTCGTAGTGCTGTACGAAGTTTACACTACCATATTCTGTAAAAAGAATCATAATCCATTAAGGTTTGCCTATTAATCTCATCAGATCAAAACCCTTAAGTGTTAACCCTTTTGATTCACCTTTTGGCCGATTTCGAATAGTGTCAACTTTGCAATGCCACTTAAGCCTTTTCAATAATGAAAATAATGTATCAGCCAAAGTCTAAAATTTATGGAATTAGCTTAGAACTGTTATACAAAGTATAAACATCTTAGTATGAAGAAATAACTATACTTCCTTAGGTTCTGCACATTAATCTTAATAGCTGAATAACCCTAAGTTATCACATCACTTTAGGTCTTAATGCGAATGAATACACTTTAGGTAATAATAAAGGAAACCTGTAGTTTAGTTATTTTTATCACCAGAACCTTCACAAATATCACGAATATGTATCCAGTAGCCTAAATCAGTAGATCTAACCAGCGTAAAGCTAATTCTAAGCAAAATCAATTAAAGATAAAGAACTAATCCTTCATAGTCCAATATGATCAATTAAGCATTTTCATTAACTCGCATAGTAGCTCATCTAAATCTGAATTTAGTAAAGAATAGTTTAGAAATGATCTTCAAGATATAATCTACCGTAATCTATGAAAATATCCTTATTTCATCTTGCTTTGAATCTAAATCCTAATAAAGCAAAACCCATAAGTAATAAAGTTGCGAACTCATATTATGAATAGTGAATCAATGAAGCTTGCAACTAATGATTAATTCTATTTAATCTAAACAATCTTTGCATCTTGAATTCGTAAATTAAGATTAATAAATTCATAAAAGAGCCACCCTGCTTCTTGTAAAGAGTTTTATTTGTTCTTGCTATCTACTTTCTTTTTGCCCTTATTGAAGTTAGTTATTTGCTTTATTTCCGTTGATCGACGTGTAGAACCCGACGTTGTCGATTCCGTCATCGCCTCCATTATCCTCGATCCTCGCCTTCATCGTAATCAGTGATTAAGCAAGGCAAGCATCCTTTGACCATATTGATCCCAGTATTTTATATTCCTTTTGTTCATCAAATTGTTTCATGCATGCAGTTATTCTGTATGAATCTGCTATCTTGTGGTTTTGGTAGTTATACCTGTTGTCTCGTGATTCTCCTTTGATGATTATGAAATGTGAACCTTGATAACCTTAGATTAAGGTTAGGCGTTAAGGTTTCTTCGTATATTAGTTTTCACTTTAATATTATGATGTATGGTTGTGATTCCAATTATTGAAAGTGTGCGTACTAGTTACTGATTCTGAGACTAATACTATATGTACATTAGATTTTTATTTGTGATTCCAATTATTGAAAGTGTGCGTACTAGTTACTGATTCTGAGACTAATACTATATGTACATTAGATTTTTATTTTTGTCACTACAAAATGACCCCCCTTTAGCAAATATGCGTTGCTAAAAGTCCGTATATGCGTTGCTAGAGTCTATACCAACGCATAATTATGCGTTGCCTAAAGTGACGTTGCTAGGGTCTACTGCAACACTTAATTATGCGTTGGTAAGTCCTATTAATAATCGTTGCTAAGCTGCAACGGATATTGATGGGCTATAGCAACGCTTATATATGTTTGTACAACCTATGGACGAATAGCCTTCTATAGCTTGTTGCAACATATAGATTGTACTTGTGGCAACGCTTATATGCGTAGCAAGGAATAAACCATCTAAGCAACAATATTTGTAATTATTTTTATTTGTAGCCAATAAATATATTATGCATGTGCAATGTATTTGAAGAATTCAAGATAATTTCCTAGGCACACATTGCAAATAAGCGCAAATCAGTACTATATTAAAAAATTGTCGATTACGAGTTCCATCCACCACTTAGTTATCAAATTGTTGCATTACGTAGATACTACATCTACCACTTAGTTTGACACAACCATGTCGTACTACATAGCTCATAGAGGTTCCTTATATGTATGCGAGCTCATTAGCCCAAGACACTGCAACTAGAATTGCACCCATGACTTCAGAATTCAGATCAACCTGCATTGTGGTGGTTGAACAATGATTAGTCGAGAAGGAGCATGTCACCAGAAATCATCAACAGGAACGACAAAGTGAATTATTGTAGAAAATGGAGCACAACTACAAGGACTAATAGTTCATTGCAGCTTCTCAAATTCAAGCACAATCCATAAAACTAAAACACTTGCTATCAACCTATACATTATAAAAGAAACGGCTGCAGCAGAAAAGCTTAGCCTACAGGAAGTTCTGATGTTTCACCATCTAATTCTAACCTTCAATCATGTCCCAAAAAAAGCAGCCCACAATATTTGAAAATTCAGCAAAACATTGCAACCAATGGAACATATGAACAAAGGAAACCATGATATCACCGAGGGCATCCTATAATAAAATGATGTGTTCAGTCTGCTTATCCCCTCCAAAAATTCTTCTCTTTGTAAATACCAATAGTTTACAGTTATCAGACACTTCAATACTCCCGAGTCATTGATAAACAGTTCTCACTATTGGAAAACAGATATGGACAACACCATTAAAATATGAATGATGCATTTAAAATTATGGTTTGATAGCTACATATAATGCCAGGTACAGATCATGAAGACCACAAATAAGAACATGAGCTAATGATGCAGTAGTTCATAATGACAACTACCCACTGTCCTTGGTTTCTTTGCACTTCTTTCTAATCCATTTAGACCTAGCAATGACCAAGGAATGTGCCTCTGAATTACCTTAAGAAAAATGAATTTGCTTAGAACTTAATATGTAGCGTAATGAAAGAAACCCATCATAGCAAAGGACAAAATCCATCTTGCATTCAATCTTTCATTTCATTGCAAGTGTCAATATTTTGCCAAAAACATCATTCAACAATTGAACTACAGCACAATATGTGATAATCTAATGACACCAGCAGATAAAAAAACATAAACATTATCATAGAAGCAAAGTCTGAAAGATAAATGCATAAAGTGACCTTCAGCGATGTAGAAACTCTATTCGCTTGTAGTAATGTTTTGTCCTCGTGCATTTGGTGGCTTGCTCTGCACTTAAAAAAGACACAATTACATTGTTGAACTGAATTAATACAAGGCCTACAGTTAGGTGAGACGCATGGGATGCCTAAATTACAAAAGGTAGAACCATATCCCACCAAGATACCAATTTTTAGAAATACAGCATGAAAAAAGAGAGAAAATTAAAGCAAATGTAGTCTGACTCAAACAATTGCTGCAGCACATAGCAAGAAATGCATAATCCACACTCTCTTTGTTCTATTATGAAACAAATGTTAGGAAATCTGAAATCAAGTAGAGGAAAATATTTTAGTACAGAAAATGCTAACTGAACAAGTTCTTCAAATGTACCTACGGTTTTTGTTTCTGTTCCAAGCTTCTTGTATTATGTTGCAACTCTTGTATAGTAGCATCTTGATTCTGCAAACGATATCCAAGCTTTTCGATTTGTAGTCTGAGAGATACTACATCTTCACTTGATGTTGCATCCAAATTATCAAGAAATTAAGACAAGTTCAATTTACATTCTCACATCAAAATTACATCTTAAAAATATAGTATGAATTACAAATGTATTCCAGCATTTGCTAATGAACTAAATAGAAAGTCTGGTATATATTTGGTTTCCTAACCGACCATCACACCCACTACACCTGCTTTGTTTTCCTTAACCCTCAAGCTTCTGCTTGGCACCTTAGTAGCTCCCAAGCGACCTCTAGCTCCTTCTCTCTCTTGCCCATTCCCTTGCCCATACCTCTTTGCCGGGTAGTGGACAGGTTGCTAGTGCATGCAGCTGAGTTTGCATGCCCTCCACCACCAAAGAATGTCGGTTTAGGCTGCAGATAAAACAAGAGAGAGAACAGGCTTACTAACACATTCGCACACTAGCTCAACACCTCATCCGCCTTACCTCAAGCAATTATCGCCCTAGCCAACCTCTGCGCAAGTCAAAAGAAAATGACCAGGAAGATTGAAGCGACCCTCGATTCCTCTTCTCTGCTCCCGCCACTCCCTCCTGTTTCCTGCAATAAAGAAGGTACCAATCATTAGCGAAGCATCCTTCCTCTTCTCAATGAAAATATCTTGTTTGATTAATCAAGCATATAGCGACCTAGCATGTTAACTAAGCCAAGCATATAATCGTGTACTTTAGTATTGCATTTCTTATCTAGTAACCATTGCCAACTAAAAGCAGGCATGCATTCCATTGAATATCCGTAAGATCTATGCTAGAACTGAATCATGAGGATCAAATAAAGCGAGAAAGAGTTAATACGAGAACAACCCGCTAATAAATCAAGGACCATTAGGCAAATAAGTGTGAAATAGTAACCTAGGTGCACCATCAGTCATGAGCAAAATCATAAGAATCAACATATGAGTGTCAACCCACTTGAAAGTGCAAAACCACAACCATCTATTTAATCATCTTAATAATCGGGCGTGCATACAACATTGGGGCCCATATTTTAAATTCTTAATCACCTAACCATAAAAGGATCTAAAACATGAACATATATAGGAAATGATAACTATATACACTTATAGGTATTCATACATCAATTGATTCAAGAAAGCTCGAAACACATGATAGATATAATCATATTGATACCTTGGGGTAATGACAGACTAATCACTATCAATCGATGCATATATACATTGCAAGAACTAAGAGTAAAAGCATATGCAATCTAGTGATGAATAACCTTCGCTTATGCCAAATTTGGACATGACCCGCATAATAAAATCTATAACCGTGTCTACCAACCCGAACTAGAACCATTCAATCACGTAAGATACCTAGCACAAATCTACACTTATCAAATCACAAAGACAAACACATAATACCAATTCCAATCGATAATCAAGCACACGATAATAATAATAATAGTAATAATAATAATAATAATAGTAATAATAATCATCTTCCATCATACATAGATCCATGTATACCACCCAGATTCGTAACACAAACACATATGAGATTGAAACTAATTCTATTAACCAGATGATCTGCTAAAAGCAAAAGATTGACTAAATAACTATTGCACAGAACCCAAATTTAGGCATTATTCTAAATTTCAGGACTCAAGATGTCAGTACATATGCACAAATAGAATCTCTAGAACTTGTATCATTAATCACAGAAAGATGCACATACTTCAACCAGATTCTAACCAATACACACACAAAATCAAATTGAGTAAAGATCACAGCATACACTTTTCAACTAAAATATCAGTCAATTCGGGCACACATTGTAGTATCACAGCCACAACTAAATATCGAATCAAATAAATTTCTTATGTTCATGCATGTAACAAAGGTAAAAGAGGTAAGGATTTAGGTACTTAGCTCTTGGGAAGCCCTTGTCCATGGCCGAGCCGTGGTTAGGGCGATCTTGCTTCTTCTGACCGCCGAGGGTCTCAGATCGATGCCGCCTAGGCTGGGGTAGCACATCGCCTCGGGGAAAGTGGCGGCCTTCGGCGCTAGGGAAAAGGAGAGCGCTTGATGAGAACCGGCAAGGGAGGCGCGTAAGAGAGATAGGAGAGGAGAGTGAGGAAGAGGCATACCTCGAGCCCTTTGGAACTGCATAGGAGACCCTGGCGGTGGATCTGGCAGCCTTGGTCCGGGTGGCTGCGCCTGGATGTGGGCTGTGTAGTCGGTGCCGGAGGGAGCAGGAGACCGAAGCAGCGCTGGCGCCCGGCGTGAGAGAGAGGGAGAGGAGAAGGGGTATGTAGCGGCTGGGTGAGGAAATGAAGAATGGAAGAGAGAGGGGTGAGAGATGGGGATAGGGTTAGAGGGAGCTCGGCCGGGCCTAATGGGCCGAAGGAATGGGAAACCCTAACAAGAAAAAAAAAGAGAAGACAGAAAAATAAATAAATGAATAAATAAATAATGAGACAAGAAAATAAATGAAAAATAAAATAATATTCATATCTCATCCTGTAGCCACTGGTCTAATACGGATCCGGCCAAAAAAACAAAGCGATCTACAGATGATTCTTGCAACAGTTGACAAATGTTGCCATTGGTTGTTTAACCCCACGGATGATGCTTGCAACGCTTTGCAAGCGTTGCCACCCTGTTGCTTGCAACGTATAACATCATGTATTGCTATGTATCCGTTGTTAAAGGGGTGTTCCTGTTGTAGTGTGTATTTATACAAAAATAGGGGTCGTTTCAGGTATATAGGTCGATTGTTCCAAGCGTGCAGGCTGCATCGACCGATCACGCATGGGCTTGCATGCGTGGCCCTGGCATCTTGCATCGATCCTTGCTCGTTCCTGCTACTTTGCTTTCGTTGCGAGGACCGGATGAACATGATGCTGCCTGTTTCTCTCTACTATGGGCCTACCTTTTTTCGATAAAGGAAGCAAATATATTAATACCAAGAACAGTACATCAAGAGGATACAAAGCCTTGGCACACTTCCGGCTTCTGTTTAGAACACACAGCCACGGAACAAAAGAAAGAAAAACAAAAACAGACTAATGGTCCGCAATCCGAAGACTAGACCGCCAACCATGCGCCTGAGAGAAAAAATCCTTGGCCGCCTGCACCAGAAGATGCGACCCCAACGCAACCGACGCCTGCAAATCCACCCGCTGAAGGATAGTCCAACTGGAGATCCAATAAGCCGCAGAGTAGATAACCTGTAAGGGAGAAGACAAAGCCTTTTTTAAAAAAATCACGTCATTTCTGCAAAGCCAAAGGGACCAGCACAAGGCTGTTGCTCCAAGCAGAAGCAGGGATTTAGAATCTTTATCGTACTTCTGGAGCCAATTTCCAAACAGATGTTCAACACAGACAGGTTGTTTTATCCCGGTTGCTAGCTGAAGGATGTACCATATAGACCGAGCAAAACGACAATCAAAGAACAAATGATTAATTGACTCATTTTTGTGACAGAAAACACAAGTCAAGCTCCCCCTCCAGTTTCATTTCGCTAAGTTATCCTTTGTTAGCACCACCCCTCGGCGTAAGTGCCACAAGAATACTTTAATTTTTATCGGACATTTTAATTTCCACAATTGTTTATTCACAAAGGGAACATTTCTAATCATTAAGGCAGCATAATGAGAGTTAACCGAGAACTGGCCATTAGAGGTTAGTTTCCAATAAAAGATGTCATGATCGCATGATAGAACAACTTGCTCAATGCGATTTAACAAATCAGTCCAAGCAACCACATTTGGACCAATGAGGGTTCTACGCCACGTGAAACTAGGAGGAGACGAACTTAAAGCTGCAGCAATTGTTATGAATTTTGGTCTGACAATGTTATAGAGGGAAGGATACTGATCTTTCAACGGTGATCCTCCCATCCAATTGTCTTCCCAAAAGCGAATCTGAGTTCCATCCTTCACAATAAAGATTCCGAAACGGAAAAAGTCACGTTTCACTTTCATTAGGCTAGACCAAAAATGAGAATCTCCATTCTTCCATTCAGCTTGAGCCAAAGGCTTTGAGCCCAAGTATTTGTTACGAAGAATTTGTTGCCACATCCTATCCGAGGTAAGTAACTTATGCAACCATTTGCAAAGGAGGGCAATGTTCTTAATGTTTAAATCATGTATCCCGAGTCCTCCTTGATCTTTCGGTTGACACATAATGCTCCATTTGGTGAGTCTGTATTTCTTCCTATGTTCGTCTCCTTGCCAATAGAATCTGGAGCGAAAATAATCCAGTTTTTTAAGCACTCCTTTAGGTAAGGAGAAGAAGGACATCATGTACGTCGGAAGGCTACTGAGCACCGAGTTAATCAAAACTAAGCGCCCTCCGATAGAGAGATTCTTCCCTTTCCAGCTACTGAGTCTTTTTTCCACACACTCTTCAACCTTTTTCCAGTCACAATTTCTAAGCTTCTTGTAATGAATTGGAATGCCAAGATAGTTAATCGGAAAATTTCCGGCATTACAACCAAAAAGGTTTGTGTAGAACCCAGAGAACTCCTGGGCAGACCCAAAGCAAAAGATCTCACTTTTGTGAAAGTTAATCTTAAGACCCGAAGCCTGCTCGAACGCATAAAGGAGAAGCTTCATGTTACGAGCTTTGTCCGGGTCATGATCTAGAAAAAGTATAGTGTCATCCGCATATTGAAGGATCGAAAGCCCCCCTTCAACAAGATGAGGAACTATTCCGTCAAATTGCCCATCCAGTTTAGCTCTAGATATTAGCACCTTTAGCATATCTGCTATTATATTAAATAGCAAAGGCGATAGAGGATCTCCTTGCCGTAGGCCTTTTTTAGTCTGGAAAAAATGCCCAACATCATTATTGACATTAATCGCTACACTTCCCCCCGATATGAAGGTCTTAATCCAAGATATCCATTTGGAAGAGAAGCCTTTCATACGGAGAGCCTGGAACAAAAAGGGCCATCGCACTTTATCGTAGGCTTTCTCGAAGTCTAGTTTAAGAATGATCCCGTTTTGGTTTTTTCGATGAAGTTCATGCACCGTTTCATGAAGGATCACCACTCCTTCGAGAATATTTCTTCCTTTCATAAAAGCCGTTTGGGTTGGACTAATAACTTTGTCAACCACCGAGTTCAATCTGTTGGTGGCTACTTTGGTGAAAATTTTGTAAGACACATTTAGCAGACAGATCGGTCTGTACTGCTGGATAATGTTAGCCTCTTGGACCTTAGGGATTAGAACAATGACGCCAAAATTGAGACTAAAAAGAGGTAAGTTACCAGAAAATAGATCATGGAACATTCGGATCAGGTCCCCCTTAATGGTTTCCCAAAAAACTGATAAAATTCAGCGGGGAAACCATCATGTCCTGGTGCACGGTTATGTTCCATAGAGAAAATAGCCTCCTTTATTTCAGCTTCCGTAAAATCCGCTGTGAGGAAATTGTTTTCACATTGCGACACTTGGGGAATATCCAAATTACAAGATTCATCTAATGTGAAGTAGTTATCTTCCGGTTCACCAAATAAATCCTTGTAAAACCCAGTAATAAAATTCTTTAGATTATCATGCCCCTCAATCTTACTATCCCCATTTTCAAGTGAGAATATTTTCTTCTTCCTATATCTGCCATTGGCAATCATATGAAAGTATCTTGTATTATTATCCCCTAGAAGAATATCCTTGGCTTTGGCCCGTTGGAAATATTTAATCTCCTCAGCTCTAAGGAGGTTAGCTAGCTGATCCCGAGACTGAGCCAAGAGGCCATGTTCAATCTCAGTAAGGTCTCTAGCTTCAGCAGAGGTATCCAACATGCAGATGATATTTTGGAGATCGGTTTTCTTTTTCTTATATTCACCATTTGAATGAGCCTCCCACCCTCTTAGGGATCTACGCAAAGCACTGAGTTTATTATTCCATCTTTGGACAGAGTTCTTTCCCTTATTAGTATTGTTCCAGATATCAACAACACGACTGACGAAACCATCACGCTGGAACCAACTAAGTTCAAACTTGAAAAGTTTATTTTTACCCGTGAAGGCCGGATTTCCTGAATCCAGTAGTAAAGGGGTATGGTCAGATACCCCCCTATCTAGAGCCTGAACAGTGACCAACGGGTATTTAATCTCCCAATCAGACGACATGAGAACCCGATCCAACTTTTCATAGGTGGGATTAGGCAATGAGTTAGCCCAAGTGAATTGCCGTCCCGTTAAGACAATTTCCCTTAAATCGAAGCTATCAATTACAGCATTGAAAAGGAAAGGCCAACGGTAGCTGAATCTATTATTATTCTTCTCCTTACTATATCTCATAATATTAAAGTCCCCTCCGATTAGAGTAGGCAGAGAGTTTGCTTGACAAGCCTGAACCATTTCCGCTAGGAAGGCCGGCTTAAAGGCCTCCTGAGCAGGTCCATAGACAGCCATCAAGATCCATTTGAAATTATCTGATTTGCTACAAAGGTGGAATTTAATGAAAAACTCACCTTCAACAATAGAGGAAACATGCAGGATGTCAACTCTAACTCCCAAAAGAATGCCACCAGACCTACCACGGGGAGGAAGGCAGTGCCAAACGAAATCAGCGCCTCCAGTGAGGCGAGAAAGATTTCGTTTAGACATATCCTGCTTTCCAGTTTCCATTATGGCGATGAAATCTAGATTATGGTCCCTGACAGCCTCAGAAATATACCTAAATTTAGCCAAGTCTGAAAGACCTCTGCTATTCCAGAAAAAGCCTCTCATTGAGAAACACCCTTATTTAAGATTTTATTGCCTTTCGGGCTTCTCCTAATCCTAGACGATTTCTTAGGTCTTTTTTTGAAAGCCAACAAATTGCAGATTTTTGTGTCAAGCTCAACATCATCGACGTCAACATCAGAAACATCCTTGATAAGATGAGAGAGTAAGTCGTTATCCAGATCATCGACCTCAGCATCATCTATATTAAAAGACTGTTCGCAATCTGCAATCTTAGATTTACTACATGGGGTATTACCATCTGGCTTTCTTGACAATGCCCATCTATCTACTTCAATACGCTTCAAATAGTTAATTGACCAATTCACATCCGAGCTATTATTTCCCAAGCGTAGACCGATGTTGGAAAGTCTACTAGCACAGGTAGGGTTGGGTAATGAGCTAAAAGAAGGGGGACATGGATAGCAAGTCGCATCAGTCAGCGATAGCACTCGGTCGAGTCCATCTTCAAAGGAGCAAACCCCTTTAAACCAACCGGGCTGCCATCCAGGTTACGCTCCGAAGCTCTGCGCATAGCCTTCGAGTCATGTCTTCATCAGCGGGAGAAGTCCCATCAGCTGAAAAAGAGTTGATTATAAGACTTCTTCGAGGCACAAAGACATTATTACATTTGATACTACTCGGCATTTGACACAAACCTGCATTAGGGGCTGGTCGCATCATGAAAGCTGGAGACGAATTCTGCTCCCCCACAGACTGCAAATAAGGCCCAGTAGTCCCAGTCTGTAGCGAGTTCATGTCGCCAGACATCCCCAACTGTTCAAAATCAGAAAACGAAGTGGGACTTTGAGAACTAAGCGAGTCTGCCAAAATGTTTACCTCCAAAGCCGGATTTGCAGGAAGAGAAATTGGCTTCGAGGTCTTAGCAACAGCCTTGAACAAAAGGTCAGGACTCTGCCTCCCAGACTCCACAGCCTGCAAAGGGGTCATTTGCACAAAAGACTCAGAAAATGAAAGGGCAACAGGCAAGAGAAAATCATCACTAACCATTTGACCCTTGAGATTAATAGACCCAGCTAAAGAAGGAGGCGAGGGTAAAGTAATTGTGCCGTCAGCACCAGTCGCAGAACCAAACGCCCTGCTCCTATTGCCAGACGAGAACCGCTCCATAGAAGCCATTTCCGGCAGCACCTTCATTTTGATAGCTTGGGTAAACCGACCCCCATCAACCAGATTCGCCACGACGGCCGAAGTGGAGGAGGTCCTGTTAGCTGGGATCAAAGCCATTTCCCGGTCAATCTGCGTCAATAACAAGTCATTAGGATTACCTGGTATAGAAGTAGCGCTAGACATCACAAGATTGGCCCATACCTTGAACCAAGTAGTTTTTGCATAAGATGACAAACCGTAGGCATTAGTAAAGCAAGCAAGTCCGATTGCTTCCGGATGCCCGCCCCATTGCCCACTGCCAGGAACTGCCACAACTGGCAAAGAAGGAGTAACATTCGGCATTCTTGCCAACCGAAAATCAAAATCCTGACAAAGCTTCAGAAAGCCGGATTTTGACAGATTGGAAGCAAGGCTGAAAATCTTAGAGCCTCTAGTCCTTTGGACTAGAACACAGTCCCCCTCCGGGTTTGCCAGATTAGGTAAACGAGCTGAATAAATCGCATCAGGAGAACTTTTGACGGAACCGGTAAATGATCTTCTAGGAGTAACCGACACCATAGAAAAACACGAGTCTCCATCAAAAATAATAGGCTTGCATGGTGGGACGGGGTTGTGACCAAAAGGCACAACCGCTAGCTGCATGGGGGTGCAACCACTACCACCCGCAGAATGAAAAGGATCAGAGCCGTCAACAGACACAATATTTTTTAACCTTTTGGCCGACTGGTCCGAGCTATCCTCGTTATTTTTATTCAGCTTGTCCACACTATCATTGTCATCATTAGAGGGATTGGCACTAGAGACAGAAGGAGCCACCGGGATAAATCCATCCTTTTCTACCGAAAATTTGATATCATACCCAAGTTTACCAAAAACAATATCAGAGGAAAAAGGCAGAAGCTCACGACTGATCATACCAACCAATATCCTTATAACCCCCTTTTTTCTATAGGTAATCATATCAACATCAAGAGTAGCCCCAATTATGGAATCCAGAGCCCAGAAACCTAAATAATGCCTCCAAGCGTGAGGAACACCGGTAACATGTACCCAAACCTCATCCAAATGGTAAGCGGCCAGCACTTCCCCCGCTTCTTCCCATTCCAAAATAGTGAGGGTAACCCCATGATTTTTAAGACGGAAATCAATGTCAGCCATCCTTTTTAGTTCCTCCGCAGAAGGGAAAGAAACAAGGAAAGAATCCTCACTATGGGGGAGAGCCTCCCATACCCAATCCTTAGCGATTAGACGGGCCAATTCAGATTGGACAACGTCAGCCCCAATCTTACCCCCCGAAACTTTGACAAGAGCAATAGGAGAAGGTTCTGGGGTCTCAAGCTTGAAATCGAAATCAGGAATACGGAAGAAACCAAGATTAGTTTTGCCAAAACCAAACAGAGATGCGTCAGGTTTTGGCATTTTAAGGATTGGGCATTTCGCCATGATGTGAGAGTTTTTCTTATTGCAAATGACACAGTCCAAATCAGCCGAACAATCGTCATTCACATGGCCTACACATTTGCAGCGAAAACAAAGAGGAGCCCTCGGCTTCTTGGCCTTAGATAAGATACCTTCAGTATTGTCAGAGGACTGGATACCACCAGCAGGCCCAGAGCCTTCTGGCGGAGAGAAATTACCACCAGCAGGAGTCTTCGAGCCAGACGCGAAGCCTCTGATGCGGGGGAAAGCGTCCACCACGCCCAGCGCTACCCCGACCAAAGGAGCCACCAGCTCCACGCCCCTGGAAGCCATCGCGCCCCGAACCCTGACGACCATGGGAGCCCCTCCAGAAGTCTCCACCCCGAGATGGATTGAAAGAGCCAGTCCTATTGGAGGGAGCAACCGGAGCACGAGAAGAGGAATTGCCATGGTTAAGGGAGGGAGCAGCAGGCTTAGCCGCCATGGCAGCGTAAGAAGGGCGGAGCGCAACAGCGGGAGCTGATTTGGAATGAGGCGTCTGGGGGGAGAGACGAGCAAAAACTCGGGTTTGATTAGGGCGGAAAAGACATGATCTGGACCGTCCGTAATGTTTAGCCCGTTCGATTAACCTTTCCAGTTCAGCGTCCGAGAAGATCTTTCGGTCACCCCGCTCATTACTACCGAGATCCTGCCTTTTCAATTCCCGTTCGCAAGCCGTCAGAACACGAAAAGGCTCAGCCTTTTGGTTCCACGTGGCACTCATCGATGCACACACCTGCGTAGGCCCTCTGGATGCTAAGGCAGACGTCGGCAAGAAAGCCTCCAGCTTGACCGCCGTCGCCGGACGAGGCCGGGGCAACGACCCACGCCATGGGCGAATGGTGCATGCCCGCCGAGGAAAATTCTTGCCGAAACGCTGAAAGGAACCATGAATATTGCCAGAGAACCCAACTTCGTTCTGATATGGTTCCGTAAATCTCGCCCTTAGGGAAGAGGAACCTAACTTGTGAGACTGAACCGACACAAACCTCCGATTGACAGAATCCCTGCCACGGGAACTATTGTCCAGGGTTGGATCATCTTCCTTAGAACACGCGGCAGCAACATTCAAGGCAGTCACGTTAAGATGAGTAGTCGATTGTGAGACCCCGTTCGGATGAACAGGAACCTCCATGTGATTACTGTGCTATTCCCTGGATCAGTAGCTAGCACTCACATGTTTACAACAATTGGAAATCACAACCATACAATTTAATAATTAAGCGGAAACGATTATACAAATAATATTACAACTCAGAGAAATATAGCAAGAAGAAGCAATATCCTGTAGTTTGCCCAACCGACCAAGCAGCAACCGACTGCATAAACTCCAGATAGAACACGCTTCAGGGAAGAACCCGCAACCTGCGATGAACAACTTCGAAGCTTCGCTAGCACACACCTACAATATAATTAGGCAAGGGTGAGTACGTTGCGTACTCAGCAAGACTTGAGCAAATCCTACAATATATGCAGGCCATTTCAAAGGAGGCTACTACAGTTAATTTGCATAAAGCGAATTTGCAGTTATAAATCAAGTTATTTGCAAACGGAATTTATAAGAGCATTTGATTGATAACAAATAAGTAAAGCATAATAACACTCACAGTCCTCCATGACGTGAGCGGCGAGACATTCACATTCCTGAAATCCATCAATGCCAGCCCTTCGACATAAAGCACAGTTGCAAAACAAGTGGAACCAACCCTTTTGAAAATAATAAAACATTTAACTCGCGCAGAGTTCACCAAGACACCCATGACCATGTACGGCTAATCAATTAGATTTAAACTCTGCAGAGGTGTACAACTTTACCCACAAGGAATGATCATCCTTTTTGCAAGATCACACATGCCTCCACTAGGCCATTGTGCTTGCCAGGCGATCATACACAGCTGTTCATTACCTGGACATGACTTTACACCAGCCCGGGACGTTAACCCTCGCCCTGAAAACAGAGACACTCACCCAAGCCGTGGATCCACTTTCAATTACACCAACACAACGTCTCTGTCCATGGCAAGGCGACACCGTTGCACCGGTTATGCATTTACCCATACGAATCGCATGGCGCCCCTAACAAGCAAATCCATAACGGAATGCCTCTCGCAAGCTCCGCCTACCAATGAGCAAAGCCATGTCCAAATAAGTTAATAGGCTATGGCTAACCCATACTCACCCTCGTGGTTTGTACGGATTTTCTCGGATCAAGCTACACGATGTTCGGTCCTTAGTTGTGACACGGGCGACACTTCACCCTACACTACGTGCATTTCCTTATTGCACAGCCGGCTATTGCCAATAATCGCCCGCATCAAAGCATAGCTTTCTTTTGGGTTTTTAATCAAAGTACCCACAACCAACAGTGCCATTTCCAAGCTTTTCAGGAAACAAATGTTGCTTTGATCATGTATATCATTGATTCTAAAGCATGGCTAAGCATGAATAATATGAACGCATATACCCATAATGACAGTAAGTAACGCCTAACCTTAATCTAAGGTTATCAAGGTTCACATTTCATAATCATCAAAGGAGATTCATGTGACAACAGTATATCTACCAAACCACAAGATAGCAATTTACATAAGGTAAACGATGCATAAAACAATTTGATGCACAAAGGAATATAAAATATTGGGAGCAATATGGTCAAAGGATGCTTGCCTTGCTTAATCACGCTACTTACTTAAGGCGAGGATTGCGGTTGACGAGGGACGACGACGGAGACAACGACGTCGGGTTCTACGCGTCGAACAACGGAAATAAAGCAAATAATAAACTTCAATAAGGGCAAAAAGAAAGTAGATAGAAAGAATAAATAAAACTCTTCACAAGAAACAGGGTTGCTCTTTTATGAATTTATTAATCTTAATTTACGAATTCAAGATGCAAAGATTGATTAAGATTAATTGAATTAATCATTAGTTGCAAGCTTTCATTGATTTTACTATTCACAAAACGATTCCGAGTAACTTTGTTACTTATGGGTTTTGCTCTATTAGGATTCAGATTCGAAGCAAGACAAAATAAGAATATTTCCTCGCTTTAGGTTGACTTCAAGTAGAATTAGTTTTATACAAGTTGAGTCTATTGATTCAGGCTACTGGGATTATTTTCAAAATATTTGAGAAGGTTCTGGTGATAAAAATATCTTAATTATAGACTTCTTCAATTCTACCGATTCATATTATAAAGTTCAGGAAACTTAACACTTAAGGTTATTTGGCTATTAGGATTAATATGCAAAACATGATGGATTATGGTTATTTCTTCAAACTAAGATGATTTATACTTTGTATAACAATTCTAAGCTAATTCCATAAATTTTAGACTTTGGTCGGTACATTATTTTCAATGTTGAAAAGGCTTAAGTGGCATTGCAAAGTTGACACTATTCGAATCGGCCAAAAATATGAAGTGCGAGGATAACGCTTAAGGGTTTTGAACTAACAAGATTAATATGCAAACTTTGATGGAATGAGATTCTTTTATAGGATATGGTAGTATGAACTTTGTACAACGTTACTAAACTGATTTTACTGATTTTAGTATTTAGACGAGTTATTTTATCTATCATTTGAAATAGACTAAATGATCACTGTACGCACGCTAAATCGGCTAACTTCATTTTGAGTTTACAACTACGCTATCTGAGGATCTTTAATCCATTTTTCGGTGTTAGCGGTAGCAATCCTAGGAATGTTTTAAAGTCGATTTTGCATTATTTTAGCTATAATTGCAATAGATTATCTATTTACTCATTGTTATCTTTAACATTCTCTTTCATTAAAAGAATGCAACTTAAATCTTATCTTAAACATTTTTGCAATACATGGATCCTTACTGTTTTAGGAATCTAATACAAATTACATTATCATTTTGGTGAGCCATTATGCTATTATTTTGTTAATGGCCATACCAAGGTTTAATGATGATTGCAAAGTAAGTAAACTAAACATAGATCAAGAATTAAATATATTTTCATGATTGAGTTTATTATAATCCCAGAAGCATATTCATATTTATTTTATGACTTTAGGAGTTATATTTTTCATGTGTGCCATAATGTTCATAACAGTACGTTTATTTCATTCTTGATGTTAATAATTGTTCCATGACTCATAAATTAATTATTTTTGCAGATTTAAATTCATTTTGGTCTTATAATCACATAGAAATTTATCTCATTACTTTATAACCTATTGTGCACAACTTTTTATTAAAGCACACAATGCAACTATAATCATGGATTATTTAAATTAATTGCTCTGCAGCTCAAAAACATAATATTTTTACATATTTAGATCCTTACTAATTTTATATGAATTTATAATTTTATTCTACTTTATTCGGACTGAATATGTGAAAGATATTCATGGTTGAATATTTACCCGAGTTGAAATTCCTTTGAAAAACGAAAATACGCTTTACCAAAGAAAGAAAGCGTCTTTGGTTCTGTTCTCATCAACCCCAAGCTTCGATGACCGCCCCAATCGGCAGAGAGGGAAAACAGGCACGGCTAGGGCTGAACAGCGATGGCTCTCGGTGGTCTTCCGTGCGGCGGCATGGGAGATCCCTCTCGTGGCGCACTCGGTGGGGAGTTGATTGGCCGAGAAGGAGCAGAGCAAGACAATGAAGCTTGCGCAGCTCCAATGGCGGCGAAATGGCGGCTCGTGGAGGAGGAAGAACAGGCGTTAGGGCTTGAACCGGTGGCACTACTTGACATCGATGGGACGAGGGGTTGGTTTCACTGGAATCGGCCGGAGAGAAGAAGCGGCGGCCCGCCCACGATGGCGGTCTTGAGGAAGAAGAGGCTCAAGGCGGCAGCCACTTTTCGCATGGAGAACTCACGAAATTGTTGAGGGTCTTGTTTCTTGCAGCCGGGTGATGCTCTAGCCTGAGGAATTTGAGAATGGTTGGCTCGATTGCTCGATTTGATTCATGGCTTGGAGCTCTGAAGGTCCCGCAATGGCGCAAACAGAGGGAGTTTCATACGGCTTGAGGGAAAGAAGAAGAAGTGAGGGAATGAGGAAGAGCTTCACTGCGAACACCTGGGGTACCCTTTATAGCCAAAGAAAGTAGAGGATGAGCCGGCTGGCTGAATTGGTCTCGGTTGCGAGGTTCACAGAGGCGACAAAGGAAGAACAGGTAGATGGCTCGAGAGACTTCGTGGCGATGATCGCGCCGTGATGAATTGAGGATGATGACGAGACACGACCAATCGAAGGAAGGATGCACTGAACGAGCTCTCGGTCAAGTGCGCTGGCTCGAAGCTTCGCTCGGTCGCAAGAACGGGGAGGAGAAGGAACGGCAGTGGGGCTGGGTCCGATGGTCACGAGTGAAGGTGAGTACAGGGATTTATTGGGCAGCCAAATGGGAGTAGAAAATATCCAAACTTTTTGAACATGGTCTTTGAACATATTTTGATGTCTGGTAAAATTTTGAGATTAAACTAAGTAACCGAAAAATTGATAATATTCTGACAACAGTGATTGCTCCTAATTTTTGGTTTCGGATTTTGATTTTTAATCGAGATCAATTTAAGTCTACTATTTTTGAAATTTTGTTTTTCTAAAGGATTTGGTCTCAGAATGTTACTGTAAAATTTTCAGCTCAAAACCTCACTCCATTATTTTATTAAAATTCTGACATTGCAAATTTCCATGTTTTCAATGCCTCTATTCTTAAATTTTTATATGACATTAATGACATGATCAATTCCTAGGATTTTTACCAGAGGTATATTTGGCTCTGAGGGTGTTATGGTAATTTTCTTGGATTTAGATAATGTTTGAATGATTTTCATTATTTTTGATCTTCACTGTTTTTAGTCAACAATGTGATCATTCAATCCATTTATTTGTTTTTCCTGTGCATAAAATATTATTTGGCAGTTGGATTCATTCACCTGCATGCCTAGGGTTCCAAAGCAATTTTTCCAACTTTTTACTTTTAACATTTTACCTTTTTACCATTTCCATTTACTAATTCTCTTTATTTAATTTTCAAAGCAACTATAAATCTCGAGAAATTCAAATAAGAACCAATATTGCCAAGAAACTCAGAAATAAATATTTTCAAATTTAAAATATTTATTTTTATATTATCGTACTTTTCGGGATGTTACAGATCTACCCCCCTTACAGAAATCTCGACCCCGAGATTTAGCGGGCCTAAGGGAAATCATTTCTAAAAGAAGTCAGGAAATTCCTCCTTGAGTCGATCTTCTCGTTTCCAAGTTGCTTCTTCTTCAAAGATTCTAATTGGACGCTCCCAACAAGTTAAGTCAAATTGTAAATCGATTTCATTTAGTTGGGTGAGCTCAGAAGGAAGATGAAGACATTCCCTAATTGCGATACATGAGAGACATTATGAACACTAGATAGCTGAGATGGCAACTCTAGTTTTTATGCTTTTTCTCCCATCTTCTTAACGATATGATATGGCCTAATATATCATGGCGCCAGGTTACTTTGGATTTGGAAACGGTGAATACCACGAACCTTGCAAGTCTTGTGGATGAGATAGATTTGGGAATTCTTTATCGGAGGTGACTTTGTCGTTTTTGTTGATACGTCGACTTCATTGCAATTGCTTCACTGAACCTTCGTCTTGTGATTCCCAGTTGTCGTGCGAAGAAATAGAGAAGAATTCTATTTGAGTTTTAGGTAAGCAGATGAGAAATACTAGTGCTTTCTACACGTCTGTTTTGATTGCACAATCAATATTGTTTAACAAGGATAAGCTAATTTATAGAGTGGCATGTGGTATATGTAGAATCCTTGAGGCAAAGGAAAGGTTGCATTGTCATTAGGCTCGTTTGGGAAAAACCGAATATTTAATACCATGAAGGGTATTTGAATACAATGGTTGATCTGTATAGTTCGACATTAGTTGATGAAATGAGCTGAGAATAAATGTCATTTCGGATTGACTTTAGATTGAAAACAAGGTAGAGATAATTCAATCATTAGGTTGAGGTAGAAGAATTATAAAGTGATCCCGAGGATTTGATTAAGCAATTACCTTGGCGAATGAGAGGGTTTTAATTTTCTTTGGTTTTAGCAACTATGAAGGAATGAAATGTCTGAGAATCAAAAGATTGATTGCAAGTCTTGAATACACAAGGAATGTACTCAATACCATATGAAGAGTCGGGTACAATTACATGAGAAAGATGTTTATGTTTAGAGCCTGATGCTGAAGCAGGGGTTGCTTTAGGCACTTGATGTTTTCTTAGGTTTTTAAGATAGCTTGAAAGCTACTGATGTCTTTCTTGTCGAGGTAAATTAAAACTCTTCTTGGGTAGGTGTTGGCGGCGTTCAATTTCTTTTCGGTTGTTGTAGGTGACGTTGTCCGTTTTATTCAAAACAACAGAAAGGTTGTTTGCTAATGATATAAAATAAATGATCAGGAAGTGACTAAAATCAAGGAGTTAACTTGAACCATGATAGGTTCAGATACATATGTATCATACCTAGTACTATGTCGGGTAGGTTATCAACTTCTTTGGCAAATTAATGTCGTAGGTAATTGCCTTAAATGACTGAATTGACATTGAGTTCGATTGAATCTGAGCTCAAATAATTGTCTCATCTCCGATTCTTAAGGTTGCCCTTGAGATTTAGGGTTGAGAATGCGAAGGAGCCGGCTTCTTCTTTAGAAAACTCACGGCATAATACTTATGTTTACCATAGCAAAAGCAAATAATATTAGCTTTTCGATTTTGAGTACCAGATAGCTGTTCATTAGTGTTGTTGGAAAGGCGAGCAGATAATGATTGAGATTGAGAATAAAGTTCAATGGAATTCTATTGGGGACAAGTATTCTTGCTCGGCGCCTTTTCTTTATTTGATTCCTTTAGACAACCGGTTTGATTTTTATTCCTCCTAGTCTTGAGAGTTATAAACTTGGTGATGTAACTTTTGGTATAGTTATGGTTGTAGGATATATTTATTCAACTTGCGGACGTTGTTTAGCAACATGGTTCCTTTTCGTGACAGTTGAATTACTCACACTTTTCTCGTAGTATCTTGTTCAGTTAGTTGTATGCTTAATATTATTTTCCTTATGAATTTTAGCCTGTTGTTCCTTTGGACATTCTTTAGCTTAATGACTTTCTTAGTGAAGATAGTTAGGATCGAATGTTGTTCCTTTAATTCTTTAAGCAATGTTTCCTATACAACCGATTTTTTTTTTTTTTCTAATAACCAAATCCTAAGCAACCAAGGATTGGAGTTTCACTTGTTGAGGCTAAAGTGCAGTGGTGATTAATGAATCAAGGGGTATTGAAATGGACAATAATCTTGACCTTCGCGACAAGAACAATTGGTATTACCTACAGGAGGTTTTTTTTTTTTTTTTTTAGGGAATAATTTCCTTCACAAAGAAGCACAATCGATTTCACTTTCATCATTTGTGTGTCCTATTTTTCCATAGCGAGTGCAAGCATGATTGTCGATCGATTGGTTTAACGACATTTCAAAGAAAATTATGGAGGTATCAAATAAGGTATAGAAATAGATTTTTAGTCTAAACCATTTTCTTTTCTGACAAAGGCTACACCAAGGTTGGAAATATTTTGTGCTAGTTGTTAGAGCAGAGGGATGTGCATTTGGTGATTTGTTCAATTATGGTGAGCAAAGGCAGCAAATAGGCAATCAATGTAATGTTGATGCTTGGTTTTGGCCAAACAACGAGTGTTGGTTGTTTGTTGTCATGGAGCGTAAAAGTATGTGTATGATGCTTTTATTCGATTCTGAAACATTAGTGCCAAGGTTGGAGATTTTGGCATTCATTTTTTTTTTGGCTGGGTTCTTGCAACGTAGATAAGGTGCGTTAACAATTTGTACCGAGAATCGTTAGCAAGAACAAATTTGTACAAGAAGGGGCACACAATATGTTAAAACGTTTGAGATGAATAAAAGGATACATCTTAACCGGAATTGTTTGGAGAGAGCCAGAGGTTGACTTCAAGGGGAGTGTTCAAATACAATTGCTATTTGAATAAGTCAATGAATATTAATGAGATTAATGGCAATTAAATCTCATTCAAGGCTGACCTTGTAAATCATAAATATGAAGTGAAAGTTTACATTGAGTAAGGCAGCAACAATTCAAAGAATGAGCTGAAGGTTGGTCATAAAGCTAAATATTTTATTACTCATTACTTTCAGTAGTTGTATTAATGAATTGTATTGTGTCGCAGGCATCCTGCAACAGTATTTATTAGAGTAAAGCCATTTAGATGAGGTCTTGTTGGGTTACAAGGCAACATTTCGTTCTTTAAAATATTATTTTAGGAAAGGTTTCTATGCGGACTAAGTGGTTTTTAGCTCAGTTTATAAGGCAACGTTTCATTCTTTAAAATCTTTTTAATTAAAATTTTCTTATTAAGCAGGGTTAACACATCGCAAATTTCAACCTAGTGGTTTGACATTCACGAGAGTAACCCGGTAGCAATACAAAAGATCTACAACAAAATTTCAATAACACAGAGATAATATGTATACATTTTACTTAGTATGTAGGAAGGGTACCTATGGTTTTCTTTTACTGGTGGCACCATACGTATTTCTGCATGAAAAGCTTACTACATAGCTAGAATAATGTGTAGTTTGTATAATACTATCTTTTGTTGTAAGCTATTCAGTGACGAGTCTTCTCTTAATCTTTGCACCACTTGTTGTGTTAGTCTTCCGATACCTCGATGAAGTCGGAGAAGTTGTGATACTTGTTACTTCTATCTTCTTGAAGTTGCTGATGCAGACATCACGACGTTGTTAACTTGTTCCCAAATTTATTTCAAAAGGATTTGTTGGTGTGTTTTTATTTCAAAAAGATAAGGAAAGATATACTTCTAGAAAGTGTAACTTAGGAGTAGAGAAAGAAAATTCTCTGAGAAACGAATATCTGAGATAAGAAGATTAAATCCTCTGAGATAGGAAAAGAGTATATGTATAAGCGATGCTAATCTTTTTAGAAAAATAGGATTTCCAATTTTCCTAGTTTCCATTTTTAACATCCATTTAGAAGTATATAATTACTCTGGTTGTAGCTCAGACTCATGGTATGTATAGTCTAAGTAAAACAACGAGGTGGGTTTTGAAGCATAGTTAAAAATTATCACCGAAAGATTACATTCTTAACTAACCTAATGCAGCTTACGTTAGTTTGTTGGTTACCAACATGGTAGGGTCCTGGCCTTGATTTACCTACAAATGGTGTGGTCTCTAGCAGAGCTAAGAGTAACAATAGAGGCTATACTACCAGTCTTGATGAGACTTGATTTGTGAAAGGTTAATAACCATGATGGTTACATGGGTGAGAAATTGTACAAAGAGGAGATAAGTTCCCAAAAAGTTCTATGGAGGGAAGACACAGACTAAGTTATGTTTCATTATTTATCCTATGGGTCGAGTTTCCAGTATTCATACATAAAGACAATTTATTATGAAACTTTAACCGTAATGGTCAAGTTACACATAAATCAGTCCCAACATTCAAAACAGAAACCAACCTCAGGTAGCAAGACATAGCAACAACATATATTGCTCTTTGTTTACTAGAGCGGAATAATACGTTATGCGCAAAGGTTCTTATCTTAAGATAGATCCTAACATATATCCTAATTTTCCGCCTTTTACCGATGGGTGATGCTGTTTCGTCGCGAAGTAGGATCTCCGAGCCTTACTTCTACTTTGTCGAGGATAGCGAAGCGTTGTCTGACCTCATTGAAATTGTTGGCGCAGACATTGTAGTCTTCTTGGGTCGGCTTGAAGGATGACAAGAACTGTCTCGATCATCTTCGAAACAACAAATGACTATAACCACTAGCGACAATTTCTTTTTCAGGAAAGAAGAGTTTGTTTACAAATCAAAATGAATGTAGTGACAAGAGTAGAATCTTAAGAATAAGGAAAGAGTGGCAGAGTCTACAATTTGCAAATATAGTAGCTTTTGGAAGTAAGATTTTGAATTCTCATATTCCAATGCTAACGACCATTCTATCTAAGGTTTATCCTACGGTCAAGATAGCTCGATACCAACTCTGGAGACCCCGTTCAGATGAACAGAACCTCCATGTGATTCTTGTGCTATTCCTGGATCAAGAGCTAGCACTCACATGTTTACAACAATTGGAAATCACAACCATACAATTTAATAATTAAGCGGAAACGATTATACAAATAATATTACAACTCGAGAAATATAGCAAGAAGAAGCAATATCCTCGTAGTTTGCCCAACCGACCAAGCAGCAACCGACTGCATAAACTCCAGATAGAACACGCCAGGAAGAACCCGCAACTGCGATGAACAACTTCGAAGCTTCGCTAGCACACACCTACAATATAATTAGGCAAGGGTGAGTACGTATGCGTACAAAGAAGACTTGAGCAAATCCTACAATATATGCGAGCCATTTCAAAGGAGGCTACTACGGTTAATTTGCATAAAGCGAATTTGCGTTATAAATCAAGTTATTTGCAAACGGAATTTATAAGAGCATTTGATTGATAACAAATAAGTAAAGCATAATAACACTCACATCCTCCATGACGTGAGCGCGAGACATTCACATTCACGAAATCCATCAATGCCAGCCTTCGACATAAAGCACGCTTGCAAAACAAGTGGAACCAACCCTTTTGAAAATAATAAAACATTTAACTCGCGCAGAGTTCACCAAGACACCCATGACCGCTGTGCGGCTAATCAATTAGATTTAAACTCGCAGAGGTGTACAACTTTACCCACAAGGAATGATCATCCTTTTGCAAGATCACACATGCCTCCACTAGGCCATTGTGCTTGCCAGCGATCATACACACTGCTCATTACCGGACATGACTTTACACCAGCCGGGACGTTAACCTCGCCTCAAAACAGAGACACTCACCCAAGCCGTGGATCCACTTTCAAGACACCAACACAACGTCTCTGTCCATGGCAAGGCGACATCGTTGCACCGGTTATGCATTTACCCATACGAACCGCATGGCGCCCCTAACAAGCAAATCCATAACGGAATGCCTCGCAAGCTCCCCGCCTACCAATGAGCAAAGCCATGTCCAAATAAGTTAATAGGCTATGGCTAACCCATACTCACCCTCGTGGTTTGTACGGATTTTCTCGGATCAAGCTACGATGTTCGGTCCTTAGTTGTGACACAGGCGACACTTCACCCTACACTACGTGCATTTCCTTATTGCACAGTAGGCTATTGCCAATAATCGCGCATCAAAGCATAGCTTTCTTTTGGGTTTTAATCAAAGTACCCACAACCAACAAAGGCCATTTCCAAGCTTTTCAGAAACAAATGTTGCTTTGATCATGTATATCATTGATTCTAAAGCATGGCTAAGCATGAATAATATGAACGCATATACCCATAATGACAGTAAGTAACGCCTAACCTTAATCTAAGGTTATCAAGGTTCACATTTCATAATCATCAAAGGAGATTCATGTGACAACAGGTATATCTACCAAACCACAAGATAGCAATTTACATAAGGTAAACGCATGCATAAAACAATTTGATGCACAAAGGAATATAAAATATTGGGAGCAATATGGTCAAAGGATGCTTGCCTTGCTTAATCACTGCTTACGACGAAGGCGAGGATTGCGGTTGACGAGGACGACGACGGAGACAACGACGTCGGGTTCTACGCGTCGAACAACGGAAATAAAGCAAATAATAAACTTCAATAAGGGCAAAAAGAAAGTAGATAGAAAGAATAAATAAAACTCTTCACAAGAAACAGGGTTGCTCTTTTATGAATTTATTAATCTTAATTTACGAATTCAAGATGCAAAGATTGATTAAGATTAATTGAATTAATCATTAGTTGCAAGCTTTCATTGATTTTACTATTCACAAAACGATTCCGAGTAACTTTGTTACTTATGGGTTTTGCTCTATTAGGATTCAGATTCGAAGCAAGACAAAATAAGAATATTTCCTCGCTTTAGGTTGACTTCAAGTAGAATTAGTTTTATACAAGTTGAGTCTATTGATTCAGGCTACTGGGATTATTTTCAAAATATTTGAGAAGGTTCTGGTGATAAAAATATCTTAATTATAGACTTCTTCAATTCTACCGATTCATATTATAAAGTTCAGGAAACTTAACACTTAAGGTTATTTGGCTATTAGGATTAATATGCAAAACATGATGGATTATGGTTATTTCTTCAAACTAAGATGATTTATACTTTGTATAACAATTCTAAGCTAATTCCATAAAT
Source organism: Guadua angustifolia (assembly GCA_036346375.1). Lineage (NCBI taxonomy): Eukaryota > Viridiplantae > Streptophyta > Magnoliopsida > Poales > Poaceae > Guadua > Guadua angustifolia. Next base: position 131,775 of record JAYEVE010000597.1, read on the forward strand.
TTTAGACTTTGGCTGGTACATTATTTTCAATGTTGAAAAGGCTTAAGTGGCATTGCAAAGTTGACACTATTCGGAATCGGCCAAAAATATGAAGTGCGAGGATAACGCTTAAGGGTTTTGAACTAACAAGATTAATATGCAAACTTTGATGGAATGAGATTCTTTTTATAGGATATGGTAGTATGAACTTTGTACAACGTTACTAAACTGATTTTACTGATTTTAGTATTTAGACGAGTTATTTTATCTATCGCTGAAATAGACTAAATGATCACAATACGCACGCTAAATCGGCTAACTTCATTTTGAGTTTACAACTACGCTATACAGGATCTTTAATCCATTTTTCGGTGTTAGCGGTAGCAATCCTAGGAATGTTTTAAAGTCGATTTTGCATTATTTTAGCTATAATTGCAATAGATTATCTATTTACTCATTGTTATCTTTAACATTCTCTTTCATTAAAAGAATGCAACTTAAATCTTATCTTAAACATTTTTGCAATACATGGATCCTTACTGTTTTAGGAATCTAATACAAATTACATTATCATTTTGGTGAGCCATTATGCTATTATTTTGTTAATGGCCATACCAAGGTTTAATGATGATTGCAAAGTAAGTAAACTAAACATAGATCAAGAATTAAATATATTTTCATGATTGAGTTTATTATAATCCCAGAAGCATATTCATATTTATTTTATGACTTTAGGAGTTATATTTTTCATGTGTGCCATAATGTTCATAACAGTACGTTTATTTCATTCTTGATGTTAATAATTGTTCCATGACTCATAAATTAATTATTTTTGCAGATTTAAATTCATTTTGGTCTTATAATCACATAGAAATTTATCTCATTACTTTATAACCTATTGTGCACAACTTTTTATTAAAGCACACAATGCAACTATAATCATGGATTATTTAAATTAATTGCTCTGCAGCTCAAAAACATAATATTTTTACATATTTAGATCCTTACTAATTTTATATGAATTTATAATTTTATTCTACTTTATTCGGACTGAATATGTGAAAGATATTCATGGTTGAATATTTACCCGAGTTGGAAATTCACTGAAAAACGAAAATACGCTTTACCAGTAAAGAAAACGTCTTTCGGTTCTGTTCCTCATCAACCCCAAGCTCGACAGACCGCCCCAATCGGCAGAGAGGAAAACAGGCACGGCTAGGGCTGAACAGCGATGGCTCTCCGGCGGTCTTCCGTGGCGACGGCATGGGAGATCCTCTCGGCGTGGCGACTCGGTGGGGAGTTGATTCGCCGGAGAAGGAGCAGGCTTGGCAATGAAGCTTGGGCGCAGCTCAATGGCGCGGAAATGGCGGCTCGTGGAGGAGGAAGAACAGGCGTTAGGGCTTGAACCGTGGCACTAACAAAGATCGATGGGACGAGGGGTTCGGTTTCACCGAATCGCGCCGGAGAAGAAGCGGCAAGCCCGCCTGATGGCGGTCTTGAGGAAGAAGAGGCTCAAGGCGGCAGCCACTTTTCGCATGGAGAACTCACGAAATTGTTGAGGGGTCTTGTTTCTTGCAGCCGGGTGATGCTCTAGCCCAGAGGAATTTGAGAATGGTTGGCTCGATTGCTCGATTTGATTCATGGCTTGGAGCTCTGAAGGTCCTGGCAATGGCGCAAACAGGAGGGAGTTTCATGCGCTGGCTTGAGGGGAAAGAAGAAGAAGTGAGGGGAATGAGGAAGAGCTTCACTGCGAACACTGGGGTACCCTTTATAGCCAAAGAAAGTAGAGGATGAGCCGGCCTGGCTGAATTGGTCTCGGTTGCGAGGTTCACCAGAGGCGACAAAGGAAGAACAGGGGCGGTATGGCTCGAGAGACTTCGTGGCAGTGATCGCGGCTGTGATGAGCTGAGGATGACGCTGAGACACGACCAATCGAAGGAAGGATGCACTGAACGAGCTCTCGGTCAAGTGCGCTGGCTCGGGAAGCTTCCGCTCGGTCGCAAGAACAGGGGAGGAGAAGGAACTGACAGGTGGGGCCTGGGTCCAGTAGTCAGCGAGTGAAGGTGAGTACAGGGATTTATTGGGCAGCCAAATGGGAGTAGAAAATATCCAAACTTTTTGAACATGGTCTTTGAACATATTTTGATGTCTGGTAAAATTTTGAGATTAAACTAAGTAACCGAAAAATTGATAATATTCTGACAACAGTGATTGCTCCTAATTTTTGGTTTCGGATTTTGATTTTTAATCGAGATCAATTTAAGTCTACTATTTTTGAAATTTTGTTTTTCTAAAGGATTTGGTCTCAGAATGTTACTGTAAAATTTTCAGCTCAAAACCTCACTCCATTATTTTATTAAAATTCTGACATTGCAAATTTCCATGTTTTCAATGCCTCTATTCTTAAATTTTTATATGACATTAATGACATGATCAATTCCTAGGATTTTTACCAGAGGTATATTTGGCTCTGAGGGTGTTATGGTAATTTTCTTGGATTTAGATAATGTTTGAATGATTTTCATTATTTTTGATCTTCACTGTTTTTAGTCAACAATGTGATCATTCAATCCATTTATTTGTTTTTCCTGTGCATAAAATATTATTTGGCAGTTGGATTCATTCACCTGCATGCCTAGGGTTCCAAAGCAATTTTTCCAACTTTTTACTTTTAACATTTTACCTTTTTACCATTTCCATTTACTAATTCTCTTTATTTAATTTTCAAAGCAACTATAAATCTCGAGAAATTCAAATAAGAACCAATATTGCTAAGAAACTCAGAAATAAATATTTTCAAATTTAAAATATTTATTTTTATATTATCGTACTTTTCGGGATGTTACATCGATTGATCTGGAAAGCCAAGATCCGATTCCTCCCACCAACGTGCTGCATAAGGAAGGCCACTACCTTTCCCATTAGCATCACAAATTTGAGACAACAAGGGTGAAGATGAGTAGCCATTACCCAGGTGAACATCGTTAACGGCACCATCATTGCTCTTAACAGAAGGAACAGCATCAATCGCTAGAGGAGAGGGAGAAGAAGGAGAAGAAATATTACCAAGAACGGCTTGGGGGAGAGGAGAAGAAGGCGAAGATCTCTCAGCCATGATTCCATCAAACGCAGAAGGCGCCCTGAGCCCGCTGCCGGCGAGGAACCCAGGGACGATCGGCCCAGGAAGCGCACCAGAAGGAGGGCCACCCGCAACCCCTCCCACGGAACTAAGAGACGCGCGCGGACCGGCAGCGGCGCCTCCGGCGCCACCCAAGACCGCGCCCCGGGCACCACCCACAGCGATGCCCCCAACCCAGCCGGGCGATGCGGCCGCAGCGCACAGGAGCGACGACATCCTCAGTGAGCACAGTAGTGCTCATAACTCATGGAACCAGTTTACTACCTCAGGTATCTGCATAGTCAGTTTCTATCTACGCGTGCGTGCATTGAACAACACGAATCTCTGAGCAGATGGATCGATGTACACGATAATGCTTGTAGTTCCCACCTCTTGTGTAGACATGCATTAGTTTTTGCAGAAGCTTTGATTACTTAGACCATGTTTAGATGGACTAGAGCTAATTATTAGCCGGCTAATGGTTAGAGCTAATTGTTAGCCGGCTAATGGTTAGAGCTAATTGTTAGCCGACTAATGGTTGGGCTGTTTGGATATATGGCTAATGATTGGGCTAATTTCTTTGAAAAATCATATCTGCCCCTCATAAATGTCTGCCCCTCATAATGGCGAGGGTATTTCAGACTTTTCCCAGCGTGTTACATGCTTTTAGTCAAAATTAGCTCCCACTCACTAACTAATAGACTAATTGTTAGTTGAGGGGTTGGCTAAAAATTAGCCCACCTATTAGTCTTTCTGTTTGGATAGACTAGGGCCATGTTTGGATGACTAGAGCTAATTGTTAGCTGACTAATGGCTAGAGCTAATTGTTAGCCGGCTAATAATTAGTCCATCTAAAATTAGCCTAGGGTTGTTTGGATACATGGCTAATGGTTGGGCTAATTTTTTTGAAAAGTCATGTTTGTCCCTCATAATATGTCTGCCCCTCATAATGGCGAGGGTATTTCAGACTTTTCCCAGCGTGTTACATGCTTTTAGTTCAAATTAGTTCTCACCCACCAACTAATAGACTAATTGTTAGTTGAGAGGTTGGCTAAAAATTAGCCCACCTATTAGTCTTCCTGTTTGGATAGACTAGGACTAATTTTTAGCCAGCTAACAATTAGTTCAGAGATCCAAACATAACCTAGAACTAATTTGTAGCCAGCTAATAATTAGTACAGGGATCCAAACATGGTCTAACTTTTGATTAGTACATACCACTAGCAAAGCAGTATATATTCATTCCTTGTCTAGGTTGATCATCATCGTCATAATGCATGTATGTGTGTATATATATATACAAACAGACACAGTAACACAACGCATGTATGCACGCATTTCCATCGTATCCAGTAGATAGAGATCAGGAGCAAGCAAGCAATTGCAGTAGCACTTAGGAAGGCAATGGGAGGTTTCAATCCTCCGGTGCCGCAGCAGGACAGCAACTGGGAGATCCGCGTGGCGGTGCTGCTCAGCCTCCTCTTCCAGGTGCTCCTCCTCTTCGCCGCCCCATGCGCAAGCGCTCCTCCTCCCGGTGGCCCGCCGCCATCTGGTCTGCTTCCTCCTCGCCGACCGGGTCGCCGACCTCGCCCTCGGCCTCCTCCTCAACAACATGGGCAACATCGGCGGCGCCAGATCAGGTGGAAGCTCCTCGCCCTCGACCGCTAGTGTCGGCGGCCACACTCAACGGACAGCAGCGCAACCCCGTCATCTTCGCCTTCGACGCTGTTCTGCTGCTGCACTGGGCGGGCGGGACACCATCACCGCCTACTCCATCGAGGACAACGAGCTCGGCCGCCACCTCATCGGCCTCCTCTTGAGCTCTTCTCGCCGCCGTCATCTTCTTCGCTCCTCGCAGAGCAACCCCATGATCCTCGCCACCGTCCTCATGTTCGTCGTCGGCATCACCAAGCACGGCGAGCGTACCTACTCGCTCTACTCCAGCAGTGTGGACGGCGTCCTTGCCGACATCTTCGGCAAACCCGATCCCGGCCCGAACTACGCCAAGCTCATGACCGAGTTCGACGCCAAGGAGAAGGCCGGCCTGGCGGTCGAGATCGTCATCGCCGACGGTGAGGCCAAGAAGGTGCTGCCTAGATTGGTTGTCAACGTTCAACAATGAGGTATATGTCTCCTGAAATTTGCTGTATGCAATCGATTTCACATGTTGTAGTGTTGTATTGTTTTATTTTGTGAACTTGGATGCATAGTGTTTAGCCATATGCATATGATATCTACTATTCTGTATGCCGATACTTTTCTCTTCATATTATCATTATTTCGCATGATTTTGTTTTCGAAATTTCAGATTGGCCCCGCTCCTGTTTTTATCAAGGCTGAGGTACATTGGTCAGCCCAAAGAGGCAATCTCTCGAGAGAAAGATAGAGTCCTGAAAACAGTGAAAGAGTAATATAATTATCATTTTTTGGTTTGGTTCTTTTTGAAGCGGTGGTTTGTTTTCTTGTTTACAAAGTAAAAGTGTCCCATTCTTTTCTTGCCTTTTCATGCTGTTTATTTGGTCTTGCTTGTGCAGTATATTAGAAAAATTGACGGTGGAGAAATTTGATCTACTCAGCGGCCAACTATTGGATGCTGGAATTACTACTGTTGATATTTTGAAGGTTCGATTATCTGCAGAGAATAGATGAATCACAATGATATGAAGGAGCTGACAAGAAACCCTCATTTGGCACCACGTTTAAGGTTCATGATTTGTGATGTGTTTGATCTCCGTTCGAACAACTGGGTGCCTCGGCGCGAGGAGGTAAGTAAAATCATTTAAATGTATGAATTAGCTACTCTACATCGCATGTCTTTCATAATGATACTAATGGATTGATGTTACTGGTGTGATGCTATTATTGTGCAGTATATCAGCCTTTAAGTAACCATTACCACTGAATAGTGGCTTATCACACTTTAGTGCCATGATACTGGAAGAGGCATATCACTTCTAGGAAAAATTTTAAGGTCGTAATGGTGAACTGACTAGAAGAACAAGCATGCATGTATGCTGTGTCACGCAATATTCAGTGTGATGAATTGTACATTTATTGAAAATTAGTGAGGCATGCATTTTGCTTTGTACACCCCGACGTGACGCATAAATAGGAGATTGCACATGCTTATAATCGTTCTGTTAAATTAATCCATTATGCTTGGTACCAGGTATTGCTTCTGAGCTCAATACTTAGACTGATCACTAAGCGTAGCTTCAAAATTATTTTTTCACTTTTAGTTTGCTGTTCTTATAGCGATTGCTATTCAGCTGGATTTATAAATTCAATCATTGTGAGTTTTTTTGCTGTTTGTGATTTTCAGATTAAGGCCAAGACAATCAGTGAAATTCACACTGAGGCTGAAAAGAATCTTGGATTATCAGAAAGAGCAAAGGCATGAAGTCGAGGCTACTGTCTTGTATAGCGTTTTAGACTTACTTTTTGCGTCAGCTGTGTTCTCGCTTGTAAGCATATACTGTAAGACTACTGTTATCTAAAACATTTAGGTGAGATTGGATTAATGGTTCCCATTTGTTGTGATATCTACTGTAGAAACGTATACGTGAACATGTTATACTTTTTACATTTGTTTTGAAGTTTTTGCGTGTTTGCAGTCACCTTTTGTTGTCTCCAGTGGGTGATAGCAGTTCGCTCACCGCGCTCGAGAGACGTTCTCTTCCATTTGCATATGTTTATACAAAACATTGCTCTTAGTTTCCTTCTCTTTTCAGTTGATGTACACTACAAATAAAGGAAGCTAAAATGCATTTCTTCTCTGTAATCATGGCAATATTAGGAATTGGCGTCAGTGATTTGTGTAGCTGATGTGAGTTCAGGAATGTTGAGGATTACACAAATTAGTTAGGGCTTGTTTGGAACAAAGGATTTATAGAGGATTTTTATTGGATAGGAATTTCAATGGAATTGTAGGAATGACCTGTTCTCCATTTCCTATACCTTTTGGATGAATTTGTTTTAAACAGGGTTCAGATCTTGTGTTACTTTTTCATTGAGAAGTCTAAGATGGACTATTATAATCTTGTTAGAATAAGGATTGGGTTTCAGTAGAGGAGAAATTTCAAAAGAAACTTGCTAGTTGGAAGGGCAGGCTTCTTTCGGTCGGAGGCAGATTGGTACTGATTAATTCAGTTCTTTCGAGTCTTCCATTGTTTATGCTATCATTTTTTGAGGCTCCTAAAGGGGTGATTAAAAAACTTGATTATTATAGATCCAGGTTTTTTTGGCAATGTGATGAACACAAGAAGAAATATAGATTAGCGAGATGGTCGGTGCTCAAGAAGCCTAAAAGTATGGGGGGTTTGGGAATTTTGGATTTACAATTGCAAAACAGATGCTTATTAAGTAAATGGTTGTTTAAATTGTTAAACGAGGAGGGCCTTTGGCAAGACTTACTTAGAAGGAAATACCTTCACGGTAAGTCCATCACTCAAATTTCGAGGAAAGCTGGTGTTTCTCATTTTTGGTCTGGTTTGATGAAAATAAAAGATCAATTCTTGTCTATGGGTTCTTTTGGTTTAGGGGATGGGAAATGTGCTAGATTTTGGGAAGACGTTTGGGTCTCAGAGCAAACCTCTAATGGAGGTGTATCCTAATCTTTATGAGATTGTTAGGAAAAAAGGTGTTTGGTAGCTAATGTGTTAGAATCGGTCCCGCTCAATATCTCTTTTGAAGATCGTTGGTGAAAAGGACTTGTGACTTGGTTTGAACTAGTGTCAAGAGTTGTCAATGTTTCTTTAACACAAGACATGAGACATATTTAGATGGGATCTCAAAGAAAAAGAGTACCTTTTAAGTACATTCGATGTACAATGCTTTAGTGCAGAAAATTCCATTCCTAAGATGTGTGATATTTGGAAACTAAAAATACCATGAAGACTAAAATCTTTCTTTGGTACTTAAAGATGGTGTTATTCTAACGAAGGACAATCTAGCTAAAAGACGTTGGCAAGGAAGTATTAAATGTTGCTTTTGTAATTCTAACGAAACAATTCAACATTTGTTTTTGATTGCCGGTTAGCGAGATCTATCTGAACACCATCTTCATTACCTTTGGTATTCAATCTCCGCTAATGTATCTATTATGTTTGGTTCTTGGCTTAAGGGTGTTAATTCTAAGCTTAAGCTCCAAATTTTAGTAGGTGTAGCAGCCATGTGTTGGTCGATTTGGTTGTATAGAAATGATATCATATTCAATAGAAGTTCTATTAACTCATTTACACAGGTAATCTTCAGGGGGACGTATTGGATCAGAAGTTGGTCTCCGCTGTCTAAAGAGGAAGAGAAGGGGATGCTGCTAAGGGGTTGCAGGATGCTTGAGATAACAGTCTTCGAGTTGTTTGCAAGATTTGGTTGGAGGAGGAATTTCAGAATTGAGGCCTAAGTCTATGATGTTGTTTTCGTTCGAAGCTTGTTGTAGTTTTAGGTTGTTGGGTGTTTGGTTGATGTTTTGTTGGCTGTAATGCTGGTTGTTGGAGCCTTTGTGCTTGTTGGAGTTTGTATTGTGGGCCGCATTCGTTCTTGTGCGAGGAGGCCGGATTGTTTCCTTTATCTAAAATTATAATCTTGTTAGGTTTAGCTGCTCTAGATTTGGCTGGTTTTTTTCCCCTTAAGTTGCAAACAGATATACTATTGAGTATTGACTTCCAGGGCAGACAAAGAAGAAGTATGAGAGGACAATCATTGAATAACATAATTTATCTTATTTTAATCTGATTTATCAAACAAAGTAATAGACTTTTCACAACCAACTTTCAAACGGCTTTTAAAATAAGCACAGCACATCAACCGCAAACTAGCCTAAAATCAAAGCTTTCACGGCCTCTTGCCGCGATCACGTTGATTTCGGGCCGACGTGGCCGCGTGCCGTCGCGCCGCGTCGTTCACGTGATTAACTCCGTACTCAAGCTCAGGTAGCAGGTCACGCAGCTTAAACATGAACAGTCGCGCGGCATAGCGGTGGGAGCTCTCGTGCTGGCACCCACGACCCGGATTCGAGTTCGCTCACTCACGCGCGTCGCACTCCTTAGTTTTTTCCTGAGCGACGCGTGGCGCCTGTATTTTTTAAAAATGGCCCTATTTTTTGCGAAAAAACGCCTGGCAAAATCCAAAAGTATAGAATAGTGCTTCCTTTACGTATAGGCCCCCAGAACTCCTAGATTTCTCCCGAAAAGGCCCCTATAATTTCCTGGAATTACAGGTCTTTCGTGACAAGAGGCCCAAAATTTTCTAAAATTACAAATTGATCTTTTTTACTAGAACACCCACATATCTTTTTTTAGTTCCCTCTAAATTCCCTAAAATTACAGAATAGCCGTTTTTTTTGAAAATTTTTCCAGAAACACGAAAATTCTATAAAATTATGAAATGGTCTATTTTTTCCTTAGAAAACCCTCAAGACTTCTTCTATTTGATTTTTCGCACCCTATCTTTTTACGGAGAGTCGTTCAAAAATTTTCGTAGATCCTCCGAGCTTTTAAAAATTATTTTAGCGGAATAGCCTTTTTTTAGTGAAGATTTTTTCAGAACCCCGAAAATTCTATAAAATTATGGAATAGTCTATTTTTTCCCTAGAAGACCACCGAGACTTCTTCTATACAGTTTTTGGCGCCCTATTTTTTACGGAGAGTCGCTCAAATTTTTCATAGTTCCTCTGAAGCTTTCAAAAATTATTTTTAGCACATCATTTTGTGCAGAGAGGCACTCAAATTTTTGCGTTGAGCCTTCAGTGCTTCCACAATTTATTTTGAACGCATTGTCCTTGATGAAAAATTATCCAGAACTTTCATAGATTATGTATCGGCCAATTTTTTCTCTATTGAACTTTCAGAACTCATGCAATTTTCACTGCTTGTCTTGTGTTGGCTATCGGGTCATGGCACGGCGTGCGCCGCGCCCACCTGCCTAGTTGTAATGACAAGAAGATGCTGGCATCGATCGGCACACGCATGGCAATGTTCTTGGAACAAAGGAATATCTAATGGAGGTTAGCTTACACACCAGAGCAGATAGTGAACTGCCGCAAGTCCGCAACGCGTCGTGTATCTTCGAGCAGCAGCTTGGCCATGCATCTCGTCCTTGTCCGGGGGAGCTGCTCATCTTGTTGACTTTTACTTTTTGTAACATTGATTTATTATATACTAAAAATGATATTATAAAAGTATTTTTTACGACAAATCTAACGATATATTTTTCCTATTCACAATGGAGATAGTTTTAAACATATTGTTGGTTAAACTTTATAAAATTTGGTGGTACAAATTCTAGGACGTCACCTAAAAAAGAACAGAGGAATTAGAAAAGTTCTGTTGCAATCTACCTTATACCAGCAAGCTCTAAGAGTTTATATTTGATATAAACGTGCCCTCATTATGTAACATCCCAAATTCAACCAAAATTGAAATACGAAGCTATCAATTTGTTTTCTATGATTTATGTGAATTTTTAGCATTTTTATATATTTTCTAATTGTTTGTTGACATTTAAAGAAAATACTTTTGAATAACCTAGTCATAGCTTTTGATTTTAAAATTTCAAATCAAAAACATCACAAAGGCTAAAAATATTTTTATTTAAGTTTCAAATAATCCAAAAAGTTTTATGAATTTTGGAATTTAATTGATGCTTCTCAAAAATCAAATATTACATATTGTATTAAAACCGAAACACCAAAAGAATTTTCAATTAGTACTATCTCAACATCTTCCCCAAAAATCTTCATGAAATTTGAAACTAGTTTGATAGCTCAAGCAAATTTCAGAAGCATTAGCTGCAAAATAAGACAAAATAAAATCCAAATAATTCCGAAAATGGAAGGCACCTTTCTCCAAAAGCTATTTTCGCTAAGGAAAGACATGTTCTGGAAAATACGCTTTCCCCTTGTGGTTCAGCCATCTCTCTCTCTCCCCTCTCCTTCTCTATGGCAAGTTGGCCCCCTTATCGGCCACTATTCACAACGAGGCCCACCCCCTTGCCCTGCGCAGCGCCACACCACGCCTTGCGTGCTCTGGCGCGCCAACACACACAACAACGCACACCCTCGCTTAGAAAATCGGCGACACATCACCACTGTGCCTCACTGCAACACCGCCACCGTACCTCCTCCACGCCGTTCCCCGGTACCGACGTCGCTGCCCTAGCACTCTACACCACATAGCCGCCGAAAAATCATGCGCCGCCATTGTCCTTTCTTCGTGGCCAAAGAACTTCAGCCACGGGCTCATGCTGAACCCACCTCTCCGCAAATATCAGGGTGCGTTTGGTTCGCTGTACCAGGGTGAACGGAATGGAATGGTACAGGATAGATGGGTGATACATGTGTTTGGTTGAGTGTATGGAACCATTTCATCCAGGATGAAGTAGTACAGATACTCAGAATATTCCTCTAATATGCTGTACCGACTCATTCGCCCAAATCCGCCGAACCATTCGGTCCCGAACGCGTTTCCTTGGCCTCGTCTCGCGTCCTCATCTCCAACTCCTCGCGTCTCGCGTCTTCTCCAACCCGTCTCCACTTGCCTCGCCCCGCGCCCATCCTCGCCTCGCCCGCGCCCTCGTCGCCCAGACCTGCTCCCTCGCCTCGCCCACCGCCTCGTCTCGCCCGCCCGCTCCTCGCCGCCTCCAGATCTGCCGCTCCCTCGCCCGCCCGCCCGCTCCCTCGTCTCACCTCGCACCGCGCCCTCGCCCACCTTTGCTTCTCTAGCGCCCGCCTCCAGATCTGCCGCTTGTCTCCAGTTCTTCGCCATGACCCTAAGGTTTGTGCCCCTTCTTCCGATGATTGTTGTTCGGTATCTAGATTTTGTTCTGTTCTCGTAATTTTGCAGAGATTTTTGTATAAAAAACCCAACAATGTGAATCTGTATTCGGCTTAGATAAAACATTCATATTGGTATGGCATGATTACAGTTATGAGTTGACGGTAAGATTCATAATACAATATCTCTTTTTGCATTTATGCTGTTCTACTGAATCTTGATTCCACCAGTCGTGTAATGGTAATGACGTGCAGATATTCAATTGACACTGATACCGAAAGTTGGACTACTCACATGTATGTATCTTGTGTAACAATTCGCATGATTGTATTCAGGTCTATGAAGTTAAGGAAAATCCAGTAGGTGGACAATGGTTGAACTGCAAAGTTAATGCAAGATTTGTCCTGTTTTTAAATATCTTCGAATCAATACGTCTATCACACCCTGAGCAAACTGATACATGAAAGTTAAATTAGTGTGGCTATTCTAGTTTCTAACTTTCCAACTGGATCTGTGGTGATTTCATTTTTACCATAAAACAGCCTAATAGGTCCACACATTTTTCCAGCAGAATTATGTCTACATCAAATCTCGAGATATGATTAAAGTTTACATTGGCAATTTGGTTTGCATCATGATACTTAAATATGAGAAATAACAAATTTTATCAGGCAATCTATGGAATCGAGATATACCCAGTTAAGAATGATTGTATGTCTACATATTTGCATGAAATCGAGATATACCCACATGGTGATCTTCCAGTTCATGTCATAGTACCAACCTAGTATGTCCTCCTGGTGCCTTGTGCTGTTTCCAATTGCTATCTGAATGCCCGTGTCTGTGGTTCTATTTAATTGGCTTCACTATTCATATATGTGCTCCTAATATAGGGAATTCCTCATTGCTTCCTATTTGGATTAGTTTTCATTCACTTCTTAATTTTTTAGCATGTGATTAAATATCATGCATATATATGAACTAGTAGTGATTGTTAATTTAACTGTAGATGGACAAGAGGAAGATTAGACAAAGGAAGATGTTGATTAGTGCTGCTATTGCGTATGTGGTTGCCTGCATGATGATGTTGTATGTGCGTTGTAGAATACGTAATAAGAGACGACGATACGTATGGCCCAATAGAGCAAAGTGACAAGAATAGAATTGAATATCTCAATAATAAAATTTGGAAGAATGATACAACTTGTATTACAACGATTAGACTTAAGAGAGCTCCTTTCTTTACGTTATGTCAAATATTGAGAGAACGCTCTTTGCTCCGCGATACTATACATGTATGTGTTGAGGAGCAAGTTGCCATGTTTTTGAACACAATTGGGCATAACATATGGAATAGGATAGTTGGTACCAACTTTAGTAGATCAGGTGAAACAGTTAGCCGATATTTTGGACATGTCCTCCATGCCATAGGCGAGCTACGAAATGATCTTATTAGGCCACCTTCATTGGAGACACCAACCAAAATTGCAGGAAACCTAAGATGGGATCCATACTTTAAGGTATGATAGCTAACAAGTATGCCTTATAGTTTTGTGGCTAAACTTTGTGGTTACTAATTTTTGTTTGCCAATTTATTTGAGCAATAGGATTGTATTGGAGCCATTGATGGTACACATATAAGAGCTTCATTAGTAAGTCTATGGAAGACCTTTCGTGGTAGGAAATTATTTCCTACTCAAAATGTGTTGGCAGCTGTAGACTTTGATCTTCGATTCACATATGTCTTGGCTGGTTGGGAGGGGACAGCTCATGATGCTACAGTTTTAGCGGATGCGATAGAGCGTGAGAATGGCTTACGTGTCCCTGAAGGTAAATATAATTATTGTGGTAGTATATGTTCATACCAAATTATTAAAAACCAATATCATTAATGTGTTCATTTATTTTAGGAAAATTCTACCTAGTTGATGCTGGATACGGGGCCAAATCCGGGTTCATGCCACCTTTCCGCGGAGTGAGGTACCATTTGAATGAGTGGGGGAACAATCCAGTTCAAAATGAAAAGGAATTGTTCAATCTGAGGCACTCCTCATTAAGAGTAGGTGTAGAGCGTGCATTTGGATCACTCAAGAGGAGGTTTAAGATCCTTGATGATGCCACTCCATTCTTCCCCTTCTCAACCCAAGTTGATGTTGTTATCGCTAGTTGCATCCTTCATAATTGGGTTATTTCTCAAGGAATTGACCATTTCATTCCACCCGAGGATCAGCATGGGGATAGTATGGGGGGTAATAGTGGTGGTGTTGTTTGGACAAATGCAATGTCTACATATGTGCTAACCTACTTGACTAATCTAGTAGCTAGTGGTACAAGAACATCTACAGGTTTTAAGCAAGCCCAATTGAACAGTTGTGCTAAGGACTTGAATGAGCATACGAAGGTTCATGTGAGTGGCACTCAGGTTAGTAACCACCTCAGGAAGTGGAGAAAGATATGGGTAAAGATAAACAAACTGAAGAACTTAAGTGCTGCTCTTTGGGATGAGGACACTTGCACTATCAGACTTGAGCATGAGCATTACACTGGTCATGTAAAGGTAATTTGCTTTCTAATTTTCAACAAACATGATTGTACTAGATTTGATGATGCTTGAGAATGACTACTTCTTTAACGATTACAGGACCACCCGAAGGATGCTGCTTTCTTGAACACTCCCCTTGAGCATTATCACGAGATGGCCACTATTTTTGGGAATAGCATGGCTACAGGACAGTATGCTAAGGGAGCAAATGACCCTCTGGCTACAAATGTGATAGAAGTAGAAGAAGAAGCACCAGTCAATGAACATGTGAGCGCGGAAGAGGTGACGACACCGGGGTATGGTGGAGGTGATTCGTCGGCAAGTAAACAATCAAAGAAGAGGGCCAAGATATCCACTGATGATGACTTGCTTGCCTTCATGACAACTGGTATTGATAGACTCGCTCAAGCTATTGAGAAGTCCGCTAGTACAGATACCGATGTTCCAGATGATCTTTGGGACAATATGATGGATCTCCCTGGATTTGATGAAGCACAGTTAGCCCACTACTATGCATATTTGTGTGAGAATGTTGCACTGGCCCGAGCATTCAACAAGCTCAGTATTTCAAACAAATTGGTGTGGGTAGCTAGGTACATCACGAAGGAAAACCTCTAAGGTAATCCAGCCCTTTTTAACATTGCAAATTGGTTATTTGTTGTGGCTGTCTAACTGCTAAAGTTTTTTTTTAATCAAATGCAGGACAAAGGTTTCTAATATCCATGAGAACTCACTTCATTGAAGCTCATCATGAAGGTACTGGTCTTTCTTCTAGTCTGGAATAAATGGCAATTTTGTAACTTTAGATTGCATGCAAAGGCCCAAGGGAAACTTTCATATGAACATCTGTGGTTTTTTTTATTCTTTTCTCTATTTTATTCCTATTGGTGATTAATGTTGCTTAATTCCTGTTGTGCACTAATGGTTGATTCTTTGAAACCCAGCGCCCTAAGGTTTGTATAGAAAATATGGACTGTTGCAAACTGATAATTTCAAGCAATGGGTAACATCTCTCTGTTGTGCTATGTTTAGATTGTTTCTTGATATGTTCAGATTGTTTCTTGATATTCTGAGAATTTCAGAATAGGATATGTCATATTGTCAGATGTTCATGTGGCATTGAATAATCATTTTGTGCAAATATTATGTGTTACAGATGTTTACAATGCTTAATTGTCACTTGATTTTCATTCACTGCTTAATTTTCATTCACTGCTTAGCATGTGATTTTCACTAGTTTTGGTCTGAACTATGAAGCTGCAGGGATTGTGATGAAGTAACTCATTTGTCAAGTCTGCTGTCAAGAAGAAGAATAGGTGGATCAGTTTGTTTTGTTGATGGGTGTTGGTGATTATCTTTCCAGCTTTTTAGATTTGTTCCAAAGGGTATGGGACTCGGAAGTATGATGAATGATTTGTTCCAGCTTTTTTGGCTTTTACCAAATTATTAACTTGGTATGAAACTTGATATGGTGCTGGATGTGCTACTCATGTGTATGAATGCATGTCTATGAACTTCTGACTAAACTGAGATGATACCATGTGTATGAACTTCTGACTTGATGTGTATAAACTGAGATGATACCATGTGTATGAATGCATGTCTATGATACCATGTGTATGAATGTGTATAAACTGAGATGTGTATAAACTGAGATGTGTATGAATGCATGTCTATGCATGTCTATGAATGCATAAATTGATGTGTATAAATTGATGCATGTGTACAAACTGAGATATGTATAAACTGAGATGATACCATGCACATCTCAGTTAAATTCATGCACATCTCATCTCAGTTCATACACATCTCATCTCAGTTTATACACAGTCAGCGACAATGACTGGAATCTGCAAACAAGCAATTGAATGCATCATGGCTGCAGCATAAACCAAGAAGATGTGGTAGTTTGGGATCTGCAAACAAGTAATCGAATGCGTCATGGCTGCAGCATAACTGAGAGTGTAGTTGCAGACTTGCAGTAGTAGTTCGCAGTAGATGGTTTCATTTATTTTCCAAACATGTCATGGTGAGAAGTTGTTTGAGTGGAACTTGCATAGATTATTACTGGTACAAAGAAATCGAAATTACTGTTGTAATGCAATAAACGAAACTGTAGTGTTTCCTGTTTCAACCCAACACATTTCAACTGGCTTAATCCATTACCATGATCAGAAGATCAAAGCGACTGTACTAGAATGCTGTTAGATTGATGTACAATATAGTGTGTAGCGTTGCAGCAGATAGGGCGTTGTCTGGATGGCACTGACCTCATTCTTCAAACCAAATAGCATCTCAAACCATTTAGGATCATTCTATTCAAGCAACCAAACAGCATCTCGAACCATCTAGGATCATCCTATTCAAGCAACCAAACAAAATCTTGTACCATCCCATTCAGACAACCAAACACCCTCCCTGTAAAAGGCTCGCCATGGCTGTGCCTAACTCCCCCGCACCTTCCCCTACCCAAAGCCAAGGCCTTGCACCGCCGAGAAGCTCCGCTCCGTTGCCACCAAGACCAAAGCTCAGCAGTCAGCTCTACCATGCGCCGCCATTGCCCTTCTTTTCATCTTTTAATGCATCGAAATGACTTTTCAATTTCAGGGTTTTAGATATATCCACAGATTTTACATGATTTTTTCTTATTTTTTTTGTTTTACAAATCTTTTCTTATCACTTATCCAATGATTAAATGATTAACAAAAGATATTTCTCATTTAAACAATAATCAATGAAAATCTAGAGAAAATCCAGAAAAACTAGGAAAAATACAAATTAAACTTATTTCAATATTTTATTAAATTTTCTTACCTTATTGAATTTTCAGGATGTTACATTACTTATTAAAAACAATTCCAAAAGACCAAAAATGTATTGAAGAAAGAAAAGCAACAGAAATTCAGATTCAAGACACATTTCATAATTCAGTCTTTCATTCTTTCTCATTTCCAATTTTTAGGATATTACAATAATGGAGGTAGCTAACACACCTGATAGCGCACTGCCGCAACGCGTCGTCTATCTTAGTTGGATGTGTAAACCTTGTGAACACTCAAAGCTTTGGAAGTGGAACCAATCATGGCATGTATCAAGGAAAATTTTGAGGATTAAGTACTTGAAGGACATGTAAACCTATCTTATATCTTGCTAACCATTCTGAATCTCGGGACGAGATTCCTTTTAAGGGTAGTTTGTAACATTTAATTTTCGTCATTAAAAATAAAAGTTAAGATAATAAATAATATTTAAATTAAAAATATTATTTTATTTGCTTCTTTGAAATTCTAGAGAATAATTCAATTTTTTGAAATTTCTAATATTTATTTTAAATTTTTGGGATTTTCTATGAATTTTTGGATTTTTAAAAGTTTTTCCTATTACTAGAAATTAAAATTTAATTTCTCTAAAAAATAAAAACCAAATTTAAGTTGTAAATAATTTTATTAAGTTCAAAATGTCTTCGGATATTTCGTGAATTTTTACCAATTTTTTGCACTTTATTTGATATTTTTCAAATTTAAAAAGAATTTTCAGCAAATGAAAATTAATTAATAATTTGAAAATAATAATAATATACTATTTACTAATATTTATTCATGTTTTATTTGTTGAAATGGTTGTCTCTTAAATTCCCAAATTTACGATAATTTAATTGCCATTTTCCGAATTTAATCTGAATTTTTAGTGAAAATTAATTACTTTCAAAAATTAATTATTTTGGTTGCTGTTCACATTCAAGCAACCCGGTCCAGTTCGCCGGCCCACCTGATCTAATTTAATTGTGACGAACCTATTACTATTATGACCATAACTCCAACGAGCATTTCCCGACGATTCACTGATTCGATGGACCTATAATTAAATTGAACCCCAGATTTCTATGTCATTTGAAGATATTAACATTCAAAGTTTTAAAAGTTTAACTATATCTATCTCCGAAAAAAGATAACTATATTTTTCATGTGTCTAATTTAAATATTTAAAGAGATATTAATTGACATTCAGTTTAGCAGTACGTATCTCCAAAACGACAACTATATTTCTGAATACAGGGGTTATATAGGTCGATTGTTCCAAGCGTGCAGGCTACATCGACCGATCACGTATGGACCTGCTGCATGCATGGCGTTGGCATTGGCATTAATTCTGGCATCGATCTTTGCTTGTTCCTGCTAATTTGCTTTCGTTGCAAGGACCGGACATGATGCTGCCTCTCTCTCTACTATGGGCCTACCTACGCGTGCGTGCATTTAACAACACGAATCTCTGAGGAGATGGATGTGCGTTGCAAAAGGAAGGCATCGACGATATGAAGTCCATCAGCGAGAGGAGGAGAAGATCAAGGAGAGGTTCGATCGATCGACATCCTCGTGGGCAGCGTCACCTTGAGGTCCTTGTTGCTGTGGCACATCGCCACGGACTTGTGCTGCCTCCCCAACAAAGATACTTGTGCTTCCTCCGCCGCACAGAAAACGCGGAGACGAAAGACACCGACAATATGATGTCCATCAGCAAGACCCTGTCGGCCGGAGTATATGCTCTACCTGCTGGTCAAGCAGCCCAAGATATACTCTTGTCTAGGTTGATCGTCGTTAGGTCATTCTCAGTGGGAGTTTCAACTGAGTTTCATTCTCATTAAATAACATGACACATCAGTATATTTGGTGACATGACAATGTAATTATGAAGAGAGAGATAGAGAGAGTTTTATGGGAAGTGAGAGAGTTTTATCTGGATGAAACCTGAGATACATGGTTACCTAGACAAAAAGTTGATGTGGCACTCTTGAAAACTGGGAGGAGCCGGTCGGGACGGCGGCGTCGCTGCGGGCGCTGGGAGGCGGAGAGCGGGCGCGAAGAAAGCAGCGGCGCGACGACGACAAAGTAGCGCAATAAGCTTGAAAGCGCGAAGCGCAGGTGCGCGAGGTGCAGGCGCGCGGCGGCGCGCAGCAGGGCGAGTAAGGCGGCAGCGCATAGATGGACAGCGAGCGAATGGATTCGCGAAGGACGGTTCACGGGCTTAATACGCCTTATTTTCGTCGGCCACGCTGGCCGACGATAATAAGTCCTATGTGGCAATTTACATATTTTCGTCGGCTACATAGATCGACGAAAATAAGCCTCCAGAGCACGTGGCGCAATCCGAATGGGCCAGCAGTGTTTTCGTCGGCCGGGTAAGCCGACGAAAATATTTTGAAATTGAGCTGCCAAGGGCACAATTGTTTTCGTCAGCTTCGCTGACCTGGCCGACGGTAATATAGTTATTTTCGTCGGTTAGTCTCGTTAGCTGACAAAAATAAAGATTTTTTCGTCGGTTTGACCTAGACCGACGAAAAGTAAAAAGTATTATCGTCGGCTTAAGTGAAGCTGACGAAAATAGTACGGGCCGACGAACAAATGTCGTTTTCCTATAGTGTATGTATTAGGAATGGCCTTATATATACAGACAGACACACTTAATAACACAACGCATGCATGCACGCATTTCCATCGTATCCAGTAGAGATCGATCAGGAGCGAGCAAGCAATTGCAATGGGAGGTTTCAATCCTCCGGTGCCGCAGCAAGACAGCAACTGGGAGATCCGCGTGGCGGTGCTGCTCAGCCTCCTATTCCAGGTGCTCCTCGTGTTCGCCGGCCCCATGCGCAAGCGCTCCTCCTCCCCGGTGGCCCGCTTCGCCATCTGGTCCTGCTACCTCCTCGCCGACTGGGTCGCCGACCTCGCCCTCGGCCTCCTCCTCAACAACATGACCAACATCGCCGGCGGCAGATCAGGTGGAAGCTCCTCGCCCTCGACCGCTAGTGTCGGCGGCCACACCTTAACGGACAGCAACGGCAACCCCGTCATCTTCGCCTTCTGGACGCCGTTCCTGCTGCTGCACCTGGGCGGGCAGGACACCATCACCGGCTACTCCATCGAGGACAACGAGCTCTGGCTTCGCCACCTCATCGGCCTCCTCTTCGAGCTCTTCTCCGCTGCCTTCATCTTCTTCTGCTCCCTGCAGAGCAACCCCATGATTCCCGCCACTGTACTCATGTTCGTCGTCGGCATCATCAAGTACGGCGAGCGTACCTACTCGCTCTACTCCAGCAGTGTGGACGGTGTCCTCGGCAACATCCTCGGCGACCCCATTCCCGGCTTCAATTATGCCAAGTTCATGACCGTGTTCGACGGCAAGGAGAAGGCCGGCCTGGTGGCCGAGATCGTCAACGCGGACGGCGAGGCCAAAAGACGCAGGATGCCCTCGAGCGAGACAAGGCAGTCCGCTCGGTGGAGATGACCAAGACCGCGGAGGCGCGGGCGTACGAGTTCTTCCACATCTTCCGGAGCGTGTGCTATGACGTTACCGTCAGCTCCAAGGAGCGCGAGATCAGCCGGGTCTTCTTCCTCGAGCGCGCGGACTTGACAGCCATGAAGGCGTTCGAGGTGATGGAGATGGAGCTCAACTTCCTCTACGACATGGTGCACACCAAGGCGCCCTTTGCCCACACCAAGGCCCGTTTGGTCCTCCGCTTCGTCGGCTCCGGCTGCCTCGCCTCCGCCCTCGCCATCTTCTCCCTCAGCGACAAGGACAGCATCCAGCGTGCGGACGTCGGCATCACCTACGCTTTGCTCGTCGGCGGGTTGGCGCTCGACGCGGCCGCGCTCGTCATGCTCTTCTTCTCCAACTGGACGCTGGTCTTCCTCGAGGAGACCCCGCGGCTGGCGTGGCTCGCGCTGGCGGTCAGGCCGCGGCTGCCGCGAACGCGGCGCTGGTCGGAGAGGACCTCGCAGCTGAACCTCATAAGCTACTGCCTGGACAAGCCGGACAGCGGCAACGACGGAGGTGGTGGCCGCCGCCGGTGCAGGACCTGCTGCTTCGCCTGTCCGCGCGTCCTCGGGCAGTTTGCCAAGGTCGCCGAGAAGCTGCACCTCAGCAGGGAGGTCTTTGACGATTTCATCTTTATCCGGCGCCAGCCAGTCAGCGTCAGGGGGAAGGATGAGGATGATCCGCCCCTTCTGAAATTTTTATTCGAGTGGATGAGGGAGGCGGCCACAAGAATCAAGGAGTTGGGGTACGAAGAGATGAAGCGGATGCACAACAGCAGAGGGGAGGTAGTCCTTGAGGACCTCTGCAAGTCGCGCGAAGAATTCAAGGACGTCCTTGTAGGCAGCGTCCGGAGGGACTTCGACCAGAGCCTGTTGATGTGGCACATCGCCACCGACCTCTGCTTCCTCCCCAACAAAGATACCGTGCACAATAGAGACACCGTTAATATGATGTCCATCAGCAAGACCCTGTCGGAGTACATGCTATACCTGCTGGTCAAGCAGCCCAAGATTCTCGCGGCGTCGGCGGGCGTCGGGAAGATATCGTACCGGGACACGTGCGCGGAGGCGCAGCGGTTCTTCAGGGAAAAGGCCGTGTGGCACCCCGACGACGAGGAGGCCCGGAGGATGCTGCTGAGCGTGAACACCTCCAAGGCACCAAGGGAGGTGAAGGGCGACGAGAGCAAGTCGGTGCTCTTCGACGCCTGCAGGGTGGCCAAGGCGCTCAGGGAGCTCGACGAGCACACTATGTGGGAGACGGTGGGCCGGGTGTGGGTGGAGATGCTTACGTACGCGGCTCGCATGTGCAAGGGGAGCACGCACATGCAGCAACTGAGCCGTGGCGGCGAGCTCATCACCATTGTGTGGTTCCTTATGGAGCACATGGGGCTCGGTGCAATGTACGAGGTCCAGGAGGGAGACGGCAAGGTCAAGCTCATCATCCATGCCTAGGCTATGTTTGATACAATTTCAGTCTTACTAAATTCGTGGATCTGGGTATTCCTAACTCCATCAGATCCGTAGAGCTGAAGCTGTGGGTATATTTAGAGTGTTTAGAGGGTCATCTTATTTATATTTTAAACTAAAAATATAAACTTAATTCACTTTATTTTACCCTACAAGTTTCAGATCTGAGGTGAAGTTAGAATCTGGAGCTCTACCAAACAGGGCTCTAGTAGCCAGCTAGCCAGCAGCGAAATTTATCAAGAAGTATTTTTTCAGACATATTATTGATGGCTCGCAAAATTATTGATGGTAATTGGGTCAAGAAATATTTATAAAGAAGTATTTTTTCAGACATATTTACCAAGAAATATTTACATGCCATATTTTTTCTAAAATATAACACAATCGGGTGCAACATCCCAAAATTTAGTGCCAGTAATATATAAAGGTTTGAATTGATTTTTAATTTGCATTTGAGTTTGAATATTTTTTTGGAATTTCTGGGTTGTTTGAAATTATCAAAAGCACTTCAAATATCTCAAACAAGGGCTATAAAATTTCGAACTCAAAATATCCAATAGCAACAGACTTTGTAATTAATTTGTTTAAACCCTAAATTCCCTCTTTTCCATATCTCTGGAAAATTCTATATCCAATAGCAACAGAGTCTTGTAAGAAAGGTTTTGGGGTTCCGAGGGGACAGTAGGCGGCTCTCTCTAGTGGAGACCTTTTTATATGGGGACGGCTGATCTAAGACAGTGTGAGCATATTGGAAGGGAAGGACGGTTGCACACAATCTTCAGGCTGTATCCCACTAGACACACAATATTCTGTGTAACAACAATAATAGAAAAATAAATTACTGACCAATGTTGAAAGCCACATACTACAAAGCCAGCCTTAATTCTGATGATGGAATTTCACAAGGTTATGTACATATACTTGCTCATGTGAAAAGAAATGGAATGCTCCGTACATGAGCATGTAGAAATATTACAGCACCAAAGCACCTGGAGTAGTAAAATGTAATGACAAGAAGATGCTGGCATCGATCGGTACACGCATGGCAATATTATTGGAACAAAGGAATACACAATGGAGGTTGCTAACGCACTTGATAGCCACTAATTAATTAAGCAGATTGATCATCATCCTCGTGAGCCTCAGCCTGAGCAGCAGCTGGTTCGGTTTTGCTAGTCACAGGCGTCTCCGCTGCAGGTTTTTCTTCCGGCGGAGGATCAGGGCCAGGGACTCGAGCTTAGCGAATTGAAGCCCTTGGCCGCCTCGACGATGGCCACCGGCAAGCCGAGGAACTTGTCCACGATCTCCTCCCGCATCTCTTCCATCTCCTAGCTTGTAGAGCTTGTCTTGTTCCTCGCCGTCGCTGCCGCCTCCATGCTCCTTTCTTCTTGGCTTCATTGTACTCGCGCTCGAACAGCTTCCATCCGTCGTCGATGCCGAGCTTCTCATCCTTGTCCTGGGGAAGCAGCGTCGCAACGCATCGTACGTCTATCTTGGGCAGCAGCTTGGCCATCTGGCCCATTCCCACTCACTGTAGCATCCCAAATTTTGCCCACAAGTTAAAAATTAAGTTGCTAAATTTTTGTATCTGCATTTTCTCTGAAGTTTCGGAATTTTCTGGCTTTTCTAGAATTTTCTATTATGAAGAAATACCTAGCTTTTTCATTTTCTAGCTTCTGTTCCTGAATTTATAATTTTAAATCAAACTTTACAAAGTCTGGAAATGTCTTATTTAGGTTCTAAATGGTATGAAGAGCCTCTGCAAAAAAATTGATAACTTTTGGAGTTGGATTGCTATTTTTACAAAATCAAATACTACACTTTTATGTTAAAATTGAGGTAATAAAAGAATTTATAAGCAAAATCTAGGGCTGATAAATTTCTGGAAATTTTACACAAACATTGGTTCTATGTCAGGACCATCGACAAAAAATTTCATAAAATTTGGAACAACGTAGCTATGCGTAACAATTCAAAATCCCTCTCACCGTAGCTATGCCTAACAATTCAAAGTCTCTGACCCAAAACCAAATTTAAAATCCCTCTCCTCTGTCTCACTGCCAATTTGGGCACGCACGTCATCTCCCCCTCTCTCGCTGGTCGCCGGTCCCACCTGTCAGCCACCGTCATCGCTCCAAGCCGTTTTTCTCGAACAAAAGCGTCAGTTCTGTGTTACCGTATCTTATATATAATTATTATTAGAGTATACTCAAAAGGATAAAAAGCATGTACATCAACTTAATTATGTTAATCTCCATCCCATCATATAGAACACAAGCACAGCTGTACGGGTTGGAGCTATAAGAACCAAACCACCGACGAAATTAAAGCTACAAATTAATGAGGGATTGTTCCAAGCGTACAAACTGCAAAAGGGAATATGGTTGCCGTACAGCCGACGACGGAGCCAAGGAAATAGGGAAGAAAGAAGAAGAAGAGATGAAAAGGGGCGATATGGCAATAATCTGCCAGCTAGACGATCCGTACGGTGTCCATGCATGTGGCATCCTTGCTTGCTTTCGTTGCAAGAACTCGACCAGACTAGAGCAGGATCCTGGCGTTCTCTCTTCAAAAAGACCATGCAGTGTATGCATGACGGATCATTTGATTGGTTAGATCCATATATATATGTACATACTGTTTCATGCGTGGTTGCCTAGCATTACATACACATTACAGAGCTAGCGAATCGCTAGCTCTACTTATATGTCGAGTTGGTTTTGCTGCTATTCCGTAAGTTGCCATATATATATGAAAAGGTTTTTTTTTTTTTTTGGTGGTGGGGGTTTGTGATGAACTGATGATTGGATTCGAATGGAGCTAGCTAGCGTATTTAGAGAGCCAGACAGAATCACAATCACCCTGCAGCTTTGATTACCTTGCGCTGCACACCAATGCAACGCGAATCAGGAATGCGGCCTGGGAAGCCCAGGACGCGGCGTACAAGGGGATGAAGAGAATGAGCAGCTTCCGTGGAGAGGGAGTTCTTGAGGCGCTCAAGGAGAGGTTCAACGTCCTCGTGGACAGTATCAAGGAGAAGGAGTTTGACGAGTCCTTGTTGCTGTGGCACATCGCCACGGACTTGTGCTGGGACCCCCGCACACCAACCGCGGAAACGAGTGTCACCGTCATTATGAAGTCCATCAGCAAGACCCTGTCGGAGTACATGCTGTACCTGCTGGTCAAGCAGCCAGAGATGCTGTCAGCAACGGCGGGCATCGGGCTGCTCCGTTTCCGGGACACGTGCGCGGAGGCGCGGCGGTTCTTCCAGTCGGCGGCCGTGTGGGACCCCGACCACGCCGACGCCCAGAGGATGCTGCTGAAAGTGAACACGACCAAGAAGCCGGCGGTGGTGAAGGGCGACCGGAGCAAGTCGGTGCTGTTCGACGCCTGCATCCTGGCCAAGGTGCTCAGGGAGCTCGACGACGACACCATGTGGGAGGTGGTGGGCGGGGTGTGGGTGGAGATGCTCACGTACGCGGCGGGCAAGTGCCAGGGGAGCACGCACGTGAAGCAGCTCAGCCGAGGCGGCGAGCTCATCACCTTGGTCTGGTTCCTCATGGCGCACATGTGGCTCGGCGACATGTACCGGATCCAGGAGGGAGACGCCAAGGCCAAGCTCATCGTCCATGACCAGTAGCCAGCAGCTGCATGCCGCCCTGTGCCATGCATGCGTGCGAGCAACCTGCTTCTTCCAACTATTGTCGTCGCATCCATCCATCCAACCTATTGCTCTATCCTCCGATTTTTTTAGACCTAAGTTTTATTTTCTCTTCTTGGTTGTGTTGTGCAATTTGACGTCTGACTGCGGTTCTATGACTTAACTAGACGATTTTCCCCTGCAACTGCATCTGCTCAGTTTGGCTGATACTACAACAAATTGTATATATATATTCGAAAATATAGTTGTGTTTTGTTATTCAACCCTTGTAATTGAAAATATAGTTGTATTTTGAGTCCTCGATCATGGCTCAAGATTTGTGGCTCTAGTTAGGTTTATCGAGAGACCATGAGGCACCCAAGTTACCCAACTGTAGATTTCATTGGTTTGATGGATGACAGCAAGGGCACTATTGGCAATAAGCTTGGCGGATCAATTGATAGTGGGCAATGTTGGTGGGGCGACAACGCGGTGTAATGACCCTATTTTTATATAAAATATAAAAATAAAATTTAATGTGTATATAGTACTAGTTCCATGATCAGTAACTACTAGCACACTTATAATAATTGAAATCACAACCATACCTCATATTATTAAAGCAAAAATTATTATGCAAAGAAATCTTACAACTCGTAGTATATAGCAAAAAAAAAACAAAGTCTTATCACTACAACAGGACCAATCTATTCTAACACACACTTTGCAACCCATATAGTTTGTGTTGTAGGAAAACTCAACTGCAACACATGCTACGTGTTGCTAACACCATATGTAGAATTCTCAAACATATATTACCTATTGAATTACCCTACAACACTTGATGGCCATGTTGCTACACTTGTCAGATGTGTTCGTAGGTGAACAAAGAATCAAGATAAGAAACATATATAAATTTTGGATAAACAAAATAGGGTGATGGAGGCTGTTGCGCTAATTAATCTTCGTCGAGATGTGTGATGCCTTGACTTCTCCTTGTCTGAGTATCCTGCATTGAAGGTAGGGGTGGAAAAAAAACTCGAAACTCGCGAGTTTAACAAGTACTCGAAAACTTGACTCGAACTCGTTCCTTAACGAGTCGAGTTGAGTTGAATTTTGAGCTCGTTAAGTTAATGAGTTAAACGATCGAGCTAACGAGCTTAACGAGTTGAAAAAAAACCTGCTATAACCCTAACTCCCTCAGCCCTGTTCGGTTCAGAGTGAGCCACCGACGCTTCGCCCTCGCCCCAGTCCCGACGATTCTCATCCCCTCAATACAGTTTTTACACCTGGTAAAAATATTAAAAATTACTTGAGTCATTTGGAGCTTTTAAAATTCAAAAACATAAGTATTGAAAATTTATAAAGTGAATCGTGCATCACTCATCTTGAAAGTTAATAACAATATAAATGTTGAATCATTTAAAATATGATAATATTGAATTATCTAATCTAAACCCTGTAATATTCATATTTCCTTCAATAAGTTTCATGTTAAAATTTTGGAGTTGGATTGCTGTTTTTACAAAATCAAATATATACTACACTTTCATGTTAAAATTGAGGTAATAAAAGAATTTATAAGCAAAATCTAGGGCTGATAAATTTCTAGAAATTTTACACAAACATTGGTTCTACGTCGGGGGCATGTACAAAAAGATTCATAAAATTTGGAACACTGTAGCTATGCCTAACTAATCAAAATCCCTCTCCCCGTAGCTATGCCTAACAATTCAAAGTCCCTGACCCAAAACCAAATTTAAAATCCCTCTCCTCTGTCTCACCGCCAATCTGGGCATGCACGCCATCTCCCCCTCTCCCTGTCACACCGGTCCCACCTGTCAGCCACCGTCATCGGTACAAGCCGTTTTCCTCGAACAAAAGCGTCATTTCGGTGTTACCGTATCTTATAATTATTATTAGAGTATGCTCAAAAAGATAAAAAGCATGTACATCAACTTATGTTAATCTCCATCCCGTCATATAGAACACAAGTACAGCTGTACTACGGGTTGGAGCTATAAGAACCAAACCACCGACGAAATTAAAGCTGCAAATTAAAGAGGGATTGTTCGAAGCGTACAAACGGCAAAAGGGTATATATATGGATGCATGCGTGCATGCTGCAACTTAACTAGTGTCTGCCGTACAGCCGACGGCGGGGCCAAGGAAATAGGGAAAGAAGAAGAAGAAGAGGAGATGAAAAGGGTCGATATGGCAGTAATCTGCCAGACGATCCGTACGGTGTCCATGCATGCGGCACCCTTGCTTTGCTTTCGTTGCAAGAACTCGACCAGACTAGAGCATCATCCTGCCGCATGAACAGAATCACAATCACCCTGCTTTGATTACCTTGAGCTGCACACCAATGCAATGCGAAACCTCTCTTTATTCTATCGTGGTGTATGGGAGTAGTCCAAAGTAGCTAGCTAGGTGCTTTCACTTTACCCTTTATCTTTCGCAAACAAAAACAAAAAACAAAAGGCTTATTCGATCTGTAAGCTACACTATCAGTCGTTGGGCTCTGGCGTACTATATAGGATAAGCAAGCATGCATGGTGCATGCAATTGCGGTTGCTACTCACTCATGTCTAGTCCAATCGATCGAGCTAGACGCATGCAGATTATTGTATGTTGTACATGTTCACGTGCATTAATTCCTTCCTTCAATTTGTCTTGTGAGCTTCTGTAGGACAGATCACCAGGAACAAGCTAGCAGGCATACGCAAGTACTAGCTAGCGTCGCTCGAACGGGCGTCGTCGGCGGCGGCGGCCATGGGAGGATTCACCCCTCCGGTGCCGCAGAAGGACAGCGACATTGAGATCCGCGTGGCAGTGATGCTCAGCCTCCTCCTCCAAGTGCTCCTCATCTTCGTCGGCCCCGTGCGCAAGCGCTCCTCCTCCCCGATACCCCGCTTCGCCGTCTGGTCCTGCTACCTCCTGGCCGACTGGGTCGCCGACCTCGCCCTCGGCCTCCTCCTCAACAACATGGGCAACATCGGCGGCAATGGAGGCGGCCAGAGCTCCAGCATCTCACACGCCTCCGGCCTCAAAAAGGGGGGCGGCGGCAGCTCCGCCACCGCCGGCAACAGCGGCGGCAGCAACAGCAGCCCCATCATCTTCGCCTTCTGGACGCCGTTCCTGCTGCTCCACCTGGGCGGCCCCGACACCATCACCGCCTACTCCCTCGAGGACAACGAGCTCTGGCTCCGCCACCTCATCGGCCTCCTCTTCGAGCTCTTCTCCGCCTCCGTCATCTTCTTCTGCTCCCTGAATGGCAACCACATGATCCCGGCCACCGTCCTCATATTCGTCGTCGGCATCATCAAGTACGGCGAGCGCACCTACTCGCTCTACTCCGGCAGCGTCGACGGCTTCCGTGAAAACATCCTAGGCGACCCCGAGCCCGGCCCGAACTACGCCAAGCTCATGACCGAGTTTGACGCCAAGGACAAGGCCGGCCTGGCGGTCGAGATCGTCATCGCCGACGGAGAGGCCAAGAAGGTGCAGGATGCCCTGGAGATAGACGAGGAAGCCCGGCTGGTGCAGACCAGCAACAAGACCGTGGAGGCGCAGGCGTACGACTTCTTCCTCATCTTCCGGGTCCTCTTCGTCAACCTCATCCTCAGCTACAAGGAGCGCAAGATCAGCCAGGCCTACTTCCTCGAGGGCGCGGACATGACACCCAAGAAGGCCTTCGAGGTGATCGAGGTGGAGCTCAACTTCATCTACGACATGGTGTACACAAAGGGGCCCGTCGCCCACAGAAGGGCCGGCTGCGTCCTCCGCTTCGTCGGCTCAGGCTGCCTCGTCTCCGCCCTAGCCATCTTCGTGCTTCGCCTCCACAAGGACAGAAGCATCTTGCTCGTCGACGCTGGCGTCACCTTCGCGCTGCTCGTCGGCGGGCTTGTGCTGGACGCGGCCGCACTGGGCATGCTCCTCTGCTCCAACCGGACGCTGGTCTGGCTGGAGGGGTTCCGCCGGTTCGCGTGGCTCCCTCGGGCGGTCAGGTGGCTGCGGAGGCCGGCGCGGCGCTGGTCGGAGAGGACCTCGCAGCTGAACCTCGTCAGCTACTGCCTGGGCAAGCCGGACAAGACGGGCGTCTTCGCCAGCCCGTGGGTGATCCGGGAACTCGCCAAGGTCGC
Source organism: Guadua angustifolia (assembly GCA_036346375.1). Lineage (NCBI taxonomy): Eukaryota > Viridiplantae > Streptophyta > Magnoliopsida > Poales > Poaceae > Guadua > Guadua angustifolia. The sequence continues at coordinate 161,748 of JAYEVE010000597.1, forward strand.
CGACGCGCTGCGCGTCAGGGAGACCTTTGACGACTTCTTCTTCATCCGGCGCGAGCCCCTCAGCTGCAGGAAAGGAGAGGAGCCCTTTCTACTCAAATTTGTTTTCGAACGAATCAGGGATGCGGCCACGGAAGTCAAGTGCAAGACGTACCAGGAGATGAAGGGAAGGAGCAGCCACCGTGGAGAGGGAGCCCTTGAGGCGCACAAGGAGAAGATCGTGGAGGAGCTCCTCAAGGCGAGTTTGACGAGTCAACGAGTAGCCGACGACCTTGAGGAGAAGATTAAGGACAGTATGAAGGAGATTATCAAGGGGAGCATCAAGGACAAGGATCAAGGAGAGGATCAAGTCAAGCGCACGACGTACGAGAAGATGAAGAAGAGGAGCAGCCACCGTGCAGAGGGAGGCCTTGAGGCGCACGAGGAGAAGATCGTGGAGGAGCTCCTCGAAGCGAGTTTGACGAGTCAAGGAGTAGCCGGCGACCTTAAGGAGAAGATCAAGGAGAGCATCATGGAGAGCATCATGGAGAGCATCAAGGACAAGGATCAAGGAGAGGATCAAGTCAAGCGCACGACGCACGAGAAGATGAAGGCGTGGAACAGCCACGGTGGACGAGTCCTTGAGGCGCTCAAGGAGACGATCAAGAAGTTCAAAGACCTCGTGGGCAGCGTCAGGGAGAGGGAGTTTGACGAGTCCTTGTTGCTGTGGCACATCGCCACGGACTTGTGCTGCCTCCCCAATAATGGCATCGAAGATATGAAGTCCATCAGCAAGACCCTGTCGGAGTACATGCTGTACCTGCTGGTCAAGCAGCCGGAGATGCTGTCGCAAACGGCGGGCATCGGGCTGCTCCGGTACCGGGACACGTGCGCGGAGGCTCGGCGGTTCTTCCAGTCGGCGGCCGTGTGGGACCCCAACCACGAGGACGCCCAGAGGATGCTGCTGAGCTTGAACACCTCCAAGGAACCGAGGGAGGTGAAGGGCGACCGGAGCAAGTCGGTGCTGTTCGACGCCTGCATCCTGGCCAAGGTGCTCAGGGAGCTCGAAGACGACACCATGTGGAGGGTGGTGTCCGGGGTGTGGATAGAGATGCTCACGTACGCGGCGGGCAAGTGCCGGGGGAGCACGCATGTGCGGCAGCTGAGCCGCGGCGGCGAGCTCATCACCTTGGTCTGGTTCCTGATGGCGCACATGGGGCTCGGCGACATGTACCAGATCCAGGAGGGAGACGCCAAGGCCAAGCTCATCGTGCATGACCAGTAGCCAGCCAGCTGCATGCCGCCCTGTGCCATGCATGCGTGAGTGCAACCTGCTTCTTGAAATCTACCGTCGGCCATGACCAGTAGCCCTATTGCTCTATCCTCCGATCTTTTCAGACCAACTCTGTTTTATTCTCTCTCCTTCGTTGTGTTGTGCAATTTGACGTCGGTTTTATGACTCAACTAGCCTAATTTTCCCCGCAACTGCGTCTGCTCAGCTCAGCTGTATACTACAATGCAATGTATGTATCTATATTTAAAAATGGGAAAATTGGTTATATGCCACTGTGAACAACGGGTTTCACATATTTGCCATCTCTGTCGTTTGGTTCGTTTTAATACCCTTCACAATGATGACAGCTTGTCCATTTGCCATTACAGGCCAATTATCGGATTTCCTCTGTAATTTCGTGGCCCGTGCAAGCGATCGATCTAAACCGCCCTCGGTCGGCTTTATCCGTTGCGGTGTGATCGGATTGGTTCCTTGTTCGTCGTTCCCATCCTCCCTCACGTCCCACTGAGCGAGCAAGTCGGCGGCGCAGGCGGCTTCCTCTCCCCTCCGGCGAGCTCCTCCACGGCGGTAGATGTCGCAAGCAAGCTTCGCCGTGTCCCGAGGAAAGGCACCAACAGTTAGATTTCGAAGTCAACTTGAGGCTGGCCGTAGCGGACTTCCACTCGTGGCTTGCCCTAAGTGTGACGACGAGATACTGGAGTTGACATCGAGGTCGAACCAAAACCCAGGGAAGATCTTCTTTAAGTGCAGGAAGAATGAGCAACATGTATGTGTATGCTTGTCTTTTGATTTTTGTGGGGATTCGTGTTAGGTGCTGATTCGATTCATGGTTCTTGATCATTGTAGATGCCCAACAAATGCAATTTTTACCTATGGCGTGATCAATACGTGGAGTTTCTTGCAAATTTCGCTATTCTACTCTCTGTGATTATGGTCATCCGTGGAAGAAGTGAAAAAGTGAAAGAAGGTGGTGCACGGGTGATAGAAGGTGTCCTGAGTTAGTGAAGTTTGTGAAGTTGTTCTTTGTTGACTAATGTTGTCATCATTGTTTTGGTGCTGTTATGTGCTGTAATTTTGCTTAGCAAATAATTTAGATTAGTTGTAATCTGTTTGGATCTGTAAGGTGAACTGTTGTTTGTGATATTGTGATAATGAAGTCAGAAATGGTTGTCGATGCTGTAATCCAGTTTTGGTTGTGTAAAGTGACAAAGGCAATGTACCAGTGTGGTTGTGACAGAAGTTTTGGTTGTGTGAAGTTGTAATCCAGTTTTGACAAAGGCAATGCACCAGTGTGAAGTTTTGATATTGTGGCAGAAGTTGTAATCCAGAATTGGTTGTGTGAAGTGACAATTGGCAAATATTATGTTTTGCAAAGGCAATGCACCAGTCTAATGCATTATCAGAGCATTACCAGAAGCATTACCAGAAAGCTGTTTTCCCTGCACATCACTCTAATGCATTATCAGAGCATTACCTTGCACATCACTATAATGCACAGCTTACTAGAGTACAAACATCATTCGAGCGACCGAGGGGCAGTTTCGTCCGATCGCTTGCCCGGGCCTACGAAATTACAGAGGAAATCCGGTAATTGGCCTGTAATGGCAAATGGACAAGCTGTCATCGTTGTGAAGGGTATTAAAACGAACCAAACGACGGAGATGGCAAATATGTGAAACCCGTTCTTCACAGTGGCATATAACCAATTTTCCCATTTAAAAATAGAGCTGTATTTGTAGATTTCATCTGTGCGCGCCTCTCGTTAGGTTTTCTAGAGATCACGAGACACCCAACTGTAGATTTCATCTGACGGCAAGGACACTGTTGGCTATAGACTTGGCGGATCGATTGATAGTGGGCAATGTTGGTGGGGTGGCGAGGTGATGGATAGGGGTAGATTTAGGAAGCCCGAACAGGATTTTAACTCTTCAGAGGACATCCCTTTGTCTCATTCACCGTTCAATTTGTTTTCGTTTACCTTAAGATTTTGAATACAGTAGCAGACAAAATGGTGCGAATGTCGTGACAAATGGATGGCAGAAGAGATAGGAAGATATCCTGGACAAGCATGCTCAATGTTTTGTTGAGTTACGCACACACCACAAGTCACACAACACACTGGTAACTGAAGCAAGCATGCATGCATGGATGTTAATCAAGATGCAATTACGTTGCTCACTCCATAAGCAAAGCAAGATGCTACATGCATGCATATATGCTCTCAAGGCAAGGCTTTAGGATCGGACAAGCTACTACTTTCTTCAAGTGCGTGCTATGAACAAATCCTGTTGATTCCAGGACTCATATATATACTTCTACTTCAATTCTTTCTACCATCCAACCTGTGTACTGACGGATCCGTCCGCAACCGAGCATTATCATGACCAAAATTTCATTCAGAATATAACCAACCAGAAGTAGATTGATGAATCAAATCGAATAATTTCTTTCTTCTCTCCACTCGTTCTTCTGTGCTAGTTCTTTAACGTACACCTCTCTAAATACAACTACTAGTGGACAGGTGAATTTCTACACAGCTTACAATGCTGGAGAGGAAGTTAGTATATATATAGAGGGAAATTAAGACAATAAGGCATTACATAATTAACCTAGGTGAACCTAAGTCAGCTGGATCTGGTATCGAAACTAACAATGTGCACAAGCAATCGTTCAGTTCTCTTGCAACCACTTAGGTGGCGAGGATGTATGAAATCAGCAAGAGGCCAGTCTCGGAATCTGGGGCTCTTGCTCTCGATCGCAATGGTGAAAATGGTGAAATGGTCGACAACCCGTACCGACATGACGAGGCCCTCTTAATTACCTCTGCTTCCCACTTGGGATCCAACTTACAATGCTTTGGGACCTGTTCACCAGATCGACGTGCTTATAATTGAGTCTACATCCATTTTGTTTTCCACCATATCCAAAAACACATATCTACCTTGTATCGGGTGATACCGAAAAATGGAATGGATTACAGAGATGAGAACAGAGGGAGCAGCTTGAATTAATTGTTACCTTGTCAACCGCAAGCGTAAATATTTCCAAATTAATCACCATGCATGCTTCTTAATGTGGAACCTTGTGAATGATTTTTAGCTAGTTTGCGATGCGCAGCGACGAGAAGGCTTCATGCATCAAAGTGTATGTACGTGCATGGAACCGGTTGATGCAGATGTATAGGTGGTAAAAACTACCAAATATGAGGGAAACAACCGGAGCTGAGAAAATCCAGAAATAGATAAACACAGAGAAGTATAGTACATGATCAGAACACTCCGAGAAAGAGACATCATCCCGTTCTTGCAAATATTGATCCTTGTCACAGCCATTACCTGATGCATTAATTCACTTTAGCCAACCCTTCGTCCAAGGATTTTTTGGCCGATTCTAGCTTAAGCATCATCTCCTTGGTGGCCTTCAAGTCTTAATTGGAGTCTTCATCGTACTTGGCCTCCAGGGCTTTTGTATCGGCTACTAGCTCGGCGTCGTTCCATTCCAGCTTGCGCATAGTGAAATCTATCGTAGGGATGGCAGTTTTACCTATGGGTTTGGGTATCCGTGGGTACCCGACCCGATAAGAGTGGGTATGGGTAGCACTTTAGACCCATGGGTTTACGGGTTTGGGTACCCGATAAGCCCATAGGATGGGTGTGGGTGTCAATTTGTACTCATGAATACCCAATGGGTATCCTATGACATGTGGGCCCACTTTCTTAGTGGTATATTAGAGAAACAAACTCATGGACTACTTGGCTGAGTCGGCTCCTCTCTGATTCCCATCGCCCCATCACCTCCCTCCCCTTGCCCCATCGCTTGATTGCTTGCCTCTCTCCCTCGTCTTTGCCTCCCTCGGCAGACGCCGCTCCTCCTCGCCGACTCCTCCCATCGGCTCCCTACGTTCGGCCAAGATAGTGCCCAAAAAGAGAGAGAAAGGAGATGTGAAGAGATAGAAGGAGAGGGGAGGAGCATGCGATCGTCAGAGCCCCCCACCTCTCGCCTTCGCCCTTCGGTGCTCGCGCAAGACAGATCTGTGTTCGTGGGTACCCATTGGGTATTGGGTACCCATTGGGTTTGGGTATGGGTACAGATCTGTACCGCAAAGCTTAATGGGTTTAGGTATACGGGACTTTGTTCGGGTTTGGGTTTAGGTTTAAGACAGTGGTAGTCGGAGGTACCCACCCGATTGCCATCCCTAATCCTTCGGGAGCCCTCCGCATGCATCTCCTTCGGCCGACTGTTCTCTCGATGACTCTTTGCTGGCCATCGATCCCTTTGCTGTCGTTGCTCCACGTCGATTCCCTCACTTTCATTTCTGAGGGTCAGCCTTCCCTGCCTTGTGAGCTCCGTCGTTCCTGTGTGCTGCGCGCCCCCCAGTTCCCCTTCCTCAACAGGTCCATCTCCCCTGCCTCACGCTATAACATCCTGAAAATTTCAAAAAATAGGAAAAATAAGAATTTAAAATTTGAAAATATAGTCAATTAAAATTTTAATTGGAATCAAGATTTTAAATTAAATATCATCATTTTTCCTCCTTATCTTGAATTATAGTCCTAGGGAAAAAAACAAGTTGCTGTAATAAAACTTTGTCTTCTAGAATGAACAAGTTATGAAAAATGAGTTGAAATGTAATTTTATTTTTAATTCCTATATTTTATGAAATTTTTCTGACTTTATTGATTGTTCTTAGATTTATGGCTTTAAAAAATCAACTAATGCAATTAGTTAAAGAGTAAAAGTAAAAAGGTGAAAATAAAAAGCTAGAAAAAATAGCATTAAATTTTTAAAAGTCTCCATCACTTCTTTTCAGCTATCAAGAGCTTTTTAATGCAGTAAGATAATGGAATGATTTATGAAGTGACATGTTTTTACTTCAAAACAGTGGATGCCAAAAAAATTTTAGAAAATATTAAAAACTCATATTTGGAACTGTTTATTGTAGTTTCTTGATCATAACAATTTTGCTCTGCTACCTTGAATTGAATACAATTTCTTTTTGCTTTTACAACCAACCTCCTGATTTTTTTTGAGGAAAATGCACTTGTGCTACTGAGGGAGGATGTCTTAAGTCTAACAAAGGTCTATGGAGTGATCCTAACATTATTAAGGTAAATTGTCTTGATTTGTTTCCTAGCCATATGTATGCTTCTTCTTAGCAAGGTTGTTCTATGGGTATCTGACAAATAATGATCTAAGCTTTAGATTGTTCACTTGAGCTTCTGAAGATTGGAAATCTGATACATGCACATATATAGCAGGGTTTATCCAACTTACTTGCACTTAATTAATTAAGTAATAATCAGTTTTTACCACGAGTGAATGACCCTTGATAAACGCCGATTGATACGTGTCAATGTCAATAAGTGGATGAGTGTTGTTAAAGACAATGTTTGTTCCTCTTCTTTGAAACGATTTTGATGAATGGCAGACTGGTATAGGGGATTCGACCCACTCTTAAGAGAATAGAGTCATCCTTTTTTGGAGTCAAAGATGTAGGATCGAAATATACTAATGTAGCAATCAGAGGGGGATGAATGATTGCGCGGAAGCTAAAATCAAAATTTTGAACTTTTCAAACACCCCAATTGAAACTCAAATTGCTTGAAAATCAGTTTATGCAGTTGGGAAACCAATAGACCAGTCTGGGCGACCAGTAGATCACTTGGGTGACCAGTTTGGGCACTTGGGCAACCAGTAGAACAGTCCGGGCGACCAGCAGAACACTTGAGCGACCAGTAGGACACTTGGGTGACCAGTTTGGCACTTGGGCAAGCAGTTTGGGCGAGAAGGCGAGTAGGCGAGCAGGTTGGGCGACTACGATATCAACCGGGCGACCAGTTCAGAAAAATTGAAATTCCTGGAGATCCAACCATTGGATTGATGTGACATTTTAACTGTAGAAACTAGACTCAATTCCGCAGCTAACACAAAAAGAATCAGGTCAATCAGATCTACAGATCAAAAGTTATGTCCTTCACAAGACGACTAAATCCGGACGACCACGCGAGCAGTCGGGCGAGCAGGACATCAATCTAGATTCTAGGCGACCACAAATTACCGAAGATCTAACCATTGGATTGATGTGAAATTTTAACTGTAGAAATTAGATTCAATTATGAATCAAACCCAATAAGAATCAATCCGATCAGATCTACGAATCAAAAGATATTACCTTTGCAAGATGATATCTTTGCAAAGAACCGAACTCCGTGATGAACTTCGTGACTGCTATGATGAACAAAACTTCAAGTGATCGATTAACTATGTCGAAGCCAAGAGCAAATCACAGCCGCAAGAGGTAGCTCTCTGGAAGATTGATTTTTATTTCATTTTCTAAAGTACTCCAACACAAGAGTACAGACCCTAATACCTGAACGCTCGAGAATAAACAGGGGACACCTCCCCCTATTAATATAGAGCAACCACACAGAGATTGAATACAACTCCACTTCCAACATGGAAAGAGTCTGCATACATCTCAACTTGGCCAAACCTAACCAAAAACAACTCTTGCACGCATGTACAGCCCACATGTTGTAAATACGTGACTAACCAGCCTTCATGTGCATGTTCTCTAGCCCGAACGTCCCGCATGACATCCTTGACCACCAAGACCTCGATTCCTCCCTGAACCTAGTCCCGAACCTCAGTTCCTCCATGAACCTAGTTCCGGTCCCGTCATCGACCACGTTCGCCCTCGAGCAACACCTACCCATGAATAAACACAAAAACTGTGCACGAGCACAAGTCCACGACTTGACTCAAGGTCAATCCATGCAACCACTCACACGAGTGCATTGCATCAAGCAGATGTATCTCAAATAACTTATGCTATAACCAAAAACACTTTGCAATGCCAATTTTTTTCCTAAACCAATTTTTCATCACATGATCTCACAAAAGAAAGCAAAGCTTATGAATGAATTGTGTGCTCTAATGAACCTATTTCCCGGACTCGAGTCAGCCAATCCGCTCATCAGTAGAGGAAGACGAAGGCATGGTCCAAGGATTGTTGGAATTTGATACCAAATTATTATGAACGAAGTTGTATAGACGAGTGCCAGAACGGAGCCCTAGTCATGGGATAGTGGCGCTGGGGACAGGGTTGTGCAGTGGCTGTGGAGGCGACTTGCGCGGTCGCCTGGGCGGCGCCGTCGCGAAGGCCGGCTGGTAAGGCTAACGGAGCGACCGGCTTGTTCTTCAGCAAGCTCCGCCTAGGCTTTGTTTTGGCATAAATCAAGCATGCTTTTCATTGATTTTCTCTAGTTTAAATAAGGTGAGTTGCAACAGGCTATAATCCCCATATAAGGAAGGAAACCTCTCTAATTATAGTAGGAAACAACTACTAGCAATAAAGAATGAAAACCTCCCTAATTGCAGCAAATAGAAATCACAGCTGCACCTTCCTAATATACTCTTCCTAATTGGAAGGGACTTTATTTGATGCCACTGGTTCGTAGCCTGAGTTGTGTGGTGATTGTTTGTGCTTCCGATAATAGACGAAGTCTAATGTTCGATCCATAACATTGTGCATTTAATTTGACGTTGACTGTTCGAATTTCTCTTGCAACTGCCTGTGCTCAGTTGAACTGGATACTACCATGCAATGCAATGTATCTGTATTTGAAAATAGGTTTGTATTTGTTATTCAACTCTTGTAATTGAAAATGCAGTTATATTTTGGGCGCTCGATCATACCTGAAGATTTGTGCCTCTGGTTAGGTTTTCTAGAGCTCATGAAGCACCCAACCATAGATTTCATCAGTGTTGCAGATGACGCAAGAGCACTATTGACTACAGGCTTGCGGATCGATTGATATAGGGGACGATCTAGGGATCCTAAACAGGAATTGGATTTTTCCTCTTAAGGGGACATCCACCGATCTCAACTTCAGTCGAATTTATTCTCTTTTACCTCAAGTTCCTCACATGTATATTTTTAGGGAATAGGGAATGAGAAATTTTACAATGCATTATACTAGTAGTATGTAAGGGTAGTAAAAATCAGATCTAGTTGTTGATTTGTTAAGAGTATTTTTACTACTCTATTATCAGAGGAAATATGATAAATTCGAACTAATCTGATCCATTGGATTGAAAATAATAAACGGTTTATATTGAATTTAGTGTACCGTAAAAGAGCTCTAGGGAATACAGTAACAAACAGAGTAGTGCGAATCTCGAGATAAATGGACGATGGATGGGATAGAAGAATGTCCCGATGTAAGAAAAACTCTTTCCCCGAACATTCATGTGCCCCCTTTTGGTAAGTTCACAACCTCTTTCTGGCAAGCACTCGACCAGACTAGAGCATGATCCTGACGTTGTCTCTTACACTGATGTGAGCTACAAGTTGCGTGAAACAAACTTCTTTCTTCAACAAGGCCAAAGTAGTAGCTAGCTAGAGATATATATACACCCGCATGCAGTGTATGCATGACGGATCATTTGATTGGTTCGATGCATATATATGTACATACTGATTCATGCGTGGTTGCCTAGCATTACATACACATTACAGAGCTAACGAATCACTAGCTCTACTTATATCTCGAGTTGGTTTTGCTATTCCCTAAGTTGCCACAAGGTTTTTTTTTCCTTTCAGAAATACTAGGAACAGTATACCGTTCCCTAGATTTCCAACGGTATATCGTCACTCCCGCGTATGAATGTGTTCCGTTTAACTGCGGCGCTGTCCATTCTTCGTTTTCAATTGACCACTGAATTCAACCAAGTCTCAGTCGTTCATCAGTAGCAGAAATGTCACCTGATAGATCATATAATTTTCTCCACCTAATCATGAGCATCAGCGTCAAATTAAGATTTTCCGTGCTTCGATCTCTTGACTATAAAAACGACAGAAATATATTCCAAATTAAGGATGATAGCACGAAGATTTACAGGCAATTAAACAACTTTGCTTTTCATTTCTTCAATGATCGAGAGCGAAATCGACTGCTTTCGCGCGTCCACTTCAATCACTTCATTCTTTCTGGCCAGTATATGGCGATTTACTAGTCAAGCCCTAGCTAATTTGCATGTCTGACTGATACATATATTAATTAGAAATTAATGGGATTGGGCTGTTGGTGCCGATTTGGTTGTTCTATGATGGATTGGCTCTTATTTTTATGTGGGCTAGATTGATATTTTGTTAAGTTTATCAGGTTTCATGAATTTTCAGGAAGATTTAATGCTAAGTTCTATGGCGTTTCATTAATATGTTTCATCGTATAGTTTCACATCTAAGTTTACAGTTTCATCAGGTATATGATAGTTTTTACGACTATGATTCAGTAGGTTTCATGTTTAAGTTTTCCAAGATTTCATGAGACGGCTAAGTTCCATAACGTTTCACTAATAAGTTTTATAAGGTTTCATGAAATAAATTTCACGATGTTTCGTAAGTTAACTTTTCACAAATAAGTTTCATGACGTTCCACGAACATTTCATTAATACGTTTCATCAGATAGTTTCACATCTAAGTTTACAGTTTCATCAAGTATTGATAATCTGTACGACTATGTTTCAGCAGGTTCATGTTTCAGGGCTAAGTTTCGCATATAAGTTTTATGAGGTTTTATAGTATTTCATCCAGATATGTGAACTCTGTGAAACACGCTTGATTTTTTAAATATTTGGTGAATCTCGTGAAACTCATATGAAACTGGTTTTCATTTGTTTTCCCCTAGAACTTGTGAAACTTTGAAGTTAGCCTCTTGAAACTTAGTTAAAATTATTTTGAATCTCGTTTTAAATCAAGTTTCATATTTGAAACTTAACAAAACTTGTAGTTTCATATTAGAAGCTGATTGAAATTTGTTGAGACATGCTGAAATATTTATAGAATCTATTTTGAAACTCTTTTAAAACCTACGAAACGTAAATGAAATACTTTAAAACCTAGTAAAACATGCTACACCATTGAAAGTGATTCCAACGTTACAGCGTACGGTAGCACTACGCATTTTTTTCACCATATAGACCATATGTCATGCACTCATCAAACCCTTCCCTATTTGCCAATGGGTGGCTAACAGTTTGTTGCCTGTCCTTTTTTTTTCAGCGTATCACACTTTACTTAAGCCTAGTACTTATGTAAAGTTGGCAATGAATCAAATGTGCCCATAGACTTGATACCTTTAGAGCATCTCCAACAGTGCCTAAAATCCATTCCCAAAACCTGATTTTGGACTTGATTGCAAAAAAAAGTACTCCAACAGTTCCTCTTTCTAGCTCCTCAAATTTTGGCACGCCCAAAAACAGCACCCCGACTCCTCATTTTTGTGCGCTCTGTCGCGCCCCAATCAACATTATTTCGCACCAGATGGCCCACCGGACCAATTCAAAGGTGTTTTTGGGAGAAAATATAGGAACTGTTGGAAAACAAGGTATTTTGTAGACCCAATTTTTTTTGAAAAGGTCCCAATCTAAGAATATTGGGAGTCTAAATATTAGGAACTGTTGGAGATGCTCAGAGTGTAGCAGGGTAGGCATGCAAACTGTGTCCTTGCCCCCGAACTAGTTCTCACTTGAGGAGGAGCGCTTTGCAGTGCGGATGAATTCAGCCGGAGACTGGACTACATACTACGGTGTAGAATACAGCTAGATGCTGCACCATCGAGCTCCATATCGACGGTATAGCGTCGTGTAGCCGTGTCCTTTTTCTTTTGGGTGTGTGTGTGTGATGATTGGATTCGCATGGAGCTATATAGCTAGCGTATATAGAGAGCATGGACAGAATCACAATCACCCTGCAGCTTTGATTACCTTGCGCTGCACACCAATGCAATGCGAATCCGCTCTTTATTTAATCGTGGTGTGAGGGAGTAGTCCAAAGTAGCTAGGTGCATTGACTTTTGACTTTATCTTTTGCAAAGAAAAAAACAAAAGACTTATTCGATCTGTAAGCTGTAAGCTAGACTATCAATCAATCGTTGGGCTCTGGCGTACAATATATATAGGACAACGCAATTGCGGTTGCTACAGACTAGTGCAGCGCAGGGTGTTCCATCCCATGCCATCCATGGCGAGTCTAGCTAGTCTAATCGATCGATCGAGCTAGACGCATGCAGATCTAGACGCACATTGTATGTTGTACATGTTCATGTCCGTTAATTCCTTCCTTCAATTTGTCTTGTGAGCTTCTGTACCACGGATCACCGGGAACAAGCTAGCAGGCATACGCAAGTGCTAGCTAGCTAGGCTCGAACGGGCGTCGTCGTCGTCGGCGGCCATGGGAGGATTCACCCCTCCGGTGCCACAGAAGGACAGCGACATTGAGATCCGTGCGGCGGTGATGGCCAGCCTCGCCCTCCAAGTGCTCCTCATCTTCCTCGGCCCCCTGCGCAGGCGTTCCTCCCACCCGGTTCTCCGCTTCGTCGTCTGGTCCTGCTATCTGCTCGCCGACTGGGTCGCCGACCTCGCCCTCGGCCTCCTCCTCAACAACATGGGCAACATCGGCGGCAACGGAGGCGGCCAGACCTCTAGCATCTCACACGCCTCCGGCCTCAAAAAGGGGCCCGGCGGCAGCTCCGCCACCGCCGGCAACAGCGGCGGCAGCAACAGCAGCCCCATTATCTTCGCCTTCTGGACGCCGTTCCTGCTGCTCCACCTGGGCGGCCCCGACACCATCACCGCCTACTCCCTCGAGGACAATGAGCTCTGGCTCCGCCACCTAATCGGCCTCCTCTTCGAGCTCTTCTCCGCCTCCGTCATCTTCGGATGCTCCCTGAGCGGAAACCACATGATCCCGGCCACTGTCCTCATATTTGTCGTCGGCATCATCAAGCGCACCTACTCGCTCTACTCCGGCAGCGTCATCGGCTTCCGTGACAACATCATCGAAGACCCCGATCCCGGCCCAAACTACGCAATGGTGAAATGGTGGACAACCCGTACCGACATGACGGGGTCTGGAGATGAGGCCGACCTCCACTTGCCAGGGTACCTCCGGTGATGGCTGAGCTGATGAGGCCCTCTTACCTATGCTTCCCACTTGGGATCCAACTTACAACGCTTTGGGACCTGTTCACCAGATCGACGTGCTTATAATTGAGTCTACATCCATTTTGTTTTCCACCATATCCAAAAACACATATCTACCTTGTATCGGGTGATACCGAAAAATGGAATGGATTACAGAGATGAGAACAGAGGGAGCAGCTTGAATTAATTGTTACCTTGTCAACCGCAAGCGTAAATATTTCCAAATTAATCACCATGCTTCTTAATGTGGAACCTTGTGAATGACTTTTAGCTAGTTTGCGATGCGCAGCGACGAGAAAGGCTTCATCAAAGTGTATGTACGTGCATGGAACCAGTTGATGCAGATGTATAGGTGGTAAAAACTACCAAGTATGAGGGAAACAACCGGAGTTGAGAAAATCCAGAAATAGATAAACACAGAGAAGTATAGTACATGATGAAAACACTCCGAGAAAGAGACTTCATCGATCCCGTTCTTGCAAATATTGATCCTTATCACAGCCATTACCTGACGCATTCATCACTTTAGCCAACTCTTCGTCCAAGGATTTTTTTGGCCGATTCTAGCTTAGGCATCATCTCCTTGGTGGCCTTCAAGTCTTTGGAGTCTTCATCCTACTTGGCCTTCAAGGCTTTTGTATTGGCTACTAGCTTATCGAGCAACTTCTGATCCTCGAGTTGTGCTGCCCAACAAGCAACCCAGTGGCGGAGGATAGAACAAAATTAAGGTATGGCAAAGTTCGTACCATAGATTAAGTACTATCACATAAAATCAAAATAATACACACATTAATAAAAGTGCATAACACTAAATAAAGTGAAAAATAGTATAATGTGAAGAAGATTAGATAGATATGATTGACTTACTGAATTTGAGAATGAAACTCCCCTGTCACAATAAGGAGTACTGAGTAAAAACACAGGTTCTCAACTTCTCTCGTCTCACTGTCTCAGGCTCTCAGGTCTCAGCCCTCAGGTTCTCTCGGCGGTGCCGGCGGTGATACGATCATACGAAACGACGCTCGCGCTCCCGCTGGCCGCTTCCCGATCTGCATCTGCTGACGAGTAATATGCAATGGGCTTGGCCGGTTGGCCATTGGCCCAATTACCTTGTATAGTTCGGTAGCAAAGCCATGCACGTTATGCAGATCAGCAGTCAGCAGATGTGCTCTAGTGCTCCACGTAATTGCTGGCTTAATGACTTTGCTGCTAAGTGCACACGACCGGGACGCTCTCCAGTACCGATCGGAAGTATCTAGCGAAAAAATAAGATACGGCAAGTGCCGTACCTCGCCATACTAGACCCTCCGCCACTGAAGCAACCCTTGCATTTGCCGCCTCCACTGCCTCTTTCTTTGCGTCGAGGTGGCATACCTCTAGCAAAGCTGCCATGGCCTCTTCCGATAGGTCGGCTTGCACCGCCACCATGCACTACTACAGAACCGACCTTTCCTACCGCCCATCAAGACGGTTAGAATGAACCGGGACCGATATTTAGATCGATCCGGTTCAACGGCTACAGCCTACGGAGCGATTAGTACGGTTGAAGACACGAACCGTCGATGAGATCAAATCGAGACGGTTGGTTTCACGAACCGGTACTATTTAGCACCCACTAAATAGTACCGGTTCGTGACACCAACCGCATCGATTTGATCTCATCAAGACGTTCGTGTCTTCAACCCAGATCGAGTCCCAATTTAAACTTCTTCCTCCTCCGCTCTCTGCTGCTCCAGATCATTCCGGCTTGCGAAAAGAACTTGAAGCTTCGCCAAGAGCTTGAAGGAGGGAGGTGCTGCCCAAAATTTCAAAATTTTGGTCATTTTACTCACAACCAAGGTAGCTAAGGTTAGTAATATCATTCCTCACTTCATTTGGTGTTAAATGGAGCCTCTTTTTGCTTGAATTATGAAGAAAATTTGATCTTTTCCCATGATTGATCAAAGATTATGAATGTAGAGGAGGTGCTGCCCAAATTTCAAAATTTTGGTCATTTTACTCTTAACCAAGGTAACTAAGGTTAGTAACATCATTCCTCACATCATTTGGTGTTAAATGAAGCCTCTTTTTGCTTGAATTATGAAAAAATTTGATCTTTTCCCATGAGTGATGAAAGATTAATATGAATGTAGAGATCTAGCTTGATCTTTTCAAATAGGATACAAAAACTTGTTGTGTAAGCTTAGAATTTGCTTGGATTATAATGTAGCTCGCCTTTAATGTGTGGATCTAGCTTAAATTTAGGTTTTATTTCCATCGGTCGATGAAGGATGAGGTTTGATTGCACGAATCGGGGAGAATGGTGCATGGAAATCATGGAGTTTGGGATCTTCAAATGGCAATGGTTATGTGGAAAAGAAGAAATTTAAATTCATTTTGAATTAAAATAATATCGAAATATGAATGGCTTTATAGAAAATATAAAATGAGTTCAATATTTGAGAAAAGTTTTCAAAAATACTTTGGAATATTTTAAACTTAGAAAATTACTTCTAGTATAATTTTGGTTTTAATTCCCATCAAGAAATTATTTTTGAAAACATCATTAATTAAGTGCTAGAGATTTAGAAAAAATAAAAATAAATGATTGAATAATAATTTAGAAATTTTTAGGGTGTTACAATTTCAACAGAATTTGCAAACAAAAGCGTCGTGAATTTTGTTCGAATTTTGAATCCACCTCGATCGACCAATTCTTTTTGTAGGTTGCAAAAACTTGTTGTGTGGGTTTATATTTTGCTTGGATTATTATTTAGCTCGGATTGAAGGTGTGGATCTAGCTAATATTTAGGTTTTGGTTCAACAATTCATTATCGGAAAATGAGGTAATGATTATCTTGATGTAACATAATGTAGATGGACCGGCGATGGATGTACATGGATCGACGCTCCCGGAGTTCTTGCGTGGTTTGCAAGATTTTCTTCGCGGCCGATGCACACACGACGTCGGGCTACATATGTTGTCCATGCATAGATCGCAAGAATGAGAAGGAGTGGCCAAAATCCAGCCACCTTCACTTTCATTTGCTCACAAGAGGTTTCATGTCAAACTATACCGCTGGACCAAGCACGGTGAAGAAGAGATTATACAGAAGACGGTGAAGAAGAAGAGGCGGAACAACAATATCCCTGGACATTTGGTCAACATGGTTCTTCGAAGATACATTGAGGGAGTGTGGTGATGATGACCTAGACCAGATGTTTGCGTGATGGAGAGGAGAATACATCGATGAAAGACATTACGAAAAGTTCGGCGCCTATGGGAGGACCACGGAACACTGTTGTACCCAAACCGTCGACAGGCCATAAAAGTTGCGTACCACACTAGAACCGATGTAATGGAAGGCGACCAATGGATTGTCCGATAAGGGATTCGACGAGTTGTTATGCCTCATAAAGAAGTTACTTCGAGGGGAACACACGCCCAAAACTACGACGATGCCAAACAAGTTATCCGCCTTTGGGGTTGGAGGTACTGAAGATACATGCATGCCGTAATGATTGTATCCTTTATCGCAATGAGTATGAGGATTCTAAGCTTGTCCGTGTGCAAAACTTGCGGTATAAGACCAGCGTGATGACCCGTGAGGTAGAGGGGCAGAAGAAGAAGAGACCTCTGCTAAGGTGGTGTGGTATTTCCCTGTAATCCCCCGGTTGAAGCGTTTATTTGCGAACAAAGCGCATGCCCAGATGATACGCTAGCACAAGGAAGACCGTAAGGACGACGGAAGGCTAAGACACGTTGCTGATGGCTCCCAGTGGAGGAAAGTCGATAGAACATACCGGACTTTGCCGAGGATGCAAGGAACATAAGGTTTGGGTTGAGTACGGATGGGATGAACCTGTTCGGCGATATGAGCAGCGATCCACAAAGACTTGGCCCGTGACTCTATGTATCTACAACCTTCCTCCTTGGTCGTGTATGAAGCGGAAGTACATTATGATGCCATTGCTTATCCAAGGCCGAAGCAACTCGAAACGACATTGATGTGTACCTCAAACCGTTGGTTGAAGATCTGTTAACACTGTGGAACGATGGTGTACGTGTATAGGATGAGTACAAAAGAGAGCACTTCACTCTACGTGCATTGCTATTCGTAACCATCAACGACTGGCCTGCACTTGGTAATCTATCGGGCCTATCTATCAAAGGATATAAAGCCTGCATTCACTGCTTAGAGGATACGGACAGCAAGTACCTAAAAAACTCTCGAAAGGTTGTGTACATGGGCCACCGTCGACTCCTACACCACCTCCTGCGCATATAAGCCCGACAAGAAGCCCGTCTCCTACACCATCTCCTGCACATATAAGCCCCGAAAGAAGCCCGTCTCCTCCCAAGAAGGCGCCGACTCCTACACCACCTCCCGCGCACATAAGCGCCACAAGAACCCCGTCTCCTCCCAAGAAGGCGCTGACCAAGGGAATGAAGCCAGCTCGGCCAGTAGCTCCCAAGAAGACGGGGTCCTCCACCCAATCCAAGAAGCCGGTGAACTTCCGTTTAATCGTATGATATGAACGATGAGGAGACTAAGAAGGTGGTAAAAGGAGAGGTAACTAAATTTCTTAGACCCAAGTCACCAGTGAAGAAGTTTCAACTCGCATGTAAGAATTTTATAAAGGTTTAATGACTATTAAAAATTTGAAGGATAAAAAAGAAATGCCTCGCCAATCAAACTACGAGCGCACATTGAGTAAGGAATGCCCCAAGAAGATGTCAGCTGAGGGGAAGAGTAAGGAGATGCAACAATTCTTCGATGAAACTGGCCTTACCGCAAATCAAATATTAGGCACGGAAAAGATTGAGGTTGCCCAAGTAAGATGGTCATTTAAATTGGGCGATCATTGGTCGAGGAGGAGCCGCTACTTTACTAACGACAAAGATGCGGCAATTTCATGAATGGTACTTGGACGCGACCAAGCATGGTCTCTGATGTTATTTGTCAAGTTTAAGGAACAAGATTTTTTCGCGGTGAAGGTGAATTTGTTGTCGATGGGACTACATATATGATCTATACGCACAGACGCCTCGGCGTGAGCTTGATGGGTTCGGACTCGTAAGTGTCTTAATTATTTGCAAAAACTATCGTGCACTTCCTTGTACTATACTAACTTGCAAGCCTAACTAATTTCTTATGTAGCATGGAGATACAAAGATGCAGAAGGATCGTATTTTCGACATAGGCTTCATGGACCCGAGAGTTATCAACAAGACAACCGTTAGAGACCACCCAAGCGAAACAGAGAATAACATATTCAATGCGCTAATGGGTCAAAGATATAAGTCAAAGATATATCTAGCCTACTCATTTGAGTACGTGTTTTCGCACCACCTCATTCTACTCCTTTTTCATAACACGATGTTAGAACTAATTAGTTATCTACGTTGACACATCTATGTATAGTTTTCATGGATTCTTCTTATGATCGAGCTAGATCGTAGCTCGATCACAATTATGGACTCATAAAGGAGACCGGTTGAAAAGTATCAAAACTTTATCGACATGCTCGTATCGGTATTAATTCTTGTTCCTTTCATTATCGTACTAGCTCTATTTCCTTCAATTTGAAACAAATTCTAATCATGTACATACAATTCAGTAATCACATGTGTAGTGCATTCACACGGTTCCGTGCTAAAAACGTAGGCGTATTCAAGGAGAAATTTGACATTGCAATTGCCTCTCATGTACGTATATCATAATGCTAACTTTTTAGTTAGTTAACTTAATTTCTTTGCATCCATTTCACGCTTTCAACTTTTTCCACCGCAGATCTTGACTCACCCGGGTAACAATTTATGCGGCTACTATGTATGCGAGTTTATGCACACCCAAACCGGAGCGTGACGCATGCTAAAAGGCAACAAGGGGTGAGTAAATATAATTACTAGCTTTAATTGTGTATAGGTACTCCTTATATCTTGTACAAATTCAAGTATTGATTAGTTAATGACTTAACGATAGGTGCCTCAATATTTGGCGGAACAAGGTTCGAACTCTCGCAAGACGCAGTGAGAGCAATCCAAGAACAACTCGTCGCCTTTATTTACGATGAGGTTGCAAATCCAAAAGGCGAGTTTCACGAACCAAACTTTAACAGTGGGGCCCTTCGATAAGGACCCATGAATCGTCAGTGGTCGACATCTACAGCTAGCAAGAGCGATGCGCGTAAAAGATCCCGATGAATAGAAGGAAAAGAAATACTAAAGTTGTAATTAAAGTTGTGTACATATGTCGACGATTCGGGACAGGGTCCCCCGCCGAGCTTACTTGTTGAATGGGGATCAACTTGGGGCCCCTTTTCCGCAAGAGTTGTACGTCTGAGAATATGCCGAGCAATGGGGTGAAGGTATATCGGACAATCGTGGGACACAGGGGGCCGTTTTTATCTGGTTCGGGCCTCTCACGGGGGAGATAACAACCCTACGTCCAGTGATTGCACTAGCATGCGAAAGTGGGTTACAATGCGCTTGCTCGGGAGGCCCTGAACGATCCTAAGGACTCCCTTAAGCAAGCGATGTGTGTGGTTGTAACATCCCAAAAATTATAAAACAGTGAATTATCATAATGTGACTTTTCAATTTGAGTATTTTTGAGTTTTATTGAATTTATGATTTTCTTAATTGATTTCTTGGACTTTTGCATTGCAAAAATGATTAAAGGAAATGGGAAAGATTAAATGAACAAAATAAAACTTGTGAATAATTTATTTTCTGAAATCTCAATGTATAGAGAAAACAATTTCTGCACTGAGAAAAATAAAATAATAACAAATTGAATAATGAAAATGAAAAGTAAAATCAAATTGACTAGAAACAGTGCTCTGTCCGAATTTGTGAAAAATATCCAGAGCTCACCTCCAGTTTAAAAATTTACCAAATTACCCTTAATACAGTATTTACCACTGGTAAAAATCTCAGGAGATTATCTCATGGGATAAAGCTCCAAATAATTCGAAAACAGAATTAAATAAAAGCTGAAAAATGAAGTGTCAGAATTTTTATAAATTACTGGATAAACATCTTGAGCTGAAAATTTTAAATAGGAATACTGGTTCCAATTCCTTTAGAAAAACAAAGTTCCAAAAATTTATAAAAATATTTGGACTGTCTGATAATTTAAATACAGAACTGGAAATCCTGTGCACAGTGTATTGTCAGAATTTTAGTAAATAATCTACAAATTAATTAAATCTCAAATTTTTCCTGGAGATTACATACTTCCTGAAGAGAATACACAAAAAGTATGAAAAATAGCTGGCAAGGATTGGCAGGAAAATCAAAGCGAATTCAGTGCACTCAGCCAGTCTTCTTAAGTCGGTTGCCCTTCTCTCACTGCCGTGTGGACCCGACCCCACCTGGCAGCCTCTCTCATGCCTGTCTTCTTCCTCCAGGCGTTGAGGCTCTGAGCAAGTAAGATCAAGCCGCCGCAATTCTTGACTCCTCTGAAGTTCCAGCACCGTCCAGCCAATCCCTGACCGCCATCAAGCCTCCACGCGGATGCCGCCCTATGGTCCATGGAGAGCTGCCGCTGTTCTCCTTTGTCGCGCCTGGAGCAGTCTCCATCTGAACCGAATGCAACCCGGCGAATTCACCCTCTCTTCGCGGCTATAAAAGGCGCTAGATTGCCACTAGAGTTGCGCTTTCTTTCCTCCTCTTCCTTCCCTTTCCCCTGCTCAACTGAACCGCACCTTTTCCCTCCATTGCCGCCATGACCAGAGCTCCAGAAGCTTCAAGGCCGAAATCCAATTGAGCAAAATAACAATCAACTTTCCAATTCCTTTGGTCTACACCATCCTCAAGCTCTACTGAGCTAAAGCCCTCAATAAAATCCCGGGTTTTTCATGTGAAATCGAGCTGCCACCGTAGCCCCTTCTCCTCCATGGCCGGCCGACGAGTGGAGAGCTCCTCGGAGATTCTTCCTCAGAACCGACCCCAAAAACGGACTCCTTGTGACCCACTGATGCTATTAGTGTCATCGATTCAAGCTCTCGCGCCCTGATTATTGCTCGCCGCCATCCGCCACTAGCACCGCCGCCTGGAGCTCGTGGGCGCGCCGTTCCGGTATCTCTTCCAGCGATTTGACACCATCCCCAGACTCACCTCGCCGTGCTCTTCCTCCTGGTGTGGTCGCCGTCGCCGGAGCTCCGCCGTAGCGCCGTCGCCGGACCGCCCTAGCTCCGCCCCTGTTCTCTCTGTCTGCGCAGTGGGGCCCGGATGTCAGGCGCAAGAGGTTGAAGATGAGCTGAGACCGAAAGACGCTTTTGCTATTGGTAAAGCGTACTTTGAATTTTCCAAGTATTTTTCCAATTCCGAAATGTATTCAAACTTGAATATCTTTTAGGGTATTAATCCAATTGCAATGAAATAAATTTGTATATTCATATAAAATCATAAAGAACATAAATCTGTAAAAACATCTAATTCTTGATTTGCAGAATAATTACTTATATTAAATTTTGATTATAATGCTAAAATGGTTTTAATGGGAACTTGAGAATACTAAGTGATGAAATGGTGAAATAAATTTGTTAAATCATATAAAATCCTATAGGATCAGAATATGCAAAAGATTCTTGAAAGAGTCACTGTGTAAATTTCTACAATAAAAATACCAGAATGAACATTTATGTGTTAAGAAAAGATTAAATTAGACTTAATCAAAATAAATGAAATTAAATATTTTTAAAATCCTTGTTCTGAAATGAGTTGAAATATATAAAAATATTTATGTTTTAAGTTAATTTCCATCATCAAATAAATCCATGCTTAAATTCGGCTAAAAAGAAAATGAAAATAGATAAATCAGAATGCTTAAAGAAAAATAGATTGATTTTAATGATTATAAAGAATGTGATTTTCTGATTTTAATATGTGCTGGAAATGGATAATTAAACACAACTTTTGAGATTTATAAATAATTACACATATGCTTAATATCAATATTTCACACTAGTCTTTATGTATGTATGTATATATATATGCACACACATCTATATATATATATTCATGTATATAAACAGAGTTATAATCAAGAATGCTCATGAATAAGTTGAGCCAATTTTAACATATTCTTAAGTATAAGAATTCAGTGATTAACAAAAGTAACTAATTTAAATTAAGTTTATAAAAGACTTTATTGTATCATATGCGTATAAACTATCGCGGCCAACACCAGATTAATGTGGAACCAGCTTTAAAACACCCTTAGGGTTATTCCCTGTTAATGCCTGAAAAATGAGTAAGAGATCATGTAGAGTGTAGCTGCAAACTTAAATTGAATCTTGGCCGATTTAGGGTTTGCATTGTGATCGCTTATACTATTTCGACTAAAGATAAAATAACTTATTTGAATACTAAAATCAGTCAAATTAGTATAGAAGCTCTGTACAAAGTTTTTACTACCATATTCTACAAAAACATCTTAATTACTGTATGTTTTCCATTTAAATCAAGCTAGTACAAAAACCTTAAGTGATAATCGTTCGCTTCATATTCTTGCCGATTCCGAATAACGTCAACTTAACAATACCACTTAAGCCTTTTCAACAATGAATACAGAGTTGCGTCTAAATCTTAGAACTTATGGAATTAGCCCTGTAGTGCTCTCCAAAGTGTATACTACTCTGCTATGAAAAGATAATCTCACTTTACCATGATTTACATATTAACCTTGGTAGCTTAATAACCCTAAGTATTCACATTACTTAAGTGCGTAATATGAATGAATGAACTTTGAGTTTAAGCGAGAAAACAGTTATTATGATATTTTTATCACCAGAACCTTCTCAAATATTGTGTAAATAGTGATAGTAGCCTAAATCAACAGGTTAGCTCTTTATAACTAGAACATTGATTAAATATTGCTTCGAATCTGAATCTAATCAAATGGGACGAGAATCCGTTAAACCTGAAATGATTAAATTATTATAATCTTAACCTATTTTTTGCGTCTTGAATTCGAAAATATAAATAAAGAAAATTCACAATCTTTGCATCTTGCATTCGTAAAATAAAATTTATAAATTCATAAAGAGCAACCCCTGTTTTTTTTGTGAAGAATCTTTATTTGTTCTTTCTATCTACTTTCTTTTTGCCCTTATTGAAGTTTATTATTTGCTATATTTCCGTTGATCGACGTGTAGAATCCGACGCTGTTGATTCCATCGTCGTCTCCGTCATCTTCGATTCCATCTTCGTCATAATCAGTGATTAAGCAAGGCAAGCACCCCTTTGATCATATTGATCCCAGTATGTAATATACTTTGTTTTACTAAACTATTTTATGCATACGTTTACTTTACGTAAATTGCTATTTAGTGGATCTGGTAGTTATACCTGCTATCTCATGAATCTCCTTTGATAAGTATGAACATGTGAACCTTGTTAACCACAGATTTGGGTAGATATTACTTAATGTCATCATGGGTATATGCGATTACGTATTATCCACGCTTAGCCGTGCTTTAGAATCAATAAAGCAGATGATCAAATCAGATTTGTTTCTTGAAAATGTTTGGAAATGGCACTGTTAGTTGCTGGTAATTTTGATTAAAAACCCCAAAATAAAACTATGTTTCGATGCGGGCGATTATTGGCAATAGCCGACTGTGCAACAGGAATTGCACGTAGTGTAGGGTGAAGTGTCGCCCGTGTCAATTTAAGGACCGAGCAATGGGACGCTATTGATCCAAGATTTCCGTGCAACCACAAGGGTGAGTATGGGTAGCCATAGCTTGTTATATTAATTAGACATGGCTTTGTTCATTGGTAGGCGGAGCTTGCGAGTATTCGATTTAGTGCGCTTGGAAGGGTTTCCACCCATGCAACGGTGTCATACCGCCATGTTTAGAAACGTTGTGTTTGATGTGTGAAAGTGGATCCACGACTCGCGTGTGTGTTTCTAGTTCTATGGCGGGGGATTAACGTCCCGGGCTGGTCAAAGCCATGTCTAGGTAAGGTAACGGCTATGTATGATCTCCTGGCTGGCCACCTAAGGAAGTGCGTCGAGCAAAAAGGTTGATCATTTCTTGTGGGTAAAGTTGTACACCTCTGCAGAGTTTAAATCTAATCGATTAGCCGCGCTCGCGGTCATGAGCACTTGGTGATGTCATTCCAATGTTAGATGTTTTATTATTTTCAAAAGGGCTTGGTATCATTTGTTTTGCAACTGTGCTTTAAGTCAAAGGGCCGACATTGATGGATTTCGGGATATGGAATGTTCATCGCTCACGTCATGGAGGACTGTGAGTGTTACTATGCGTTACTTATTTGTTATCAATTAAACTGCTCTTATAAATTCCGTTTGCAAATAACTTGGTTTACAATTCAATTTCGCTTGTTGCAAATTAACTGTAGTAGCCTCCTTTGATTTGGCCTGCATTTATGCATTTGCAAATACCACCTCAAGTCTTGCGGAGTACGAAAGTACTCACCCTTGCTTAATTATTATTTTAGGTGGATGAGTTAGCGAGGCTTCGAGTCTCTTGTCGCCGCAGGTTGCGGGATCTTCTTCGACGTGTTCTATCTGGAGTTTATACCTTGTCAGTTGCCTGCGGGTCGGATGGGCAAACTACAAGATATTGCTTCTTTGCTACTAATCTCTTTATTTGTAAGCTTCTCTTTATATATTAGTTTCCGCTGTAATTATTTGTGTGGTGGTTGTGATTCCAATTGTTGTAAACATGTGAGTGCTAGCTACTGATCCAGGGAATAGCACAGTAATCACATGGAGGTTTCTGTTCATCAGAACGGGGTCTCACAGTGGTGCGCGTGTAGTACAGAATGTCCAACCCTCAGCACATCGTGGGAGGGGGTATTTATAGAGGATTACAAGAGACAAATCATTTATTACAGGGGGCGCGCTACTGTAGAGGACGTACGCAGAGCAGTGCCGCGCCACACGCCGGGTACTACGCGACGTGGGCACAGTGGGCGAGGACCAAGTCAGCGCGGACCGTGGTGGCGCGGATCCCGGGTGCGCGATCCTTGAGCCGACAAGCATTTAATGCCACGTCGCCTTGTCGAGGACCCCCGAGCGGGTTCGCTCGGGGCCGGGGTGCGCGAAGGCCGGGCTTCAATGGTCGTCTTGGTACAGTGCATCCAACCCCCGACAGCTGGCGAACATCATACGGGCAAGATCATGGTCGGAGGGTGCCGGGCTTCAATGGTCGTCTTGGTACAGTGCATCCAATCCCCGATAGCTAGCCCCCGAGGCTAAAGGGGGAGAAGAACCTTGCCGGGGCCTCCGCCTTGAGCCTCTAGACTTCTCGAAGAGGGATTGGAGTCAGGCGGCCAAAAGTTAACACGGTGCCCGAGCTTCCTTGCTCGAGGGTGAGGGATCTCGGTGGCGGAGAGCTGGCACGGTGCTTGAGCGACTATGCTCAGAGCGGGAACCCTGCGGTGAAGAACTGCCGCGGCGTCCGGGCTGCCATGCCCGGAAAAAAGAGCTCGCAACGAGTGGGAAGACGTGCTGCAGCACCCAAACGGCCCGGCCCGGGGCTAAGCGCGCCCCCGCGAAATTTCGAGCCCCCCTTTTCCGCAAGAGTTGTACGTCTGAGAATATGCCGAGCAATGGGGTGAAGGTATATCGGACAATCGTGGGACACAGGGGGCCGTTTTTATCTGGTTCGGGCCTCTCACGGGGGAGATAACAACCCTACGTCCAGTGATTGCACTAGCATGCGAAAGTGGGTTACAATGCGCTTGCTCGGGAGGCCCTGAACGATCCTAAGGACTCCCTTAAGCAAGCGATGTGTGTGGTGCGCGTGTAGTACAGAATGTCCAACCCTCAGCACATCGTGGGAGGGGGTATTTATAGAGGATTACAAGAGACAAATCATTTATTACGGGGCGCTCTTTGTAGAGGACGTCTGTGAGCGATTGGCGCCACCGCCGGTACTACGCGACGTGGGCACGATGGGCGAGACCAAGTCAGCGGACCGTGGTGGCGCGGATCCCGTCTTGCGATCCTTGAGCCGACAAGCATTTAATGCCACGTCGCCTTGTCGAGGACCCCGAGCGGGTTCGCCGGGGCGAGAGTCGAAGGCCGGGCTTCAATGGTCGTCTTGGTACAGTGCATCCAACCCCCGACAGCTGGCGAACATCATACGGGCAAGATCATGGTCTGAGGGTGCCGGGCTTCAATGGTCGTCTTGGTATAAATGCATCCAATCCCGACAACATATATAAAGTTGTGTACATATATATTGTAATACATTAGAAGAACAAATATGTGTACATATTTTAATACATTAGATGTAATTAAATTTATTAATGAATGTTGATGATTTAATTATCGGGTAAAGTGCATGATTGATTATCGTGCTTTTAATTAGTTGTGATTTAACACACACATATATATAATAGCTACCGGAGAAATAGACCTATATATATACAAAACATCGATGCGGTTGGAGACACCAACCGTCTCGATGAAATCCTCAAGGGTTCCCAATGCGCTGCCACGTGTGAATTTGAACCGTGCGATACTCCATCAAGATCGGGTGAGTGAACGGGGCCCGATGCCCTTGAGCATCGGGCCCGGATGGCCTGTGACCGGTTCAAAAACCGGTACTAAAGGCAGTTTTGGACCGGGACTAAATGCCCTTTCCGTAGTAGTGATGGTGTCATGTAGAGGTTGGGCTCAAGAAGCTTGCCCAACAGCGAGCAAATTAGATTGAAAAAATGGTTCAGCTTCTCGGCGTCGTTCCATTCCGGCTTGCGCATAGTGGAATCCATCCTTCGGGAGCCCTTCGCATCTCCTTCGGCCGCCTGTTCTCTCGACGGCTCTTTGCTAGCCATCGATTCCCTTTGCTGCCGTTGCTCCAGGTCGGTTCCCCTCACTTTCATTTCTGAGGGGTCAGCCTTCCCTGCCTCGTGAGCTCCGTCGTTCCTGTGTGCTGCACCCCACCCCCCCCCCGTTCCCATTCCTCAATAGGTCCATCTCCCCAGCCTCAAGCTATGACATCTCGAAAATTTCAAAAAATAGGAAAAATAAGAATTTAAAATTTGAAAATATAGTCAATTAAAAATTTTAATTGGAATCAAGATTTTAAATTAAATATCATCATTTTCCTCCTTATCTTGAATTATAGTCCTAGGGAAAAAACAAGTTATGAAAAATGAGTTGAAATGTAATTTTATTTTTAATTCCCATATTTTATGAAATTTTTCTGACTTTATTGACTATTCTTAGATTTATGGCTTTAAAAAATCAACTAATGAAATTAGTTAAAGAGTAATAGTAAAAAGGTAAAAAGGTGAAAGTAAAAAGCTAGAAAAAATAACATTAAATTTTTTAAAAGTCTTCATCACTTCTTTTCAGCTATCAAGAGCTTTTTAATGCAATAAGATAATGGAATGATTTATGAAGTGACATGTTTTGACTTCAAAACAGTGGATGGCAAAAAATTTTAAAAAAATATTAAAAACTCATATTTGGAACTGTTTATTGTAGTTTCTTGATCATAACAATTTTTCTCTGTTACCTTGGATTGAATACAATTTTTTTTTTTGCTTTTACAACCAACCTCCCAATTTTTTTTTGAGGAAAATGCACTTGTGCTACTGAGGGAGGATGTCTTAAGTCTAACAAAGGTCTATGGAGTGGTCCTTAACATTATTAAGGTAAATTGTCTTGATTTGTTTCCTAGCCATATGTATGCTTCTTCTTAACAAGGTTGTTCTATGGGTATATGACAAATAATGATGTAAGCTTTAGATTGTTTACTTGAGCTTCTGAAGATTGGAAATCTGATACATGCACATATATAGCAGGGTTTATTCAACTTACTTGCACCTAATTAATCATTAATAACCATGAACAAATCTTAAGGATTTATGTAATTAGCGGTCTCCTGGAGAGGATGAGAAGCTCATGATGCTAGCTGCAGCCTGCGAGCACCTACCGCATTGAAACTTCCGGCTTAATCAGCGAGGCGCGACCAAGTCGACATCAGCTACAACAAGTTGCTAATGCATGTGTTGGTGGAAGCGGTGCTATAAAGGGGTGTTTAGGACAGTTTCAGTTTCATCAAAATCTGTTGAGTTGGTAGAGTAGGATATTTTTAACTCCAGAAATTTATAGAGCTAGAGCTATGGGTACATTAAGAGTGTTTAGGTAGATCATCTTGTTTACATTTTAAACTAAAAATATAAACTTAATTCACTTTATTTTAGCCTATAAGTTTCAGATATAAGTTAGAGCTGGAATCTGAAGCTTTCTTAAACAGGGCCTAAGGGCTTGTTTGTTTTAACTTTTGATTTTGGATTCTGACTCTAAAAGTAGAATAAAAAATAAACAATCCGATTTTAAAATTCGATTCTCACAATTCATCCCACCTATATACACTAGAATATATAATCCATTTTATATGTACTTTTGAACTCTAACTTTTAAAAAGTTAGATTCTCTATAACTATAATCTAGAATCAACATTTAAAAAAGGGATGCATAGCTGAAACAAACAGGCCTAGGTTATTGGGCACGGATCTTGTTTGGGTAAAAACCCTGCTGTTATGAAGCGTTCGCGCGGCAATAATAATAGGGAGTGTATAGGTATCATTCGGATGTTTTTGTCTTAACTAACATCCAAATTCACCGGGCTGTTGGATCTAATATCCAAATTCACCGGGCCGTTAGATCAAATCATAGGATCGGATATAATCGATACTCTCGAATCTCAACAATGATCCAATGGTTCAGATTTGAGTGATTTCAACAAAAAAAAAAAACATCCGGTTGATGTTTATCAAATCCCATAATAATAATACGATTTTAGGTGCGACGGCGACCCAACGAATCCCCGTTCACCAACAACGTATCGCGTGCCGCAATAGCTCGGCGATCTGCATGCGTGTGCCGACATGGACACTGGCGACGCCATGGAGAGAGGCAAGCACGCGCCGCTCCTGCCCGAGTTGAGGTAGAGAGCGGCCTTCTCGACAACCGGGGGTGTCTCCGTCAGTCAGCTCACGCCCCATCGCCCGGGGAGCAGCCTCGTCGACCACCGCCCTCCACCCATCTACTGTCTGATCTCGTCGGCATCTGCCGGCGCCCGGGGACCAACCTCCTCGACCACCGGGTGTCTCGGTCAGTCAGCTCTGCCAGCCGAGAGCAGCCGTGTGGTCGACTACCTACGGCGACGTCGGGAGCGAACTGCCTGGGGAGGCGCCTTGGCTTGAGACAGCATCGGCCGACTCTTCTGAGTTCTCTCTCATCGTCGCGGAGGTTGATTCCCCGGCTTCTGTGTCCGAGACCGGCCTCGTGCACAGCATGCACCGACGATGTTCGACAGAATGCCCCACCGAAAGGAAACCCAAAAGCTTCCGAAACCGTAATCACCATCCTGGATGGCTGGCCTTCGAAGGCAGCCGACGAGATTGTGGTAGAGGAAGGAGCCGGCAGCGCATGGTCACACGGTCGCGAGCGGCGTAACAGGGCTAGAGCAGGACCCGGAGTCCCGGACCAATTCTCGCTAGTGAAGCGCGGCAAAAGCAAGCGGAGGAAGACACCGTGAACATCAACATATCACCATCGCCGCTTCACGCTGCCTAGAAGTAACTACCCCAACCTCTTTGCGTAGTTTTTTCTCTTCTTTTATTTTCCCTCTGTCTTCTCTACCTATGTGGCAACCCGGTATGCCCTCTTGGATTTTCCTATGCAATGGCTTGGGGTGGACCTCTTACACGATACACCTCAACGTTTATCGAGCAGAACAAAAAGCCTCATGAAGATCCTAACTTGGAACGTTCATGGTCTAGAAGATGACCAGAAAAGAACACTTGTTTACCAAGTTCTGATGGACAACATGTTGGTTGTGATCTCGGCTAACTACCAGATCCGAAATTTTGGTTAAGTCCCGGTAGCTAACGCCAGATTAAATAGGGAGAGGCCGGCACTCAAAAGACATGAGATTTTGTTCTTGAGTTTTGCCATCTTTCCCAACACACCCATCCGATCTGGGTTTGGCGCTGAGGCTATTGAAGATCCTCACCATCACCGAGAGCATCTCGGTGCCCCATTTCTTCATCGCGTATCAGTGTTGCTGCGTATCTACGTCGGCGCTTCTTCCTCACTGACACTGAAGAGCACCAACCGAATGCTAATGGCATCTTTCTCCTCACCGGGTCAGTGATCTAACGATTTATTTCCGCATTATTGTTTCCGTGATCTTGCTTTAGACTAGCTAATGTTCATGTTTTAGTTTACCTGAGTCTATCATTTGTTTACCATGTTCTGATGGACAACAAACCTGATATAGTCTATCTCCAGGAAACAAAGCTGGCCACCGTAGACAGATTTAAATCATTAAGCTTCTTACCCCACAACCTAAGAAACTATCATTACATCCGTCGTTACTCGTTAGGAACTTCTGGTGGCACGCTCACAGCCTAGTGCAATTCCAAAGTGGATGCCTCTTTTGTTCGTTCAGATGATTCATCACTCTCCCTAGCCTTCCAATCCAAAACTGATAATCTCCAATTCAGTATAACAAACATATATGCACTATTTGAGGATCATAAACGCCAACCTTTCTTTGATGCTCTAACCAAGGTCCGCCGATACCTTTCTGGACCTTGGATGGTTCCTGGGGATTTTAACATCTATCGATATGCACATTATAAAAGCAATGACAATATAAACTGGACGGGGATGGACATCTTCAATACATGGATCAATGATCAAAGTTTAATGGACATTGACATCCCTAATAGGAAATTTACATGGACGAACAAAAGAAGAAATCCAACATTGGCCAAACTTGATAGGATCCTCATTAATACTGAATGGAGCCATAATCACGAGCATCAGCGTCAAATTAAGATTTTCCATGCTTCGATCTCTTGACTACAAAAACGACAGAAATATATTCCAAATTAAGGATGATAGCACGAAGATTTACAGGCAATTAAACAACTTTGCATTTCATTTCTTTAATGATCAAGAGCGAAATCGACTGCTTTCACGCGTCCACTTCAATCACTTCATTCTTTCTGGCCAGTATACAGCGATTTACTGGTCAAGCCCTAGTTAATTTGCATGTGTGACTGATACATATATTAATTAGAAATTAATAGGATTGGGCTGTTGGTGCCGATTTGGTTGTTCTATGATGGATTGGCTCTTATTTTTCTGTAGGCTAGATTGATGTTTCATTAAGTTTATCAAGTTTCATGAATTTTCAGAAAGATTTAGTGCTAAGTTCTATGACGTTTCATTAATATGTTTTATCGTATAGTTTCACATCTAAGTTTACAGTTTCATCACGTACGTGATAGTTTTTACGACTATGATTCAGTAGGTTTCATGTTTAAGTTTTCCAAGTTTTCATAAGACGGCTAAGTTCCATAATGTTTCATTAATAAGTTTTATAAGTACTACTACAAAACACCACATCACAGACGGTTCATAAAACCACATTACAGACGGTTTTGTGAACCATCTGTATCAAAGTGTCAGTGATGACAATAGGTCATCACAGACGGTTTTTGAACCGTCAGTAAAAATTAGTATCACAGACAGTTCTAGATTAGAATCGTCTGTGATAAGGGCTCATCACATATGTTTTTTGGTTTGATGTGGGAGTATCACAGACAGTTCTAGCCTAGAACCGTCTGTGATGCTCTAATCATACACTGTTCTAGCTGGTAATTTAAAAACACTAAATTAGGAGAGGCTTCTCAAGATGTCACCCATCCTAATACTACTCTCGCCTAAGAACACTCAACTTCATAATTATGATCGGATCCGGATGTTTTTAACACCACACGTGTGGTCTTCCCAGGAGGTCATCTATCATATTACTACTCTCGTCCAAGCACGCTTAACTTCAGAGTTCTTATAAGATCTAGTACTTTAGTGGTGGTATGATAACATCTAACATATAATGCGTCCCTTCTCCTTTTAACTCTGTGAAGCACCTGAACACTGATTTTCAATTATTTCAAATTAGCAAAATATGGAGATAATTAGCAAAATTTAAAACTTTCAAATTTATTTTTCCATACTTTTGACTATTAATGATGCTTGCAATATAAGTGCCATTACTATTCACAGAACATGTAAAAACACCATAACTTTTGATTCGTACCTTTAATTTTGGTATTCTTGAGCTTTTCGGAATCATCACACGATGAACTCTTCGATTATATTCTTTTAGACACTGATTCTAGTTTGCAAACAAGAAATCCGAGCACTTTTGTTAAAATGGTTATAACTTTGGACTCATAACTCCGATTGGGCCGTTTTTTGGCTCGTTTGAAAGATAATGAAAAGTAGCACTTAAATTCAAATGGTCGGATCCTGATGGTTTGTGCGAGTGCGTGCGCGGTGACGGAATTCCAAAAAAACGTCGTTTAAGGCCTCAAAACAGCCTCCGAAGTTTTGAATCTATTTCGGTCGTTCTTTTCAATTATTGCAAATGAAATATTAGTTCCAATTATTTCAAATGTAGTATTATTCAATTCTTTCAAATTAGAAGGTAGGTGAGGTAATTAGTAATATTTAAAACTTTCTTTTTTTATTATTTGTGGCGGCTTCAAATTAAAACCGTCTGCACCTCATCACAGACGGTTTTATTTGGCTAGAACCTCACCTCATCACAGACAGTTTTTGGTTAGAACCGTCTGTGATGAGGTGAACATCACAGTCGGTTCTAGCCAAAAACCATCTGTGAAGTTCTCGCTTTCATCACAGACGGTTTGTGGATAAAACCATCTGTGATATTTCCTCATCACAGACGGTTCTAGCCAAAAACCGTCTGTGAAGTTCTCGCTTTCATCACAGACGGTTTGTGGATAAAACCGTCTGTGATGATCCGATATCACAGACAGTTCTAGCCAAAAACCGTTTGCGATGTGTCCAAAATACATCACAGACGGTTTTTATAAAAAAAAACAGTCCGTGATAATGTGTCTAATATAACCCTTTTTGTAGTAGTGAAGGTTTCATGAAATAAATTTCACGATGTTTCGTAAGTTAACTTTTCACAAATAAGTTTCATGACATTCCACGAACATTTCATTAATACATTTCATGAGGTTTCATCAGATAGTTTCACGTCTAAGTTTACAGTTTTATCAGGTATTGATATTCTGTACGACTATGTTTCAGCAGGTTCATGTTTCAGGGCTAAGTTTCACATATAAGTTTTATGAGGTTTTATAGTGTTTCATCCAGATATGTGAACCCTGTGAAACATGCTTGATTTTTTAAATATTTGGCGAATCTCATGAAAATCATACAAAACTGGTTTTCATTTGTTTTTCCCTAGAACTTGTGAAACTTTGAAGTTAGCCTCTTGAAACTTAGTTATAATTATTTTGAATCTCGTTTTAAATCAAGTTTCAGATTTGAAACCTAACAAAACTTGTAGTTTTATATTAGAAACTGATTGAAATTTGTTGAGACATGCTGAAATATTTATAAAATCTATTTGAAACTCTTTTAAAACCTACGAAACATAAATAAAATACTTTAAAACCTAGTGAATCATGCTACACCGTTGAAAATGATTCCAACGTTACAGCGTACGGTAGCACTACTCATTTTTTCCACCATATAGACCATATGTCATACACTCATCAAACCCTTCCCTATTTGCCTATGGGTGGCTAACAGTTTGTTGCCTGTCCTTTTTTTTTTCAGCGTAGCACACTTTACTTAAGCCTAGTTATGTAAAGTTGGCAACGAATCAAATGTGCCCATAGACTTGATACCTTTAGCGTGTAGCAGGGTAGGCAAACTGTGTCCTTGCCCCCGAAGTAGTTCTCACTTGAGGCGGAGCGCTTTGCAGTGCGGATGAATTCAGCCGGAGGCTGGACTACATACTATATACGTATAGAATACAGCTAGATGCTGTACCATCGAGCTCCATATCGACGGTATAGCGTCGTGTAGCCGTGTCCTTTTTCTTTTGGGTGTGTGTGTGTGTGATGATTGGATTCGCATGGAGCTATATAGCTAGCGTATATAGAGAGCATGGACAGAATCACAATCACCCTGCAGCTTTGATTACCTTGCGCTGCACACCAATGCAATGCGAATCCGCTCTTTATTTAATCGTGGTGTGAGGGAGTAGTCCAAAGTAGCTAGGTGCATTGACTTTTGACTTTATCTTTTGCAAAGAAAAAAACAAAAGACTTATTCGATCTGTAAGCTGTAAGCTAGACTATCAATCGTTGGGCTCTGGCGTACTACTATATATATAGGACAAGCATGCATGCTTGCATGACGCAATTGCGGTTGCTACTGACCAGTGCAGTTGCAGTGCAGGGTGTTCCATCCCATGCCATGCATGGCGAGTCTAGCTAGTCTAATCGATCGATCGAGAGCTAGACGCATGCACATCTAGACGCATATTGTATGTATGTTGTACATGTTCATGTCCATTAATTCCTTCCTTCAATTTGTCTTGTGAGCTTCTGTACCACAGATCACCGGGAACAAGCTAGCAGGCATACGCAAGTACTAGCTCGCTAGGCTCGAACGGGCGGCGGCGGCGGCGGCCATGGGAGGATTCACCCCTCCGGTGCCGCAGAAGGACAGCGACATTGAGATCCGTGCGGCGGTGATGGCCAGCCTCGCCCTCCAAGTGCTCCTCATCTTCCTCGGCCCCCTGCGCAAGCGCACCTCCCACCCGTTTCTCCGCTTCGTCGTCTGGTCCTGCTACCTCCTCGCCGACTGGGTCGCCGACCTCGCCCTCGGCCTCCTCCTCAACAACATGGGCAACATCGGCGGCAACGGAGGCGGCGTCAGCTCTAGCATCTCACACGCCTCCGGCCTCAAAAAGGGACCCGGCGGCAGCTCCGCCACCGCCGGCAACAGCGGCGGCAGCAACAGCAGCCCCATTATCTTCGCCTTCTGGACGCCGTTCCTGCTGCTCCACCTGGGCGGCCCCGACACCATAACCGCCTACGCCCTCGAGGACAACGAGCTCTGGCTCCGCCACCTCATCGGCCTCCTCTTCGAGCTCTTCTCCGCCTCCGTTATCTTCTTCTGCTCCCTGAATGGCAACCACATGATCCCGGCCACCGTCCTCATATTTGTAGTCGGCATCATCAAGTACGGAGAGCGCACCTACTCGCTCTACTCCGGCAGCGTTAAAGGCTTCCGCGACAACATCATCGATGACCCCGATCCCGGCCCGAACTACGCCAAACTGATGACCGAGTTCGACGCCAAGGAGAAGGCCGGCCTGGCGGTCGAGATCGTCATCGCCGACGGTGAGGCCAAGAAGGTGCAGGATGCCCTGGAGCAAGACGAGGCAGCCCGTCAGATGCAGACCAGCAACAAGACCGTGGAGGCGCAGGCGTACGAGTTTTTCCGCATCTTCCGGGTCCTCTTCGTCAACCTCATCCTCAGCTACAAGGAGCGCAAGATCAGCCAGGCCTACTTCCTCGAGCGCGAGGACATGACAGCCAGGAAGGCCTTCGAGGTGATCGAGGTGGAGCTCAACTTCATCTACGACATGGTGTACACAAAGGCGCCCGTCGCCCAAACCAAGTTCGGTTTGTTCCTCCGTTTCGTCGGCACCGGCTGCCTCGTCTCCGCCCTCGTCATCTTCATGCTTCGCCTCCACAAGGACAGAAACATCAAGCAGGTCGACGTCCGCATCACCTACGCTTTGCTCCTCGGCGGGCTGGCGCTCGACGCGGCCGCACTGGTCATGCTCCTCTCCTGCAACCGGACGATGGTCTTGCTGGATGGGTCCCGCCGGTTCGAGTGGATCGCTCGGGCGGTCAGGTGGCTGCAGATGTGGAAGCCGACGCTGGCGCGGCGGCGCTGGTCGGGGAGGACCTCGCAGCTGAACCTCGTCAGCTACTGCCTGGGCAAGCCGGACAAGACGAAGGACGGCTTCTCCTGCACAGTCTTTGACAAGGTCCGGGAGTGCTTTGGCAAGCTCCTGGTGTGGCTTGGCAAGGTCCTGGAGTACTGTTTTGACAAGGTCCGGGAGTGCTTTGGCAAGCTCGCCAAGGCGCGGCATGAGCATGTCTTTGACGACTTCATCTTCATCCGGCGCGAGCGCCTCAGCGGCAGGGAAAAAGGAGAGGAGCCCTTTCTACTCAAATTTGTTTTCGAACGAATCAGGGATGCGGCCACGGAAGTCAAGGGCAAGACGTACCAGGAGATGAAGACGAGGAGCAGCCACCGTGGAGAGGGAGCCCTTGAGGCGCACAAGGAGAAGATCAAGGAGAAAATCACGGAGGAGAAGTTCAAAGACCTCGTGGACAGCGTCAGGGAGAGGGAGTTTGACGAGTCCTTGTTGCTATGGCACATCGCCACGGACTTGTGCTTCCTCCCCAACAAAGTTACCGTGCCCAATCGTGGCATCGAAGATATGAAGTCCATCAGCAAGACCCTGTCGGAGTACATGCTGTACCTGCTGGTCAGGCAGCCGGAGATGCTGTCGGCAACGGCGGGCATCGGGCTGCTCCGGTACCGGGACACGTGCGCGGAGGCGCGGCGGTTCTTCCAGTCGGCGGCCGTGTGGGACCCCGACCACGACGACGGCCGGAGGATGTTGCTGAGCGTGAACACCTCCAAGGCACCGAGGGTGGTGAAGGGCGACGGGAGCAAGTCGGTGTTGTTCGACGCCTGCATCCTGGCCAAGGTGCTCATGGAGCTCGACGAGGACACTATGTGGGAGTTGGTGGGCGGGGTGTGGGTGGAGATGCTCACGTACGCGGCGGGCAAGTGCCGGGGGAGCACGCACGTGCGGCAACTCAGCCGCGGGAGCGAGCTCATCACCTTGGTTTGGTTCCTCATGGCGCACATGGGGCTCGGCGACATGTACCAGATCCAGGAGGGAGACGCCAAGGCCAAGCTCATCGTCCATGACCAGTAGCCAGCCAGCTGCATGCCGCCCTGTGCCATGCATGCGTGAGTTCAACCTGCTTCTTGAAATCTACCGTCGTCCGATTTTTTCAGACCAACTCTATCTTATTCTCTCTCCTTCGTTGTGTTGTGCAATTTGACGTCGACTACGGTTTTATGAGACTCAACTAGCCTAATTTTCCCCGCAACTGCGTCTGCTCAGCTCAGCTGGATACTACAATGCAATGTAACTATATTTAAAAATAGAGCTGTATTTGTTGTTCAACTCTTGTAATTGAAAATATAGTTGCATTTTGAACCAGTCGAATCTCGATCATGTCTCAAGATTTGTGCCTCTCGTTAGGCTTTCTAACAAAGTTGAATAGTTCAAATGCACCCTAAATTTGTCTTTTTTGTAACTTCTAGTATAGGATGAATTTG
Source organism: Guadua angustifolia (assembly GCA_036346375.1). NCBI lineage: Eukaryota > Viridiplantae > Streptophyta > Magnoliopsida > Poales > Poaceae > Guadua > Guadua angustifolia. The sequence goes on from JAYEVE010000597.1 coordinate 199,267, forward strand.
ATCATGAAATTTTATATGTAGATGGGGTAAGATGAGATGTACATCCATGATTTTTTTTAGAATTTTTTGAAACTTTTCTTAGTTGGATTGCACGGTGATTGCATGGGAGGCCTGATTGCACAACAGTCGGAGCACCTCCCGTGCCATGTTTTTTTCCCCAGGCCCTCTACATTTCCGACATTGCGGGAGGGCTCCGACAGGTAGGCCACGCGGCGGGTGTGTGCACCGTTCGTTCACGATCGCCTGGTTGGGATCGGCTTTTAAGAGCCCAAGACATCAATGCCATTGCACGCTTTGTGACGACAGACCTAGATTGCCTCAGCGCCCACCGCGTCAAAACCCTAGGCTGTCCCCACACCCACGCCGCCCTCGCCTCCATCCCTGTCCCCACACTCGCGCACAGCCCCTCGCCTCGCCCTGTACGCATACCGATGATTCATTGTGGAGTCCTCGAGGCACCGCCCATTCCTTCCCACTCCAATCTAGCCCAGCCCCTGTCCTCTTCACCTCCGCCGAGAGGGGAGGGGGACCGAACCCCTTGCCTCGCGTGCCGCCCCACCTGCACGCGCTACTTCGCTTCCTCCCACTAGAGCCACCAGCTCTGTCCCTCGATTCCCATGCCCGATTCGCCTGGCGTGCCCGCGTAGCCCTGGAGGAGCCGCCCCTGGTCATGGCGACTCCGCTGCTTCCTTCCTCCCCTCCTTTCCCCTCTCCCCCCAATTCTCGTGCCATTGTGCCTCCTCCTCCTAGCATCGTCTCCTCCACTCCCTATGCTGGCCTTCTCCTCTCACCGTGCCGAGCCACCCCTTCGCTTGGCTACGCACCACAACATGGTGCTCCATTACTAGCAGGCATCCCCCCATCAAGAGCATCACCAGTAGCAAGATCCTTTGCATCCACACAACCCATGGTGAGATCCCTCCCTTCTCAAACTCCACCTCCAATGCCTGATCTGTGATGTGTTGTTTCTTATTTCCCGGTAAGGGAACCGTACCGCGGGGGCCATTCTCGGTGGCTGATACAGTAGCACCTAGATTGGGGGAGGTTGAGTCACCTAGTTGCACCGTACACGTTTACGCACCCAAGAGAGTTTCGATTCCATCCTGAACAACCATACCGGGATTGAAACCAACCCATTCAAGCATAGCACTCGCCATCCGTCTCAGAACCTTAGTATCGCCCACACCTATCGAGGAAGATTTGTCGCAATAGACAAGAAATGACGACCGCTTGAGTTCATACGTCCGATGGTTGAGAGCAATTCCATGTACCCGGATATGTGTCTAGCGCTAGTTCCCAAGATCAACGTCTAGCGCCCACAATCCCGCATTCGAGATGCGTCATAACACATACATACATATATAAGTAGTTGGCATAGCATAAATATAAACTAGAAGTTATTACAACTACTTAATATTACAAGGACGTGGCCGACCGACCAAATATTACACATAAGAGTAAATTGTAGTAAAGAATAAACTTAAAGCAAAAGTAGGAATTTAAAGCAGTATGCCTATCCATAAACCTATAAGCAACCGACTTGGAAAAGTCCAAATTCATCCATCCAAGTATTCGTCGGACCGGGTGCAAAGTATATATCATTCTGAGTCTCATTTGTAGTTCTTTTCATTGCAACCTACCGGAGAATATAAAGAAGTTAAGAAAAGAGGCACATGTCATCATGTTTGCACATGCACATGTGCACATGCGCACAGAGGTAGAATATAAAGCTGGTCTTTCAAGTATTAAAATTAGACAACCATGACCGTAAACAGACTATCAAGATTAAAAGAACAAAGGAAACATCATTTAGGTGAAAAGCACCAAAAGGAGACGATTTAAAATCATGGTTTGGAGCAACTTAGGTCAATAGTGGACATCTTATATCGAGAAATAGTTAATTCCAGAGTTACAGACACCATAAAATCAATGCTGTCTTGAATAAATCAGCTGATGTCCTGCATAAGGCAAAATTGAAAACGTCAGATGTTTTCCGTTGGTCTCATATGGGATCTAACTTGCTGTCGTCGGAACTTAGAACTAGAAGGCCGTACCCTGAATACCAAGGTACCATGTCAAGGACATCTGGTTTCATTTGTCTTTTCAGCTTCACATCCCCTAATACTATTGATTAGTGAGTAAGAGCCCATCTGAAATATTTGCAATGCATAAAAGTGTGAGAATTTTTCACAAGAGACAAGAGAGAAATTTTTGGAAAGGAAATGTTGGTCTCTCCAGTTGATCTCTCCACAACAATGTTTGCAATATAAAGACCAACAAATGTAGCCCACAATGAGTACAGAGGAGATATTTCTGTTGGGTTTGATCTCGGGTGGCTCGGTCAGAGACCGAGTCCGTACCCTCTTGGCGCCTGATCGGGGCGCATAGCATACTCATTTGTGGCCCCTGTCACGCCCGCGCTATAAAAAAGAGGCACAAGGCAGGCACGCGTACCAAGGTTCGCCTGCGCTCCCTGTGCCCCACATACCCCAGACCCGATCTAAACCCTAGCGCTGTGGAAGTGACGGGAAGGCCGCCGCTGTTCCATCTTCTTCCTCTCCGTCCGAACCCCAGGAAGGACGAGGAGGCTATAACCGGGAAGGACAAAGGACACGTGCAAAGGATCGAGAAGGGCCCCGCAACTTCTCCTTCCTCACCCGACTGCAATGGAGTCTTCTTCTTCAGACCCGAAAGGTATGTGCCCAAGTCCCTCTTCTAGGTGTTGGATCTAGGCGCTAAGGTCCTTAGTTATCCATCAATGGTATCAGAGCTTAGGTTTTCTAGTACCTAATCTAACCCTAGACGAAAGAATGCCTTTCGGGATTATTTGATCCGAAGAAAGTAGAAGGAGAGGAAAGATCCTTTTGCTCTCAGATAAGAAACCCTAGATCAGAATCTTTTCCCCCAAATCCGAAAACCCTAGAACCGAATCATGTTCACCCGAAGCCCCAAACGACAAGAATTAAAAGGGAGACCTACCTGGTCTCCTGTGCTCGTCGTCGTCGATGAGGAAGATGAGTTGCCGCTGCACCGCCTCCGCCTTCCCGTGCTTCTCGTCGGCGGAGTGCGCTTCGGCGAGGCACCGCCGCCAAAGCCGCTTGATGGCGCACCAACCAAGGTTGACGACACGCACCGCAAGGCTGCGGGCGGCGCCGCCGCTCCTCGTTCGCCGTCCCCTCTCTCTGTCTTCGCGAAGTTTGGAGACGGCGGGCGTCTTGGCGAATGAATTAGGGTTTTTGGGCGAATTTTCGCGTTTTAAACCCGCCGAGAAATCCTCCTAGCCATCGATGCAGATCGGACGGCAGAAAGAATGGCGCGCGGTACTGCCACTTTGGCCCAAAGTGAAGTAAAAAAGCCCGAGCCCAAGTTTTCTTGGCCTGGTGACCGGGCAGGCGCGAAGGGAAGCCGTGGGCTGTGTTGGGCCAGATTTCGGCCATAAACAGTTGCATGCACAGTAAATTTTATTTATTTTTATTGCTGTTTTCTTGGCTATGATCAATTAAGTTAATTACTGATTTATGCTGCTGTTAATTAATTAGTTTAAGCACCTGATTAGTTTAAGCACTTAATTTTTGTATGTTTCCGCTGCTAAGTTTTAAGTTTAAGATTAATTTTTCTGATTAAATTAGATCCAACATGAAAATTTAATTAGAAAATTATGTTAAGTTTGTTTCAGTATAGAAATTTTATCTTCTGACCAACGTTGATGATAAAATTTGCCATAATAATTAAGTTTAAAATTATATTTAGTCTGTTTTAGTATGAAAATTTTGTCTTCTGACCAACGTTGATGATAAAATTTGCCATAAAATTATTAAGTTTATTCTCAGTGTGGAATTTTATCTTCTGACCAACGTTGATGATAAAATTTGCCACAATATTTAAAGTTTAAAAATTGTTCTATTCTAATTCTGCCCAACGGTGATTTAGAAGTAGAACAGTTTTTTCCCGTTAAGAGCATGTTTTAATTAAACCAACGTTAAATTAATGCATGCATGTTATTTCAGTATTCTGATTAAATTATTTTTCTTTTTGAAGCTGCAAACACTTCAAATGTTCTAAGTCTGATCTCTGCTATTGAGCCCCTAAATGGGGGGAATTATCCCTCTTGGAGGGAGAAGATTGAGATGGAACTTGCACTCTCAGACATTGATTATGCAATTATGCATGATCGTCCCACTGAGCCCCAAATGATCCCTGAAGGTCAACCGGGTGCTTAGAATAATGCTACGGCAAGAATGGCATACGGCATTGAGCGTGTGAAGTGGGAAAATTCCAACAGAAAATGCATGATGGTGATTAAGAACTCCATTGTGGAAGGTATAAGGGGTGCCATCCCAGAATGTGCTACTGCTAAGGAATATCTTAGAAAAATTCAGAGTCAGTTCACTGGCTCTAATAAGATGTATGCAAACTCTCTCATGCAAAGACTTGCAAATGAGAAGTTTGATGGGCATAGTAACATTAGAGAGCATATTCTGAAGATGAGCAACATAGCCGCTAGACTGAAGACTATGGAAATGGAAATTTCAGAAGGGTATTTGGTGCAATTTATCATGAATTCCTTGCCCAAGGAATATGTGACTTTTGCAGTCAATTACAACTCCATGAATGAAAAATGGAGTATAGAAAAATTGATGGTTGTGTGTGCTCAAGAACAAGAAAGGCTTAGAGCTCAAAGAATTGATTCTATCAATCATCTTAAACAATCAGAAAAGAAAAAGGGCAATTTTCAGAGTAAGTCTAAGCCTTCTTTTAAGAGTAAGGGAAAACCTCATAATAAGAAATTTTCCCTTGGCCAGAAGCCTTATGAAGGCAAAGGCAAAGGTCCAGAAGAGGTGGACAAGGATACATGTAGACATTGCAATCAGAAAGGACACTACATGAAGGACTGCGTTCAGTTTCTTAAATGGCTGAACAAGAATGGTAAGTATCAAATTACATTCATAGATGAATCCTTGTACTTAGATTTTCCCACTCATACATGGTGGATTGACTCAGGTGCAACTGTTCATGTTGCAAATTCTTCGCAGGGATTCCATACGAAGAGGATCCTGAAAAGAGGAGAAAGAAGCATTAGAGTCGCCAATGGCATCGAGGAAGATGTTGAAGCCATCGGAGACCTCCCCTTAGAATTAAATAATGGCTTCATTCTCCATTTACATAATGTTTTAGTTGTACCCTCCATGAGGAGAATTTGATTCGATATCTGTTTAGATGATGATGGCTATACATGTCATTTTGGGAATAAGAAATGTTTGATTCAATCAAATAATATTGATATTGGTCTTGCCTTCATGCAAGACAAACTTTATTTACTTTCCCAAAGCAATGATGTGAATGTTGTGAATGCCTCTTCATCGAAGAATGAATGTAATAATAAACGAAAGAGAAGTGAAAGTGAGACGTCTTCGAAATTATGGCACTGTCGTTTAGGCCATATTTCGAGGGGGAGGATTGAAAGATTAATCAAAGAAGAAATTCTCCACCCGTTAGACTTCTCGGATTCAGAACATTGCATTGATTGCATTAAGGGCAAATATGCTAAGCAAATTAAGAAAGATGCCAAACGAAGCACAGGAATTTTAGAAATTATTCACACAGACATCTGTGGTCCTTTTCCTGTGAAGACAGTAGATGGTTTTGATTCATTCATAACATTCACTGATGATTTTTAGCGTTATGGCTATATCTATCCAATTAAAGAACGATCAGAAGCATTAGATAAATTTAAGATATTTAAAATTTGAAGTTGAAAATCAGCATGATCTAAAGATTAAAGTAGTAAGATCGGGCATCGTGGAGGGAGTACTACGGTAGACATACCCCTTATGGTCGAGGTTCTGGACCTTTTGCAAGGTATCTACAGGAAAATGGCATAGTAGCCCAGTATTCTATGCCGGGCGAACCTCAGCAAAATGGAGTAGCTGAAAGGCGTAACCGCACATTAATGTATACGGTACAAAGTATGATAAGCTACTCCACTTTACCGATCAATTTATGGATGGAGGCATTAAAAACCGCTGCCCATATTCTTAATCGGGTTCCCAGTAAGTCGGTGCCTAAAACACCATATGAGTTATGGACTGGGAGGAAGCCCACTCTAAATTATTTACATGTGTGGGGCTGTCCAGCTGAGGCTAAAGTATTTAATCCAAATATTTGAAAGTTAGACGCTAAGACAGTCAGTTGCCATTTCATTGGCTATCCTGAAAGATCAAAAGGGTACAGTTTCTCATTCTTTGACGGACATACTAAGTTTGTAGAAACAAGACACGTTGTGTTTTTAGAGGAAGAAATGATCAGGGGGAGCATGGTACCCCGAGAAATAAGCCTTGAGGAGAAGTGGGTCTTTGCCCCAATTCCGATGATTCAAGAGCCTATTTTCACGATACCTGCTGTCGTTGCACCTCCAGTTGTTGCAACACCTGTTGTTAGTTCTCCTGATGCAGCTATTAACGTACCTGAGGCTCCTGTTGTTACGGAGCCCCAAGATCCCGTTGCAGCTGCACCTGAAGAACCACAGCAGCCTCCTATAGTGAGCAACGTACCTACTCAAGAACCTCTTAGGAGGTCACAACGAAACAGAAGATCAACAATTTCTGCTGATTATGAAGTTTATGTAAGTGAAGAATTAGAAATAGAGGGTGATCCCACCTCTTATGAAGAAGCCATGAGAAGTCCCCATTCATCTAAGTGGCTCGCAGCCATGGAAGATGAAATGAAATCCATGAGCGCAAATAAGGTATGGGACTTGGAAGAAATTCCTAAAGGAGCCAAAATAGTAGGCCGTAAATGGGTCTACAAGACTAAACATGACTCCAAAGGGAATCTTGAAAGATTCAAAGCAAGACTCGTGGCGAAAGGCTTCACTCAGAGAGAAGGAATAGACTATAATGAGACCTTCTCGCCTGTTTCAACAAAGGATTCTTTTAGAATCATTATGGCGCTTGTAGCACATTATGATTTAGAATTACATCAAATGGATGTTAAGACGGCATTCCTTAACGGGGATCTATACGAAAATGTATACATGGCTCAACCCAAAGGTTTTGTCGTGGAAGGAAAAGAAAATATGGGATGCCGACTAAACAAATCCATTTATGGGCTAAAGCAAGCGTCTAGACAATGGTACCTTAAGTTTGATGAGATTATAAGAAGTTTTGATTTTAAGGAAAATGAAGAAGATAATTGCATCTATGCTAAGTTTAAGAATGGAAAATTCATTTTCCTAGTCCTGTATGTAGATGATATCCTGCTGGCAAGCAGCGATAAAAATCTACTTCTAGAAACTTCTTATCATCAAACTTTGAAATGAAAGATCTCGGTGAGGCATCTTATGTCTTAGGAATTGAGATTCACCGAGATAGAACTAAAGGGGTATTAGGCTTATCGCAAAAGGCATACTTAGAAAAGGTTCTAAAGAAATACAGTATGCATGCGTGTAAGGCTTCGCCTGCCCCAATAGTCAAGGGCGATAAGTTTGGGAATTTTCAATGTCCCAGGAACCAATATGAGATCGATCAAATGAAATCGGTTCCATACGCTTCAGCTGTCGGAAGCATAATGTATGCTCAAGTATGTACTCGCCCTGACTTAGCATTTGTAACCGGGATGCTTGGCAGATATCAGTCAAATCCAGGAATAGATCACTGGAAAGCTGTTAAGAAAGTCTTGCGGTATTTGCAAGGAACTAAAAGCCTCATGCTAACGTATAGAAAGTCGAGTGCCCTCGAGATTGTGGGTTACTCGGCGCAGATTTTGCGGGTGTGTAGACACTAAGAAATCCACATCGGGTTATGTATTCACCCTCGCGAGGGAGCTATTTCGTGGAAAAGCTCCAAACAAACCGAAATCCTTTGCATAAATCGACAATGCATGCTGAGTTTGTAGCTTGTTATGAGGCAACCGGGCAGGCACTATGACTTAAGAAATTTGTACCCGGATTAAGAGTGGTGGACAACATAGAAAGGCCACTCACGATATACTGCGATAATGAACCAGCAGTATTTTACTCCTATAACAACAAGTCAAGTGGTGCTGCCAAACACATTGACATTAAGTTTTATGTTGTGAAGGAGAAGATCCAGGATCAAACCATAAGTTTAGAGCATATAAGTACCAAGCGAATGCTTGCGGATCCACTAACTAAGGGCTTACCACCATATGTGTTCAAAGAACATGTAGCCTAACAGTAACATTAGAAAAAATTCAAAAATAGGAAAAATAAAAGTTTTTGAATTTAAAAATGGAATTGAATAAAAATTTCAATGTAAATAAAAATTTCAATTTAAAATAATGCCTTTTCCTCATTATCTTGCAATCAAAATTTTAAAAAAGGAAATTCAAATTGAAATATGGTAAAATAACAAAAGAAAAAGATGAATATATATATATATATTAAAAACCTAATCATGATATTTTTATTATGAAATCCTGACAACCTTATATACTTTTATTAAAAATATCAAAAATTAAAATTTACATTAGTGAATTTTAGAAATTCAAAAACAGAAAAACTAATAATGCTGAAATTAGCAATGACAGAATATTTAAAATTTAAAAATCAAAGATAAAATTCTGAAAATTTTACATAAGCATTATTAGCTCAAACTAATTTCAAAAACAAATTTTCAAAAATAAATAAAGTCATTTGGACACTTTAATAAATCAAAAACAGAATAATCAAAAATTCAAATATTGCACTGTCAGAATTTTAATAAAATATCCACAATGAGTTTTCATCTAAAAATTTACCTGGACCTTCATCTACACCTGAAAAACCTCTACAAAAATTCTCATAAAATCTTAGAGTAGGCTGTCAGCTTGAATCATTGAATCAAACCGACCTAGCCCTCCCTTTTGTGTTGTTTAAATCAGGACCATCAGATCGTCAAGTGTCATCCATCCAGTGCAGCACAGTCCAGCTCCTTCTTCCTTCTTCTCTAGCCTTCTACTCACTTCTCTCGTGCAAGCTCAGCCGCCCGAGCCAACCGCCTCTCTCCTTTGTCTTCATCCGCGCCGCAACTCAGAGCCCAAGGACACCTCTGACTCACCTCTGCCACGGTATCATCTTGGTGTTTGTGCCCTGCTATGCACTGAATCCCTCGCGAGAAACTTCAGCCGTTCTTTCCTCCCTGCAGAAACGCTGCCACGGCAAAGCTTTGTCTACCAATTCGCTGCCACGGCACAAGGTCGGCACGGATTAGTGATGCAACTTGCCAAGCCTCCTGGAGTACCCTAGTACCTTTCCCTGCCGCCAATTTGGACTTCTTCTTCTTCGGCAAGCCGCGCACCATGATCACCTTTCCGCCATGGCCATGCACGGTGGCAGCTCATTCCTGCATGTAAGCTCTTCAATAAAAACTCAAAATCATGTCCCTGATAGCTCACTGATGCTCTCCATGGTGTTAATGAGTGAAGGAATCCACTGATTTGGCTTCGCCGCCGACCCGCCATGACCGCCGCCGCTGGCTCTCGACGGCGACCCATCTCCGGCCATCTCCTGTAGCAACCAATACCACTCCCGTGTGCGAAATGGTTCCCTGATGCTCATGGAGGTGAAAATGAGGCCCGGTGAACCCTCCTTCTTCTTCCCCGCCGGTTAACCGTGGTCGCCGTCGCCCCTCTCCGGTGCCGACCTACTTCCCGGCCATTCCTTACCACCAAACAACCACCCCCATGTGCGCAAGGATGTGCTGAAGCCCATGGTGGAACCGTCTGACCTCTCAGAGCCCTCCTAAAATGGCGAACCGCAAAACCGCTTCTGTTTGGTCTCTGCCATGAGACCCAACAACCGACCCTCGACCTTAGTCTCGATCAAGACGGCCCGGTCGTCGATGCCTAGATCCGGACCAGCCCAAAAACGGAAGGTGTCTTCTGACTTTGAATACGTACTTTCCTTTTCTGGCAATTTCTCATTTTCCAGTTTTTTCTTAACTCTAATGAATTCATTTGTTCATAACTTTTGAACCAATAATCAAAATTAAGTGAAGTAAATTTTAAATTCATGTAGATTCAAAATATTCAAAAATATTTAATTATCATGTTTTATTTTATTTATTTAAAATAGAAACTTAGAATAAACCTATTATGAACATTATTGTACATATGAAAAATATAAATGATAAAATTATAAAATAAATTTTCATGACCCTCTGTAATCATAATAAACTCAAATATGCAAAAACATTTAGGTTTCCACTAAGTTTGAATTAAAAACAAATTAGTAAATGCTTTCCATGCATAATAGTTCAAATAGTTAAAATTTGCATTAAATGAGTTCAAATCTGAATAAAACTAATTTTTCCATGCTCCTAAAGTCATAAGGATCATGAATATGTAAAAATATTTAGGTTTTACCATACTTAACATTAAAAGCATAATAATCATATATCCAATGCATGAATAGTCCAAATAATCATATCTTTTTCATGTGATCTTTAAATTTGATGAAACCAATTTCTAGAATCTTATAAAATGATATCCTTTCTGTTTATGTAAAAATAATTCATATTAATGGTGTGGTAAGGTATTTTAATACTAGGCCCTCATAGTCACTTATAGGAAAAACATTACAGATAGAAGTAAAATATTGCAAAAATAGATTTAAAACATTCTTAATATCATCCCCTGATTATGCCTGAAAAATGAGTTAATGATCATTTATAGTTTAGTCGCAAACCTAAAATGTAACTTGACCCGATTTAGAGATTCATTGTGACCATTTAGGCTATTTCATCAGTTGATTAAATAACCTATCTAAATGCTGAAACTTATAAAACTAGTGTAGAAATGATCTACAATGTTTGTTCTGTCATATTCCATAGAATTTTTTATTTCATTAAGGTTTGCATATTAATTCCATTAGCTCAAAACCCTTAGTCGTTAATCGTAAAACTTCACTCGGCTGAAACTCGAATAATGCAAACTATATAAAATCACATTAGTCTTTTCAACGATGAATACAATATCTTGTCCAAACCCTAAAAAATTATGAAATTAGCTTAGTAGTGCTGTCCAACATATAGACTATCCAATTATGAAAAAGATAATCTCAATTCACCATAATTTGCATATTAATCCTGTTAGCCTAACAACCCTAAGTATTCATATTCTTGTAGTTCAAAATATAAATGAATGAACATTAGTTGCAAGTAAGGAATCAACAATTATAATATTTGTATCACGAGAACCTTCTCAAATATCATGTAAATAATGTTAGTAGCCTAAATCAATAGATTAGCTCTTTATAACTAGAATGTTAATTAAATGTTGCTTTGAATTTGAAACCTAATTAAAGATAGGAATTCACCTTAAACCTGAAATGATCATATCTATTTAATCTTAAGCGATTTTTGCGTCTTGAATTCGATATTATAAATACAATATATCTAATTTTAGCCTTTTAAATCTGTAAAATAAGGAAAATGAATTCATCAATCAAGAAACAATATCATTGCTAACTATATAAAATTTATTAAGACCCAAATACGTAAAATCATAAGAACCCCACCTTAAATCATGCCTGCTTTCTATGATTTATTTATATTTGGATTTTAACTGATTTCTTTTTGTCCCTATTGAAATCTTGTTATTCGTTATTTGTTATGTTCTTCGTTCGCGACGTGTAGAACCTGACGTCACTACTACGTACTGTCATCGATTGCGACTTCAACTTCGTTGAAGACATCAATAAGCAAGACAAGCACCCCCTTTGACCATGTTGACCCTAGTTTTATAAATGTTTTCATTAAATGTTTTTATTGCATGCGTATATTCATTAAACTCTGCTACTTTGTGGGTATTGGTAGATATACCTCTGTCTTATTGAATTCCCTTAGTATTAACATGTGAACCTTGATAACCCTAGAATTATGGTTAGACAATATCTGATGTCAATCTGGGTATATGCGATGATAATCATGCTTAGCCATGCTTTAGACTTGTGATAAATCAATTGGAATCATTGATTAGATGAAACTTGGAAATATTGAGACATGATGATGGTTATTGGTATTTTGGTTAAAATAAAAATAAAACTATTATTTTGATGCGGCAATTATTGGCAATAATAGAAGGTGCATGGATTTGCACGTAGTGTAGGGGAGACTATTGGCCGAGTGTCGGATTAAGGACCGAACTAATTATCGTTATATCCAAGTAATTTCCGTACAACCACAAGTCTTTGGTATGGGACAGACCTTAACCTATTAAGTTACTTAAAACTAGCTTTGCACATTGGTAGGCGGAGTAGTACGAGCTGTTCCTTAATGGATTGCTCGGGCGCCTACACCGAGGTGTTGGGAGTCACGTTCTTGATACAACGGTGTCGCCGTATATCGGGAAGTTCCATCATTTCTATGCTCTGAGTTCTTCTTCCAGGGTATGGGTTTTCGTCCCGTGCTGGTGCAAAGTTAGGGTTAAGTAATGTAACGGTTATGTCATGACTCTCTGCGGCACACCAAAGGAAGTGTGCTAATATCGATTGCACAAAGAGTTAAGTCATGTCTTGTGGGTAAAGCTGTACACCTCTGCAGAGTGAAAAACTAATCGATTAGCCGTTCCCGCGGTCATGGGACACTTGGTGCGCCTGCATTAGTTAGAAGTTTTGATATTTTCAAAATGGTTTGGATTGGATATATTTGTTGGAAAGCATTTGTCTCAGATTTAAGCCATGTGTTGGCAATGGACATCTCGATGCTCACGTCGTGGAGGACTGTGGGTTATTACTTATACTTTACTTGTTTATTACTTTCGTATCAGTCAATTGCTTTTATAAATTCCGTTTTGCAATTACTACTTGTTTTACATTTAAATTGGCTTTATGCAAATTAACCGTATAAACCTTTCCTTTGATTTGGCCAGCATATATTATAGGTTTCGCAAAAATCTTGCTGAGTACGCAAGTACTCACCCTTGCTTATTCGTTGTTTTTAGGTGAAGAATCAGATTAGTTCGACGAAACTTATTTGACGCAGGATTCAGGAATGTTAACGAGTTTTCTAGAGATTATACCTTGTCAGTTGCCTGAGGGATTCGATGGGCACACTACAAGACTTTAATTCTTTCCGCTGCATTTCTCTGAATTGTAAGATTTTACTGTATATATATTATCTTTATCATTTGCAATAAAGAGTATGGATGTGATATCAATTGTATTAATGTGCGTACTAGCTACTGATCTAGGGACTAGTACTGTATGCACATGAGATTTTCATTTTTGCATTTATGTAAAAATGGGGGTCACTACATCGGCATGGGTTTATTGGAAACCCTATGATTCTGGATGTAAGGGGTCAAATAAGCAACCATCTCCCATAAGACTAAGTTTCCATTTTGAGATAGAAAGGTGTACTGTGGTCATTGAGTTCAACGAGACGAATCGGGTGTTTAACGCATATGGTCTTTGTGCACTAATCTATTGAGGAGCGGGATTAATGTTAAGTTAAGTTGTTCTAAGTTCGAGATCAAGGGGAGAATGTTGGGTTTGATCTCGGGTGGCTCGGTCAGAGACCGAGTCCGTACCTCTTGGCGCCGATCGGGGCATAAACGCCACTTCGTTGTGGCACCCTGTCACGTCCACGCTATAAAAAGGAGGCACAAGGCAGGCACGCGTACCAAGGTTCGCCTACGCTCCCTGTGCCCCACATACCCCAGACCCGATCTAAACCCTAGCGCTGTGGAAGTGACAGGAAGGTCGCCGCCGTTCCATCTTCTTCCTCTCCGTCCGAACCCCAAGAAGGACGAGGAGGCTATAACCGGGAAGGACAAAGGACACGCGCAGAGGATCGAGAAGGGCCCCACAACTTCTCCTTCCTCAACCGACTGCAATGGCGTCTTCTTTTTTAGACCCGAAAGGTATGTGCCCAAGTCCCTCTTCTAGGTGTTGGATCTAGGCGCTAAGGTCCTTAGTTATCCATCAATTTCATCCGATAGGCCAGCACAGGATCCACTGCAAACTAACTGGACAATAGCATGATCAGATAAGTGGAACATGGATGTCGTCATACAAAAGTATGAGAAGAAAGAATAGGTGAATAAAAGAGAAGCCAGTGCTACCTCCCCATATATAGATCGATAACCCATTTAGACAGGAGGACAGTCGCATGCAGATCCAACCGGAGCAAACCAAGATGAACATATCTGATCTTTGAACTCATTCATACGGAAAATATTTGACATCCATGTGGTTCCATTTTCATTTTCAAGAAAAGCAAGCAAATTTGGGTCCGAATTCCTACCAAAAGATTTGCTTTTGTGCACAGCACGATTCCCACAATGACTGTAGAATACACAACAAACAATACTGATTACCTGAAAGGAATACAAAATTAACATTCCAGAGAAAAATGGAGAAAATTGAAGAAAAACCAAAGTGTTAGTAAACTTACATTACAGTTCTGGACTACGGTCCATATTCCTGGTCTTGTTCCTGCCATGCGAGCAACCAGTCCAATCCAATGTACCAGAGACCAATAAATACGATATGAAAAGGCAATGATGAAAAGGACAGAGGAGAAATACATCGTCAAAAAAACCGAAAGGTTCATGCGCATATCAACCACCCATTGATTGGAAGCTAGGAAGATGATACAGGGTTGCGAAGCAAATCCAAGCGACATACCTGCAATTGTGCAATATAAGTGACAATTCACCTCCCTCCCCTAGCAACCTAATGCTGTACGCACATATAGTTTCTGTGGTGCAATAAAGACAAGACAATGAATTTAACGTTGAGTTCTTGAGAAGTGCAAAAGCAAATACCATCGGTTGAAATTTGAGTTGCTCGGCTGAATGGTTCTTCCTAGAAAGTGAGATGAAAAGAAATAGAAGAAACCAATCAGGCAAACATGCATGGACCACCACTTGAATACTTGATCTTGTTGTCCAATTTATGTATGAGGGGTATGCATGTTGTCAGACGAGATGAACAAGAAGAACGCAATTATCACTGCAGTGTCAGGATCGTCCTAACCCTCCCCATCTTGAGGGTTCCCAATAATGTCTGAACCCATCCAAAAATCTTGGTTTAAGCAATATAGCTTTTCTGCTCAGAGGAACGGTGTGCACTAGAGCTGCTCCTTCAACTCTGCAAGCATCAAGCTGAACCAATGTTATGCATGTATTAAATGTTGTCAAATTTCAGGGGAAGAGTTGATACATGAATTTAATTTACGAGAACCAAAGCACATGATTGCTCATCGATTATGAAATGTACGGTTCTAGTTTTGAAGAGCTACAATACCACAAAGGTGATGCTTATTGTGTAGTACTTTGGAGTTTTGACCAAGAAGAAAGTGCAGCCATGCATTACAACAAGTGTCGTACAAAAAATTCCTTGCATCCAATCCTAGTGCCATCGATCGTAAAGGAGAAATAAAAATAGCACATTGTACATACCACATATCTCCTCTACTCAAGACCCAATATGACATCTTAGACTATCTTCAGCAACTTTCCTTCATTTCCTTCTCTTTCCTCATTTCTTTCTCCATATTTATTCCCTTCATTCCTATCATCTCTAGCAGCATCCCTTCGAAAGATTTTGTATAGGGATTGGAGAGAGAATCCCTTTTTGAAGAGATTCTCTCCCTTCCGAAGAGAACTGTGAAGGGAATTCGTTGGAGTGCTTGGGATCTGTCTGCGAAGGAATTTGGAGGCTGAAGAGATGCCGCTGTAGATAGTCTTAATGTTGCTCAAGAGTTGAGCAGCCCATTCGACACGGTAGTTGCCGAAACAATTCAGAGTTAATTTGGACAGGAAGGAACGGATTAGCCTGCTGCATTCTTACTTATGCTAACAGGGTCGAGAACCTAAGGGAACGATTATATCCCAAAACAAGCACCCTATCTACTAGAAGCAGATTCATTCGTAGTACTGGGTCCGTGGAACCCTTAACTTAGAATGCCATTTAGAGAGAAGAAAGAAAGACCAACTAGTACTAGTATGTCATATGATTGGAGAAAGCGCACGCAGCTCTTCGTACAGATGATTATATTTCCTTATGTTTATAATTTATTATCTAATCCTTAAGTAATGTCATTATTATTTATTAACAAATATATGACTTGTCTGTAAAACTATATATGGCTTTGTGATGATTATTTTAAAGTGATCCTTAGTCGAAAAACATATAAAGACATATATGAATAGACTAGCATATGTATTGATTTGTAGGGACCCGGATTACCAAATCCGAACCCTCTGTGTTTCAACCGTGCTAGTCCAGGATCAGCTAGCACACACAGCATTACAGTGATGATAGCACAGACATATCATAAAGTTCATACAGTAATAAGCAAAAGAGTGTAACAACATCATCACATTATTACAAGTATGGAGCCTTACGGCTTAAGTGTCAATGTAGCAGCGAAAATGTAGAACAAAAAGAGCCAATCAGTTAGCCCACAGGCAACCGACTGGGGTGCGCTCCCTAGAAGAACGTGTCGCCCTCCTCATCAAAGCCTCCAGCACAAATGTCGAACGGTGGATCACGGGCTCTTCGTTCACCTTCTCCCATCATCGCTTTATGGAATAAGCACCCCTTAATAAAAGCGAGGGTGAGTATGCAACATACTACAAGTCTTGAAACTTAATGCAAGTAACTAAATGCATGGCTTAAACAAAGAATGGCATATAGGGTTCATTTGCATAAAGCGAAATTGAAATTTAAATACAAGTAATAATTTCATAAGCGACATTTAACAAAATGTAAATAGCATAATTAATTTAAACTTGAAATATAACAATTTTCGGGTTCCATCTACAGGCCGGCTCCAACCGCCAACTATATCCCGAGCTCTAGCAGCTCATGATTCCCAAACCACATTTTCATTTTTAAACCAAATCCATCATTTTCTATTTAAAACCAAAAACCAGAAAATCTACTATGTGAAAGCGTTCCACGCTTGCCCTTATCCGTGGGCACGGCTACTCAAGTAGTTTTTAAGACTCTGCAGAGCTGGTACACTTTACCCACACGACATGATCAGCCCTTTTCGCCAAGCTATTGACACACTTCCTTTGGTGTGCCGGCAGGGAGATCATGACAAGGCCTTTATAATGCATATACTGCCATCGACTCCGTCGCTAAGGTTTCACATTTGTTAGGGCTACCCTTGATCTGAAGCCCCTCTTGCGCCTTGCAAGTACCATCCCGGCAAACCGCACAACCCAATGGCGAAGTCAAATAACGATACATGCAAATTACTTAGCCAGGTCGTACCCATATAGACATGTGGTTGTACTGTATAGCATGGCCCATGGTGTCCACATACGACCGGTCCTTAATTGATTAGGGCGGCAACCACATTCCAAAAATTTTGTGCATCCCGCACCCGCCATTCAACCAATCCGCCCCGGTCTAAATCATTTTTCACTTATAATTTTAAATTAATACCGGCAACACCAATTGCCATACATTTCACAATACTGGCAACACCAATTGCCACCATTTCAATAAATCACTTTTGAGTCAAAATGAAAGAATTTCCATATTGGTAAGATACCGACGTGATTTAGCAATGGCTAAGCATTTTCTACCGTTCCCATAGCAAGATTAATTACCATTAACTACAGCAATTAGTTTTCCTAGGGTGTCAATGGTTGTCATCATGAATATCAATGTGGTTATAACAATTTGGCATTTATCTAAGCATTTAAAATGAGATTAAAATACAATTCATAATTCAAATAGCATGCAATAATTTAAAAATAAAATAGCATTTCATAAACTTGGGTTCAACATGGTCAAGGAGACTTGCCTTCAACCTCTTCCGCTGCTGCTACCTCTGTTGGAAGCTCCTCTCGCTCAACCGGCGCGACGTCTACACGCGAAACATGCAAATCGAGGCGAAACAACAAATAAACAGAAATAAATAAAATTCAAAAATTCATAAAAATGACACCAACAGATAGATCTTGATTTTAGATGAATTTAGAAATTTGAATCGTTCAAATCGGAGTTCGAACGGAGGAGAATGGGGCTTCCGAAGTTTAAATGGAGGAAAAATCAGAAAATAAAGGAATGGACACGTGTCAAGTGCTGATTGGCTGTTAATTCGGAAATTCGGGATTGAATAACAGAAAAAGGAAGAAAATACGCTCACTGACCGGCGGGGTCCTCCGGTCAGCGACACTGTGCTAGACTTGGTGGCGATGACTGTAGCGGACACGTGGCACTAGGGCACACGGTGGCACGACGTGGCGGTGAGATGGCGCACACGTGGTGATGATGTGGCGCACGTGGCAGACACGCAAGCAACTAAGGCTTACGTGGCGGTGATGTGGCGATGACATGGCAAGCTACGGCGAAATAGTGCTGACGTGGCGCCGATGTGGCAACCACGTGAACCTAGGGCGGACGTGGCGCTTCCGTGGCTGTGAGGTGGCACACACATGGCGTACACGAGGCGGACAACATGCGATGCGTGGAAGATGACAGAGCAAATGGCTCGGTGGCTTACTGTGCGGAACGGGTGTCGTAGATCTGGCCGTTGGCGATGGATCAGACGGGCGACGAGTGCGCGACTGGAGTCGACGGCGCAGGCAGAGCTATCCCGCCGGAGTCGGAGAAGACGGCACCGAATCGGCGGAGGAATGACGGATCGATCCAAAGAGTTAGCGGTTCCGGAGGAGAAGAACGAGATGAACACAAGGGTACCAAAAGAGACGGTGGAGACTCACCGGGAAAGGAAGAGTCGGCGGCGGAAATACTCGGGCACGACTTGGAACTCCGCGAGTCGCCTGACCTCGAGACGGCGTCTCACGGAGAGAAAGAAGAAATGTCTGCGCGGAGAGGAGAAACTTCGGAAGGGTCTCTGATGCCTTAAATAGTCTCGGGGCGTGTAAAGGCGTGGAAGTCGGCGGCGAGCTAGGCTCATCTACGGCGGCGCTTCTCCCGGCGACGGGCGCTACCGAGGGTCGAAGGATCTGGATCGGACGGGCGGCAACAAAATGGTATTAGGGTTAGGGTTACTGTTCGGTGGCGACGCGAACTCCAGCCATTGGATCGGCGATCAACGGTGGATAGAGTTAGGGTTTTCGGTGATATGGGTTGGGCCGAAGCACAGTAGTGGGCCGACGGTAGAAACAGTGGTTTCGGCCCACACCGAGAGAAAATGCGATTTAAAATGATTTCCGGTTTAATTAAAATACCAGAAAATCCAAATAAGCTTCAAATAATTCCAATAAATAGCAAATAAACTCCGAAAAATCCCCAAAAATACAGAAAAATCAAATGAAGCACAAGGAACCCAAATAAAATAAGAAATAATTAATTTGAAGTTTGGGTTATCCAGATTAAATTATTTTTGACTTTGAAAATTCAAATTAAGCTTGTTTCAATTCGAAGAAAATTTCACGGGTTCGGGTTTTGAAAATTTAAATTCCAAGAACACTAAAAACGGAATGTTACAAACCTCCCCCCTAACAAGAAATCTCGACCCCGAGATTTGAAACTAACCAGGGAAAGAGGTCGGGGTAGTCTGCTCGAAGATCCTCCTCGCGCTCCCAGGTGGCTTCCTCTTCTGGATGATTGATCCACTGCACCTTGCAAAACTTGATCGACTTGTTCCTGGTTCTGCGCTCAGCTTCATCCAGTATCCTGATCGGATACTCTGGGTAGGTGAGGTCTTCATGCAGCTCAACATCTTCAACACACATCTGCTGCTCTGGCACTCGGAGACACTTCCTCAACTGTGATACATGGAACACGTCGTGCACATTGGACATATGCGGTGGCAACTCCAGCTGATACGCCACTTCCCCACTTCTGGCTAGAATTGGGAAGGGTCCAATGAATCTCGGTACCAACTTGCCCCGAACTCCGAATCGCCGCATACCTTTGAGTGGGGAGACCTTCAGATACACATAATCACCAGGGGCAAAGGTCAACGCTCTTCTGCGATTATCTGCATAACTCTTCTGCCTCGACTGCGCTGTCCTCAACCTCTCCTGAATCATCTTCACTTGATCCTCAGCCTGCTGCAGAATGTCCGGGCCAAAGACTTGGCGATCTCCTGTCTCATGCCAACAGAGCGGTGTTCTGCATTTCCTCCCATACAGAGCCTCAAAGGGTGCCATCTGCAAGCTGCCTGATAGCTGTTGTTGTAGGAGAACTCCGCATATGGCAACATCTGATCCCAACTGGCTGCATTGGACAGCGCACAAGCTCTCAACATGTCCTCCAGAATCTGATTCACCCGCTCCGTCTGTCCATCTGTCTGAGGGTGATAAGCTGTACTAAAATTCAGATTGGTGCCTAACGCTTCTTGTAACTTTTGCCAAAATCTAGATGTGAATTGGCTGTCCCGATCCGAAACAATCCTCTTGGGCACGCCATGCATACACACAATCCGAGTCATATACAGCTCTGCTAGCATATCCCCTGTATAGGTTGTCCTCACTGGGATGAAATGTGCAACTTTCGTCAGTCGATCCACGATAACCCAACTCTAGTCATAGCCTGACCTGGTCCTCAGAAATCCTGTGATGAAGTCCATGCCAATCTCTTCCCTCTTCCACTCAGGTACTCTCAATGGCTGCAACAGACCTGCTGGCCTCTGATGCTCGGCTTTGACTCGCTGGCACACATCGCACAAAGCAATAAACTCTGCAATCTCCTTCTTCATTCTCGACCACCAATAAACAGCCCGAAGGTCATGATACATCTTGGTGTTGCCGGGATGAATCGAATAGGCTGACTCGTGCGCCTCCTTCAGTATCAGCTGGTTGAGCTCTTTCTGGTTCGGCACATAGATGCTCTTCCCAAGCCAAACTGTGCCCTCCTGATCTTCTGAGAATCCCGGGGCTTTTCCTTCCTTGATTCTTTCCTTGATCTTCGCGGCTTCCTTGTCAGACTTCTGCATCTTCTTAATTTGATCCACCAGAGTCGGCTGAATCTCCAAAGCAGCAACAGATCCTTCCTCAACCAATCCCAGATTCAACCGCTGAAACTCCTCTTGCAGAGCAGGCTGACCCACCAAAGTGTTGCAGTAGCTCTTCCGGCTCAGAGCATCGGCAACGACATTCGCCTTACCAGGATGGTAGTGAATGCCCACATCATAGTCCTTTATCGGCTCTAACCATCTTCTCGCCTCAAGTTCAGATCTGCTGAGTGAAGATGTATTTGAGACTCTTGTGGTCTGTTAAGATCTCGTGATCTGTTCCCAATGAGATAGTGCCTCCAAATCTTCAACGCATGCACAACAATGACCAATTCAGGTCATGGGTTGGGTAGTTACGCTCATGTGGTCGCAATTGCCCGAGGCGTGTCGACTACTTTGCCCTCTGCATGAGAACACATCAAGTCCTCGCCTCGAAGCATCGCGCAGAGATCTGGAAATCATACGGATGTCCGCAAACAAGCACTGGGGCCGTAGTCAACCTTTTCTTCACTCAAAACTCGCTCATGAGCTTCACTCCATTCAAATTTCTTCTCTTTCTTCAGCAATTGAGTCATTGGTCTGGCAAGCTTCGAGAATCCCTCAATGAACCTCCTGTAGTATCCTGCTAATCCAAGGAAACTCCTGATATCCGGCACTGACTTCGGTTGTTTCCAATCAAGCACATCTCTCACTTTGCTAGGATCCACTGAGACTCCTCCGGCAGAAATGACATGACCCAGAAAAGCAACCTCGGTCAACCAGAACTCGCACTTACTGAACTTGGCATACAGCTGGTGACTTCGAAGCTTCTCTAAGACCATCCTCAAATGTACTGCATGCTTGGACTCATCTCGAGAATAGATAAGGATGTCATCAATGAACACCACCACAAACTTATCCAGATAATCCATGAACACCTTGTTCATCAGATTCATGAAATACGCCGGGGCATTGGTCAGACCAAAGGACATGATGTGTACTCATCTGACCCATACCGAGTGGTGAAAGCTGTCTTAGGAATATCCTGCGGCCTGATCTTCACCTGATGGTATCCCGATCGCAGATCAATCTTGGAGAATATGCAGGCTCCCTTTAGCTGATCTAACAAGTCATCAATCCGAGGCAGTGGATACTTATTCT
The DNA here is from genome assembly GCA_036346375.1 of Guadua angustifolia. Taxonomy (NCBI): domain Eukaryota; kingdom Viridiplantae; phylum Streptophyta; class Magnoliopsida; order Poales; family Poaceae; genus Guadua; species Guadua angustifolia. The sequence continues at coordinate 221,295 of JAYEVE010000597.1, forward strand.
TGATGGTGACTTCATTCAGAGCTCTGTAATCGACGCACATCCTCAAGCTGTCGTCCTTCTTCTTCACAAGCAGCACTGGCGCTCCCCAAGGCGACGAACTCGGATGAACGAACCCCTTCTCTAGCAACTCTTCTATTTGCTTCTTCACCTCCGCGAGCTCATTCGCTGGCATGCGGTATGGCCTCTTGGAAATCGGAGCTGTACCTGGAACAAGCTCTATGGTGAACTCGATCTCCGATCAAGGCGGCATGCCAGCAAATCCTCGAGGAATACATCGGTACTCGCTCACCACAGCACACTCTCCAAAGCGATTTCCTTGACTTGTTCAACACGCACTTCTCACCGTGAATTATCCGACTTGAACTCCACTCGGATACCCTCTGCATAAGGTGAGAGTGATGGCTCGGCTGGCGCAATCAATTTGACCCTTGAACTTGGTCAACCAGTCCATCCCGAGGATGACATCTAACCCCTTCGAGTCCAAGAGAATGAGATTTGCAAGAAACTTTACCCCCTTGATGACTATGGTTGCACTTGGGCACACCAGATCAGTCCTCATCTCTTTTCCCGGTGATTGCACAATCATGGGAATCTTAAGAGCCAAAGTCTCAAAACCAAATCGATCAACAAAGCTCCTCGAAATAAAAGAATGTGACGCTCCAGAGTCAAACAAAGCAGTGGCAGGTCTAGAGTTTACAAGAAACGTACCCAGTACCACATCTGGTGCGTCCTGAGCCTCCTCTGCAGTCACGTGGTGGACACGCCCTCTCCCGAAAGTCTGAGGTGCTCTCGGTGTGTGCGGTACAGGTGTCCTTGGCCGCGCCTCTGTGGACATTCTTGGCATAGTGACCAGTGGTGGCGATGGGCTCTTGGACTCTGCGTGTTGGTGTTCCCCTCGTGGTGAGTCTTTGGTGAACTGCTGCGATCCCCGAGCGATCGGGCGCGACCGAAGTAGGAGGCGCGGTGCTCCCGGACAGTGCCTGTTGACCATTGTGGTGTGAAGCGTGGCGAGATCCACTAGCTCCTCGCCGAGGCCGAAGGCTATCTTCCTCTTCTTGCGACTTCATGGCCGTGTGAACATCCTCTGCACCAAGGCCTTGTTCACCATGTCTTTGAAGCCGGGAAGTCAAAGGTCACAAGCTGAACCTTGATGTCGGGATCCAGACCCTCCATGAACCTCCAGATCTTGGCGCTGTCAGTGGCCACATCCTCAGGCGCGTACCTCGCAAGCTGGGTGAACTGGCTAAGGTACTCAGATACGCTCTGGCTCCCCTGACGAAGCCTCTGAAACTCCCTCTTCTTCATCTCAATGATGCCCGCAGTACATGGCGATCTGAAGGCCTCGAGAACTCCTCCCAAGTGATCGCTGGGCATCTGATGGCAAAGACAAGATGGTTGTCCCACCAAGTGGCGGCTACACCATCCGGTGATGGTGGCGTGAAACACCTTCTCACGATCGATTACCTTTGGGCAAGCTGCAGCTTCTTCTCAATGTTTCTCAGCCAGTCATCTGCCTCCAAAGGCTCTCCTGCTCCAGCAAAAGTAGGCGGTCGAGTCCTCATGAACTCACCAAGCTTGGTGATGCCGATGCATTTGAAATTTGGGTGGTCTTTGAAATTTGGTCTTTGGGCTTTGAGCGTTCACCATGTTACGAGCCAAAGCCTGCGAGAGTCATATCTGCATCGCCATCATCTGCTGCAGATCGGCCATCTGAGGCTGAGCAGGTGGTGGTGGTGGCGGTGGCAGCTCGACTCGATGTGCTCGCTGACTGAGGAGTCTGCTGCTCTGCTCTGCTTCGGGAATTCTGACGGCCACGACCACGGCCTCGGCCTCTGCCTCTGCGACCACGTTCTCTGCCTTGACCGTCCATCTGAAGCAATGGCCACGGAAAAGTTAGCACAAGATGAGAGGGAAAAAGCAAAGATAATGAGACTGGAAAGATAGCCATTCTAAGGCAAAACAGGCAACTGAACTCCAACGAAAGGTGGCTGTTACACAATGCCTGGGGCAAGTGCACAATACACCCAACAAGCAAGCAACAAAAACCAAATAAACTCCGATTACTACGCGAAAAAGAGTTGACATGGGCACTACTAGCTTATTCTTCATAGCTCTTTCGTCAACTTGATGTTTTGTAGCTCCTGCCTTCGGTCTTTGAAAGGAACCTTGCTCATCGTCTTCCTTGATGGAAATATTCCGGAAAACCGTAAACTTAGAAGATGTTTCATGGGGTAAGATCAAATTTAAATTTCAAAATATTCGGAAAAGAAAAGAGGTAAGAACCTAAGATTAAGGTAAGAAGAGAGAAACTACTAATTATCAATTTTGTTGGTTTTGATTTTAAAAATAATTTTGAAGTTCTAACGGCCATTCTAACTAGGGTTGCGACCTACAGTCGATATGGCTTTGATACCACCTCTGTAGGGACCGGATTACCAAATCCAACCCTCTCGTGTTTCAGCGTGCTAGTCCGGGATCAGCTAGCACACACGAGATTCTGATGATGATAGCACGGACATATCATAAAGTTCATACTGATAATAAGCAAAAGAGTGTAACAACATCATCACATTATTACAAGTATGGAGCCTTACGGCTTAAGTGTCAATGTAGTAGCGAAAATGTAGAACAAAAAGAGCCAATCAGTTAGCCCACAGGCAACCGACTGGGGTGCGCTCCCTAGAAGAACGTGTCGTCCTCCTCATCAAAGCCTCCAGCACAAATGTCGAACGGTGGATCACAGGCTCTTCGTTCACCCCTTCTCCCATCATCTGCTTTATGGAATAAGCAGCCCCCGCAATAAAAAGCGAGGGTGAGTATGCAACATACTCGCAAGTCTTGGAAACTTAATGCAAGTAACTAAATGCATGGCTTAAACAAAGAATGGCATATAGGGTTCATTTGCATAAAGCGAAATTGAAATTTAAATACAAGTAATAATTTCATAAAGCAGCATTTAACAAAATGTAAATAGCATAATTAATTTAAACTTGAAATATAACAATTTTCCAGGTTCCATCTACCTGGCTGGCTCCAACCGCCAACTATATCCGGAGCTCTAGCCGCTCGCGGATTCCCAAACCACATTTTCATTTTTAAACCAAATCCATCATTTTCTATTTAAAACCAAAAACCAGAAAATCTACTATGTGAAAGCGTTCCACGCTTGCCCTTATCCGTGGGCACGGCTACTCAAGTAGTTTTTAAGACTCTGCAGAGCTGGTACACTTTACCCACACGACATGATCAGCCCTTTTCGCCAAGCTATTGACACACTTCCTTTGGTGTGCCGGCAGGGAGATCATGACAAGGCCTTTACAATGCATATACCGCTACCGACTCCGTCTGCTAAGGTTTCACCGCTGTTAGGGCTACCCGCCCAGTACAGAAGCCCCCTCTTGCACCTTGCAAGTACCATCCCGGCAAACCGCACAACCCAATGGCGAAGTCAAATAACGATACATGCAAATTACTTAGCAGTCGTACCCATATAGACATGTGGTTGTCTTGTATAGCATGGCCCATGGTGTCCACATACGACCGGTCCTTAATTGACTAGGCGGCAACCACATTCAAAAATTTTGTGCATCCGCACCCGCCATTCAACCAATCCGCCCGGTCTAAATCATTTTCACTTTTAATTTTAAATTAATACGGCAACACCAATTGCCATACATTTCACAATCTGGCAACACCAATTGCCACCATTTCCATAAATCACTTTTGAGTCAAAATGAAAGAATTTCCATATTGGTAAGATCTGAGTGTGATTTAGCATGGCTAAGCATTTTCTACCGTTCCCATAGCAAGATTAATTACCATTAACTACAGCAATTAGTTTTCCTAGGGTGTCAATGGTTGTCATCATGAATATCAATGTGGTTATAACAATTTGGCATTTATCTAAGCATTTAAAATGAGATTTGTCGGCGTACTTTACGCCAGGGTACCCTCTTCGCCGCACAAAAGCGTGCGTGGCCTACGTGGCGGTCTAGCAAGCGGGTGGGTGTTTACACCCCGTCTGTTGGACGTCGATCCACGTGTATGCAGCGGCGGCAGTGGCGACCACGCCTGCTGCGCGGCGCCCACCCGCGTGGCGGCTTTGGCGAAAGCAAGCGGCGAACACGCCCGCTCACCGGTGTCGCCCACGTGGCGCGGGCGGCGGTGGCGATCACGCCGCCGCCCGGCCGAAAGCCCACGTGGCGGCTTTGGCAAGCAAGCGGCGAAGCACGCCCGCTCACCGGGTGTCGGCCCACGTGGCGTCGCGAAGCGGCGGTGGCGATCACGCCGCTGCTGGCGGCGCCCGATCCACATGGCGGCTTTGGCGGCGGCGGTGGCGAAGCGCGCTCGCTTGTTCGCCGTCATGCAAAAAGGTGGGACACGATGGCCGTCTCGAAGTCTCCTTCCGTCGTACCATGTCGAGGCGAGCTGCTGTACCGTGCACGCGTCGATTCCAAAATTCTACTGAGCACTTTCTCTGCGCGCCTCCACCTACCCGTCCACAGAGGGTCACATCCCGAAGAAGCCGGCGAAGGCATGCGGCATTAATTAGGCGAAGAGCGGGACAGCGCATAGAGGCGTAATAAATGCATGTAAGATAAGCATGATGACGGTACCCTCCTCTAGTCGGTTCGTGTAAGCCCATGCTTATAAGGGCACTCTAGGACATAGAGAGAGGGGGAAGGAAAAAGAAGAGAGACAGTAGGAGAGGCTCAACAGAAGAGCTGGTCATCCACAAACTCTGTAACCAAGTCTTTGAGAGGCAATACAAGATCAGGCAGGACGTAAGGCTATTACCCTTCTCCATGGGGGCCTGAACCTGGGTAAAATCGTTGTGTTCCTTTGAATCTTGAACACCAGAATTCGTTAGTGTGAGAGGTACTAGGGTTTCCCACTGCTAGGGTTTGCCGGCTACCAAAGACACCCCCCTACCGAACCAAACCCGGTCTGTAGACTTGGGCCTGTCAAGTGGAATACGCCGACAAGATTAAAATACAATTCATAATTCAAATAGCATGCAATAATTTAAAAACAAAATAGCATTTCATAAACTTGGGTTCAACATGGTCAAGAAGACTTGCCTTCAACCTCTTCCGCTGCTGCTACCTCTGCTGGAAGCTCCTCTCGCTCAACCGTAGCAGCGTCTACACGCGAAACACGCAAATCGGCGAAACAACAAATAAATAGAAATAAATAAAATTCAAAATTCATAAAAATGACACCAACAGATAGATCTTGATTTTAGATGAATTTAGAAATTTGAATCGTTCAAATCGGAGTTGAGCGGAGGAGAATGGGGCTTAGAAGTTTAAATAGAGGAAAAATCAGAAAATAAAGGAATGGACACGTGTCAAGTCTTGATTGGCTGTTAATTCGGAAATCGGGATTGAATAACAGAAAAAGGAACAAAATCGCTCATCGACCGGTGGGGTCCTCCGGTCAGCGACAACTGTCTAGACTTGGTGGCGATGGATGTAGCGGACCGCGTGGCACTAGGGCTGCGGTGGCACGACGTGGCGGTGAGATGGCGCCTGCGTGGTGATGATGTGGCGCGCGTGGCGGAACCGCAAGCAACTAAGGCTTACGTGGCGGTGATGTGGCGATGACATGGCAAGCTACGGCGAAATAGTGCTGACGTGGTGCCGATGTGGCAACCACGTGAACCTAGGGCGGACGTGGCGCTTCCGTGGCTGTGAGGTGGCACACACATGGCGTACACGAGGCGGACAACATGCGACGCGTGGAAGATGACAGAGCAAATGGCTCGGTGGCTTACTGTGCGGAACGGGTGTCGTAGATCTGGCCGTTGGCGATGGATCGAACAGGCGGCGAGTCTTGATCGAGTCGGCAATGGCAGTAGAGCTATCCGCCGAGTCGGAGAAGACGGCACCGAATCGGCGGAGGAATGACGGATCGATCCAAAGAGTTAGCAGTTCTGGAGGAGAAGAACGAGATGAACACAAGGGTACCAAAAGAGACGGCGGAGACTCACCGGGAAAGGAAGAGTCGGCGGCGGAAATACTCGGGCACGACTTGGAACTCCGGCGAGGTCGCACAGCCTCCAGACGGCGTCTCCGTCGGAGAGAAAGAAGGGGAAATGTGCGGCGCGGAGAGGAGAAACTCGGGAAGGGGTCTACAGTGCCTTAAATAGTCTCGGGACGCGTGTAAAGGCGTGGAAGTCGAGGGCGGCGGCAGGCTAGGGCTCATACGGGCGGCGGCGCTTCTCCCGGGCGACGTGGCGCGCTGAGGGTCGAAGGATCTGGATCGGACGAAGCGGCGGAAAGCGGTATTAGGGTTAGGTTCTTGTTCGGTGGTAGTGCTGAACTCCATGAATTGGATCGGCGATCAACGGTGGATAGAGTTAGGGTTTTCGGTGATATGGGTTGGGCCGAAGCACAGTAGTGGGCTGACGGTAGAAACAGTGGTTTCGGCCCACACCGAGAGAAAATGCGATTTAAAATGATTTCCGGTTTAATTAAAATACTAGAAAATCCAAATAAGCTTCAAATAATTCCAATAAATAGCAAATAAACTCCGAAAAATCCCCAAAAATACAGAAAAATCAAATGAAGCACAAGGAACCCAAATAAAATAAGAAATAATTAATTTGAAGTTTGGGTTATCCAGATTAAATTATTTTTGACTTTGAAAATTCAAATTAAGCTTGTTTCAATTCGAAGAAAATTTCACAGGTTCGGGTTTTGAAAATTTAAATTCCAAGAACACTAAAAACGGAATGTTACATGATTGATGACTATATTTCACGAGTTATGGATATAGAGATTTCAAACTAACAATATGGGTACATGTTAGAGAATATAGAGTTGGATTAACCTACCTTGAGACACTATGAGAATTGTTATCAGTTGGTCTTCTATACAATGTGTATGCTATATCCTTATACTTGAGGTTGACGCGTGTACTTGATATGTGTAATGACTTACTTAGAGGTTGCCAAATGTTACTTCGTAACTGGGTAGTTATAAAGGTGGCTTTTGGGTTTGTCGTTAAACACGCAGTGAGGTATGGACTATTAAGATAGGATTTGCCCATCCGCACAGCGGAAGAGATATCTCTGGACCTTTCGAGTGGTTGGATTCTAGAAATGCATGATCATGCTACTCGTGATTAAAGAGTTAACTATAGTTGAGGATTCCAAGTCACGTAATCAAGAAAGAGTGGTCGAGCTAACTAAAAAAAAGATGGCACATACTAGCTTTGAGTTTGACCGAAATCATGAGGCAAAGGGAAATGGATATAACTAAGCATTGTTAAGGTTTATCCGATATGATCTTTACATATACTCAGGAGTTTGCACGTCCTATATTACTAGTCAAGCAAGAGTACTCGGGCTATGTCCAAGTATATGTGAACCTAAAGGGTCACATGCTTAAAAGGTTGGGACTTAATTCAGATAGTGATTTGAATTATGATGGGCTTTGAATTCTTAATGGGCCTTTAATGTAGAAACCCAATTGTAAGTGTCTATATAAAAGGAGGGGTGGTGGCTTTAAGGTTAAGTGACACCATAGGAATTTAGAATTTTTGAAATCCTAACCGCCACACTTCCTTCCACCAAAACAGGATAGCCGGCACTAGCACTCTGGTGCGTGATGTCTCTTTCCCGTACATGTGGATACCTTGAAAGCGTTGCTGCGAAACTTTAATGCTAGGAAGATCTGTAACCTATGATAGTAACGAAAATGATTTGCAGCCTGTGACTGTTGTGAGGAGCTGTTGGAGGAGGTGCGTGACTAGAATGACTACAACTGCACCAACGTACTACATCGACTCAACTTTTGCTACGGGTCTACACGCCTAGTGGTAATTCCGTGATCTATAACTCACAGTGGTTCTTTAGTTACACGATAGAAAATTTTTGATTTTATGCTAGAGTAGCCTACCCATTCACCTTCAGTGGTATCAGAGACACCCTGTCTAGTTTTAGATTTGAAATAGATGCATATTGTGATATGTGGTAATAGTAGATGAGACCTATTGCCATTTTGTTGATCGTTCTATTAGATAGATTGGTTTTGGCCGTGGTCTTGGACGACGGGGGAATCGCGTCGAGAGGCTTTGGTCGCGAACATCCGAGAGGATGCACGATCGGAGGTCTCGCTAGGGTTTGGGAGAGAGGCCCGGTGCCGCTCGTGTGGGAGGGGAAAAGAGAAGCGTGTCGGGGGAAGAACGGTCACACTAGCAATTATGGTGAGGGATATTTTGCGGGTAATTTTACCCTAACTCCAAGGGTAGTCTCGTAACAAGCTTGCAGATTTATATGGGGAGTAGCCTCTCCTCTACTCCATAAAAATGAACTACAGCTTGCTCAAATTTATCTAACTCCAGATTCTATTTTTTTTGGAGCTACACAATTTGATGGCTCCATCTGCTCCAAACAAGAATCTATAAGCTAGATCCATACCAAACAAGCCTAAAGATATGATGATGTAGCGTTTTTAGATTTTTGGAGGGCCTACGCCCCTAGTACCGCCCCTTTGCATATGCATACAATATAATTGGTAAATATGGTTTTTTAAATACGGTAATTCAAATATGATATAAAATATACCAAATAGAACTTTGGTTCAGTATCAATAAATACCATAATATTTCAGTTCGGTATCGTAGATACCATATTTACCAAATTAGCATGAATTGTTCTTTTTTATTTGTTGTTTTGGACATCGATGCTGTTTCTAATACATACTTTGAGCATTACTCTGTGTAATTATATGTTAGTAAAAGTTATTACACATATTTAACCATTACTTCGACAAATCTAATAATATTACACCCAAAATGATTCTTATATGTCAGCACGCGCGGTAAAAGGCAACCAAAGCGACATAATCCCCAAGAACGAATATACTGGATATACGTAAAAAGGGGATCAGAGAAACAAGGAACCGAAATATAAAAAAGACATATGTTCTTTTCAAAAAAAAGAAAAAGAAAAAGGGCAGTTTTTTTAGAGGAACAATGGCAAAAAATTATGATGTTTTATTTGGTGTGTAGTTGGGTGGTCTAATGTTTTTCCAGGATTTCTAGAAGCTAGGTGGGGATGACACTGACACTTGCAAGTTGCATTGTAGCCAGTGGAGTTGTTGGAGAAAATTTTAGTGGTGAGTGAGGGTCAAGCGTGCTCTGTTGGCTGGAGCGCCTAGAGTGCGTACAGCCCGTTCGTGTTCGAGCGTTGCTCAACGTGAGAGCTCGCAGAAATGAGGATGTGGATTGTGCGGTATGCGTTTATAGTTTGGTTGTTGTCTTTCTTTAATGAAATGTCAGAGTTTCTGTTTAATTTTTTAAAAAAAAAAATAGTGGTGAGTGAGATACTCTGTGAGATACAGAATATATTTTTAGAAAGTATGACTTACGCACACCTTTAACACACCATCACACACGTGTGAGATATATAAAGAGCGAACAGGTTGAAAAATTGGAGAAAAATCAGCGACAGGTTGAAAAATCAGCGACGGTGAATTTGAAACCGGCGGGCTGCTCGCGTACCTGGCGAGCGAACCAACGACCAATCTATGCTCGGCCTTAAGAGATGGTTCAAGAATTGATGGAGCAACCCATATATACCTCTTTGACAGTGATATCGAAGAGAAAGGCACGCAATTTACAGGGCTGGAGAAAATTCATCTGTTCCTTTCTTTCATCTTTGATCCGCATGAGCATGGAATTCGATCGACATGTTCAATAATTATTTCAGAGAAATACAATCTACAATTATTGAAGCAAACAATGAACCATGAAGCAATATTGTAACACCCCTGTACCACCCCTCACAGCCAATTCATCACACACAGGGCATGCACAACCATTTCATCTACAATTCACAAAATTCAATCAATTGATGCACTTGCCTTTACCGACGAAAAAAAATGGAGTGGCATGTGGTTGAGGCCACTCCCGACAGAACCTTCCCTGCAAATAAAACAATATTCATCCAACTCAAATTCATACACACTCGGTACAAGCGACAGAAGAAAACAACTCTACATATTCACATCTACAATCGAAACCAAAACATCCCTCATAACCACTTAAATGCAAATTTGGACAGCTGGCATTGAAAATGCCGTAACTTCCAAACGGCTACTCCAAAAAGGATGAACCCAGGTTTTAAACGATCGCAAGAGACAACTCTACAACTTCTTCTACAGCCGACCGATCAGGAAATGCACCGATTTATCTCAGTTTTGCGACGAACAGCAGACAAACGCAAAATTAACTCGATCTGGGCAGCATGCACCAAAATGAGCATAACTTGAGTTCTACAACTCCAAATCACATAAACGAATACATTTTCTCAGTCTACTCGAAAAATCCTAACTTTTTCTAGGCAATAAAAAAGTCTAATTCGGCCTCTACAATGCCCTAATCAACAGAAGAACACGGACTGAACCAATTGCGACACAAACTGGACAGCACTCGCTAAAATAGCCATAACTTTCAAACGGCTGAACGAAATTTAGCGATTTTGGTTTCTATTGAAAGGTAATTCAATCATCTACAACATTCGTTATAGCCAAACCCCCAGGAAACACTTGTAAAATTTTCAAACCGCAGCTCTAACAGGGGGCAAAAATCTGCTCGAACCAGAAATTTCAAATCACTCTAGTCTCTCCAAATCTCTCAACTAAATGCATCACAAAGACAAGGATCCTAGCTGGGCATTTGATCAAACACCTTACATGCAAGCATTAAAATCCCCCAAGACCTAGGGTTTTACCTCAAGTCTCTCATGGAAGAATAAGGGAGGAAGGACGCCGGCCGGGGGAGGAGGAGGAGCCACTGAAGGCCGGGGAGCTCGCCGGAGCTGCTGGCCGGAGAAGGGGGGTCGCCGGTGGCTGCTCGCTGGAGCTGCTCTTGGTCTGCTGCTGCTCGCCCATGAGAGAAAGAGGAAGGGGCGTCAAGCCATAGGATAGCCTGACCAAGAGGAGGAAGGGAGGCGCTGATCTTGCTGCTTCTTCTCCTGCTGCTTGCTTGGTGAGGAGGACATCCAGGCGCAGGAGGAGAGGAGAGGAGGCGCTGGCCCTGGGAGGAAGCGAGCAGAGGAGAGGGAAAAAAATTGGCAGCCTCAAGCAAATGACAGCCACTCATAAGGAAAGGGAGAGAGATTTCAGCCACAAATTTTTTTTTTGCGGTATTACACGATATCTGGGGTATAGTGAGTGCACACCCGTCGGTGTGCACCCTCAATCCACCCATCCCGTGGCGGGGCCTACTCTTCTTGACTCGCTCCCATTCACCTCGATGAATGGGACTACGAGGTAGGACTTTTGTGCTCACTACGGTGAGCACCGAGGCCCGCATCAACATGGGACGCTTCAGTCCATCATGAATGCAATGATGCAATTGGCGTGGATGCATTTCATCCCTCATTCATTTTCACCACACATAGCCATAACCAATATGGAAGTACCAATTAACTTGCTATTTCCCCAATGTGATTCATTCGAGAGTAAATAAAGTCATGAATAAAATTCAGGAATGGCATCACATAAATTCTATAAAATAGATTAAATTTCAGATATGAACTAGGTGATTATAGTGCAAGCTTGTCGCTACACTTGCATCAACATAACCATACTCGTTAAGTACAATTTAAATGAGAAGGCAACGCAATAAATGGGAATTGAATAATTTACTTACCAATTTGCTAACATTCATCCATCCTCATCACCATACTAAAACTTCTAGACATGCTAATAAACATAATCACTTCCTTAGAATTTTCATAATCTTATCGCAAACAAAGCATTTAACATCCTAACAACGCTCTAGGAGTTGCACTTGCCTTTTACCGATGGGAATGGAGTGGCATGCAATTGAGGCCACTCCCCATGAACCTTCCCGCAAATAAGCAGTATTCATCCAACTTAAATTTATGCACACTTGGTACAAGCGACAAAAGGAATAAACTCTTTTGCATTTACTCCACTTCTCTGCCATGTTCATAAATGTTTGGCCAACAATGCAACAAAGACAAAATAAAATCGAAGTTGAGCATTTCTAATCCCTTCCGTCCTAGAGTGTGATCAATTTGCTAGCTAGGGATCCATGCCTAGAAAACAGATTCCTCACACAAAATCACTTTGCATGTAAATAAAACTCAACTTGACATCCATTAATAAAATTGCTTTGCTTGCAATCGAGTTTATAAAAGTTGTAGTATGTTGTGTACTTTATCCCATCACTAGCGATAAATAAAAGTCCAATCATATTCATTGAAAACATAACATCACAAAGAAGGTAGAGGATCTTCTAAGAGACTAAAGTGATCCTAGTTCATGCCTAGAAGATCCACGTCGCTATGTCTTGACGATCAAGAAGAAACATATATAAATACCCATGTATACCAGTTGAGCAACTAGAACTATGCAAGTTGAATCAAGGCATAAATATCACAGTGAAATACATAATAACATTCTAGGCTACATATATGTGAACACAAATCATGGAGGTCAATTTTCAAATCATACCAAATTAATCAACAAATAGGATCCCATCCACAACCCCATAATAACTGTAGAATGATGAGGTCGAAACGAGACATTCACGCAGGACAGCATTAGCAGGACACAAATATTCATTCAAATTTTCTCTGGCACACATACAGGTACTGCACATACTGCTAGTTTTACTATTATTGGTCAGAACATGCATCATCCACATTTTCTAAGGACATTTAAAACCAATGCATTTGGATAGTTCTTACACTATCATTGAGAGCATACTACCAACTTGAATTGGGTGCACACAAATGAAGAGCAAAGCTAATTTACATGATAATATTCAAAGGTTGATTCCGAACATCTATATATACATATGCCTCATAATCTCGATTAGGCAGACAATTTTGGACCTTATACCATGTAAGCACAAAAGAATATAGAACACAAGACAAAAGGAAGCAACCATACCAATATGAATATGCTTATGAAGCACTAAGTTTAGCTCATATGGTGACTCACAGATCATTACTCAAACCACAGTGTAATACCATACAATAAGTCTTTTGGGCATTTCAACAAACATCTGGGCTGCACCCTAGAAACCCAACATCTCAATGCATTCTAGGCTTGAGATCTCACCACAAGACAAGAGGGGAGAGCATTGATGTTCTTTGGTCTTCTTTCCGAATCGATGGCTGCTCCAGTGCTTATTTATTCTGTTGCTCCAGTGCTTTAATTTGCTGCTCCCAGTGCTAATTTGCTCCAGTGCTGTGTTCTTCTGCCTTTGGATGATCTTGCTTATTCTTTGAGCTTGAGCTGCAAAGAAGGAAGGGAGAGCGCCGAGGAGAAGCGCGCCGCCAGGAGGAGCAGGCTGCTTGAGCAGAGGAAGAGCAAGACGCCAGGAGAAGGCAGTGTGGCTGGAGGCGACGGATGGAGGGAGTCAAGACTGGAGACTGGGGAAAAATCGGTGACCCCAAATGATTCTCGACCACAAGCAAGAAGGAGAGAGAAACTAGGAGAAAGAAATGAAGACCCCCAAGGAAAACAAAAATCCAAATTTAAACCCGAGAGTGAACCACTAATTTAATCCTTGGTGCTAAAGACAAATGCGGGATAAACAACACGGATGTAAAACTATCTGATTTCGGTAAAACCTCAAAGCGAAAACTAGGGCAAAAACCAAAACCTTTAACAAAAGCTTCAACAATGACGCTAATTATTTTTCTCCCGAGTAAAAATAAAAGAAACTTGAATCACAACGAGGGAATCATTACTGCCGACAAACCTAGCAAAAGAGATTTGCGGTATTACAGAAGCAGGCGACTTGGTGGGACTAAAATTTGGGCGCGGGCCGAGAATCGGCAACAGAGAGGAGTCGGCGGGGGTTGGGGCGCTCGGCACCGGGAGAAGTGGCGGTGGAGAAAGAATGGGGATCGGCGGTCTTGAGAAAACATCCGATATGAGAAGAAATAATGACCGGACACATGACATGGAGGGAAAAAATCTAGCCAAGGTAATGAATGGTAGCCACACACAAAAGAAATGAGATAAAGCTTTGAAGTATTACACTCTCCCCCTTAAAGGAATTCGTCCCCGAATTCGAAGAATGCCAACTATACAAATCAAAGGCATAAAGGTCTTAAACTTCTTTGCCAACTCAAACGCCCACACAAAACTCCAACGATTTCAAACGGTAAACCAAAGCCTCAAATCCAATGAGTAACAAAACGAATTGACTTAGCTTAAATAAGTGCAACTTCTCACGCAAGGACTCGGTCAACAACAATCAATAGGTCAAAATCCAAAAGGACCCTTTGCCCAAGGTAAATGGTCACTACAGGACATTACACATCAATTTAAGAAATCCTCCGCTACAACCATATTAACTCAAAAGAGCCGCCACACATTAAATGGTGACCTAATTACCCTCAACTTCCAAATAGTTCACTAATAAAGGTTAAACAAGCACCATCAAAGAACCACCCAAAATCCCTCGATTCTATTTAGCAAAACTAACCACCTTCATCCTCTTCAAATAATGCGATAAAATACACACTAAGGAAAACTCAACTTTTAAGAGAAACAACAGACTTTGAACCTTCTGTTTGCAATCCCCATGACCAAAGGAAACTCAATTCTCTTTATTATACTCAACACTATACCATAAGCTTCCATATCCAGTAACTCCAACTAGGACACCAAGGAAATACAATTCCCGTTTTGACCAATTGAACCACGTACATCATCTTGAACCCAAAGCATTAAAATTCTACCTAAGAGAGGATCTTGATATATTCCAATCATCACTCAAATTCTTCTTCCAAAGCCAAATTTTTGCAAGAGAAGATCCGATTTTCAACATCATAGAAACTTTTAATACTTTCAAATCGATACAATGACATTCACCTCGGGGAGAACTCCAATTAAAAGGGAAACCCCACGCAAATCGTTGACAGAAGCGATCATAAAAAAACCAAAAGACAACCCGATTACTTTAATCAAGGCAAAGCCTCTCCAGCTAACCCAGAATCAACATTCGGCAGAGGAACCCGATCCTCAATTTAAGCATCTGTACCCTAAACCGTCATATTCTTCCTCAAGAGAAAAGGAAACTCGTTCCCAACAAAAATCACTTCACCCACAGAGTCACTTACGAAATATTCACCAGATTCACAATCTGAAATACTCGCCAACACATCACACAACTCTAATCAAACCGGCTCTAGTCAATCATAGAGTTACAAAACCCAAACTTCCTTTAATTAACCTCTACTATTCATACATCCATCACTGGTCATAGCATCATCAAACCCTAACCAAATCTATCTCATGACAATCAACAAGGAGAACCACGTTCTCACCCCTTCAGCACAAATAACTTCTCAGTTAAGTTAACACAAGACGCGTGTCATCCTTTACTTTGGTCTACTAGCCATGACGAACCTCGATAAGATCTCCACTAGACCTATTCCACAGATAAGGCTCCCAAATAGACATTCATACAACCATTCCATATACTCATCCTTTAATTTCACATTTATTGAGTCATTTTGTCGGTCCACCATTTAATTAACTCATAAGCAACATAAATTTAACAACTCGCATGCCTTTGCGTTAATATACTCCGGTACTTTACATCAACATCTTACTAATATAAATTTCACATGAGAAAATTCTAGTCCCTCTCAATCTGATCAATACTAGACTTACCGAACACAAATCTGAACTTCCAATCAATTCCACAACTCACAACCATTGTAATAACTCTAATCAACCTTTCATTTTAGAATCACATACCGCTCCAATGAATCATTCTATACCATGCAATAAATGTGGTTGTCTTTAGATCACCAACAAATTCTTTTTAACAATTAAGTAATCCTCCTTATTTGGAAGCTTAAATACTCATCATACACTTAACGCCTTGAACATCCTCGTTGGGTCACGACCCAACCTTTTAAGAAACCGAAATTCTTGAGCACGAGCAACAACAAAGACCATCTCTTTACTTTCCAGAAACTCAACCATAATCATAAGAGAATTTAACTCTCGAATTCCCAAACCCCGACAGAAACAACTCCTCAACATAACTCAAGATTTTCAACTTTTAGGAAGGATAAGAGATGCATGGGAAAAACCAAATAATCAACCAAACCCTTCTCGATAAGACCTTAACGCCGAAAATCCACACGATTTAAGTTTTGCACCAAGAAAACTTCAATAAGTTCCTTAAATGAAGAGAACAACAACTACGATAGTTTTCTCCACAAGGCAACCCACGATAACCAACAAGAACCAAAGAAACCAATGAAACTGAAGTCCAGAACGGTATAAGAAATCCGAAAAGATTTATCACCAACTTTCCTCTTTGCCTCCAAAGAAATAAAGCCCAAAAGAAACCAACCTTCTCCACTCGTTTTCTAAACTATGCCACAACAAACGACGACTCTCATCTCGAGAGATTCTCATGCTTCAAAGGGGCTTTAACCGGCCACACCAACACCCAAGACCCTTAACAAGGTCAAAAGCACGAAGGCGAAAGCATAAAGATTCGAACAATCCTTTTCATAGTCAAAGCAATATGCACAATAATTTAACATTCAATCATCAAAGCTTAAATGCAACATTTAAGCGTAATGCAATGATACCCATCCCTTCCTATTGTGCACCAGAGTGTGTCAAGTTTTAATTAATGAATCACGATATTCCAGATTTTAAGGTTGTTGCCCTAAGGCCAAATTTTAAAAGTAGATACCTATGCCATATTTCTAATTCCACACAGCAACTTTTAGTTTACTCTAGAGTAAAATTGCTAAATTCACATACCACGGACCTGAAGCCCGCTCTGATACCAACTGTAACACCCTGGAGCTCAAATGCGCCACGAATGCTACCAACACTCTAAGCTATTAAGATCGGCTTAGAAACTAAGCCACCGAAATTTTACAAAATTTCGGCATGACCTCTCTAGAAAGTAGGACATCCACTCAGCAGACAAAGAAATGCAATTATATGATATCATTCTAGCAGGTCCTTAGTTAACCAAACACACATCCAATAAAAATTAATAACTCCACCACATAAATTATTACAGACAGGAACTTATTAAACATAACCGCCAACAACATTTTACAAGAATTTTACGCGAGCTAGTAAGAACAGAACTACAATTGATATGATGGCAAGGTGATGATGCAAGCGTGAATGTGCTACTACCCCCATCCATGCATGCCGCTTCAAAACACCTACAAACATTAAATAACAAGCGTGAGTTCAAACTCGACCAAAGTACGAGAATAATAAACCCAATTTATCGCAAGTAAATCAAGAACTTAACCATAAGAGCAAGTAGTGCAAATAAAACAATGTCCGGACAATAAGTATTCATACCCATTTAAAGCAATAACTTGACTATATCAAAATTACATAATCAAGTCATCAACTTGATAATAAACCCATTCCACGCCAAAGAAGCATTACTTATTCTAAATCACAACGCCTCCCGACTCAACTACCCTTGCTGCAACTCAAACCATTTTCATCGACTTTAATCGAGTTCAAGACTCAAATTTCAATCCACGATATTCATACAACATAATCAGCAAAGCAAGGAAAAGACATGCGCTAATTCATCAATTCAATTCAATCTCCCCTTTATGGGTTGAATCCACGACTCAACCTTCAATTACACTAATCACCATCCATATGACACACCATTTACCACAACACTCATTATTAACGATGCAATGCACATGAATGCTCATTGCCATGCACGTACCGGTACTGCCGAGTGCCCACCCGTCGGTGTGCACCCTCATGTCCCTTCCATCCCGTAGATGGAAGGTGCCTACCCTTACTGTCTCGCTCCCATTCACCTCGATGAATGGGACTACGAGGTAGGACTTTCGTGTTCACTACGTGTGAACACAGAGGCCCGCATCAGCATGGGTCGCCTCTTCCATTATGTATGCACAAATGCAATTTTCATGAATGAGAAGCAACTTTTCATTCAATGCCAACACTAACATACCATAACCACATACATACACATAGCCAAAATTCTCACATTCATAACCATAAACACACACAGACATAAACATAGCCCAATTTCTCACATTCATAACCATAAACACACGCAGACATAAACATAGCCCAATTTCTCACATTCATAACCATAAACACACACAGACATAAACATAGCCCAATTTCTCACATTCATAACCATAAACACACACACTCAATTCCATTTCCCAAATGAGGCACAATTAAGTACGAGTATCCACGTACCCCATACTCTCTACTCACTGCAATGTCAACAAAGGTACAGAAAACTCACCGGGATTAAGGCTTACTAGCAACCACTCGAATCCAATAGCTATTCATGTCCTCGAAGGGACGTTCACCAATATAACTCAAACTTTCCACAATCAATAGAAATTAGCCATGAATAGATAAATAACAACGAACAACTCATTTATGCACACAATTCGATGTACTTGCCTTTACCGACGGTGAATGGAGTGGCATGCGGTTGCGGCCACTCCCGACAGAACGTTCTCTGCAAATAAACAATACTCATTCCACTTAAATTTATGCATAAATTAGTATTTCTTGTAAACTAAGCCTTATCCTTTTTGAATAACAATTACAAGGGCTCATACACAATTAACACATACGTGCATATTTCAGACCATAATAAACAACAGCACACCAAAACCTCCAGAATCTAATACTGGTATACATAAGTAGTGGGTATGCATCCGTAACAAATCCACATATACAATGCATATACAACTACTGTTTATTAACCAAGATTTCGCAATCCATACTTCATGAACACTTATCGCAGTCTCTATAAACCGAAGCAACAATAACACGACAACAAGCTTACTCACAATAAATAACGAAGCAAAAAGAAATGCAAGACAAATCACTAACATTTCTGGACATTCATCTCAATTCCCTTGCAGCTTGAACCAGAGTTAACTAACTATGAGCCTATGACAGTAACATGATAAGCAATGCGGTGATCTTGCAATGAAACTCATTGGGAGAAAATTACTTGAATGAGTTAACTAGCTATGAGCCTAACTTTATTTGCAACAATAGAACAATGTACCATTTCAAAATCAAGCATGATTATGGGAGCACATTACTTGAAAATGGTACCATTTCAGTTTTGCTAAAGTACTAGCAGAAGGTATCATTATGGGAATCCAAGCACTCAATCCTCCATCCTAATAATCCCAAACATGTGCTACATGAGCAAATGAGTAGCAATCCATTTCAGTTGGAAGTGCTCCTGAGCTGTATGAACGAACAAAATTGGAGCGGTGGGTAAGTAGGACAAGTGATTCCAGAGGTTATGATGAATCTAGGCATAATAGGTGATTTCTCTAGCATGGTATTTTCTGTGCTGGCAGCAATAGTACATTCAATACAGATTAATCCCACCAGAGAAAGGACCCAAGGACCATAGTTCCCTCAATATCCTCTAAGGCTAGATACTTTGTGACTTTGCCTATTGGAGATTACCATGGTCACTCTCAACAAACCAAGCTGGTGTCATCTTGTCTATTTATCACATCTCAAACAAGTCAGACAATTTGAAATCTTCTTCAACAGCAAACAATGAACCATGAAGCAATATTGTAACACCCCTGTACCACCCCTCACAGCCAATTCATCACACACAGGGCATGCACAACCATTTCATCTCATGAAAATCTAGCTAGGCATTTCATCAAACACCCTTCATGCAAACTAGTTTAATCCCCAAAAACTAGGGTTTTTACCTCACAACTTTTACTCCTACAGGAAAGGGAGGTGGAGGAGCCAAGTTGGGGAGGGCATTGATCTTCTTTGGTCTTTGCTTGTTCGATTCTTCTTGCCTCCGCCTTCTTCTTTGTTGGTCGGAGAGGAGGCGTAGGAAGGAGTCGGCCAGGGAGTGCCAGCGCGGGAAGCAACGCCAGGAGAGGCCGGAGGAAGCGAGCAACGCCGGGAGGAGGATAGGGAGGCGGCGGCGGTGCTGGTCTTGCCCTCTTTGCTGCTATCATTGCTACTACCAACCGCGCCCTCATCGCTCAGTCTTTGGAGGAGGCTTGCTGGGGGCGAAGGCGACACTGGGAGGCCAGAACGCCAAGAGGAAGCAGGCGCCGGGTGGGACTAAAGGAGGCGCCCGAGGAATCGGCAACAGAGAGGAGTCGGCGGGGGGTTAGGCGCTCGGCACAGGAGAGAGTCAATTTGGAGAAAGAATGGGGATCGGCAGTGCTGAGAAAACATCCAGCCAACAGAAGAAATAACAGCCAGACACATGACATGGAGGGGAAAAAAATCTAGCCAAAGTAATGAATGGTAGCCACACACAAAAGAAATGAGATAAAGCTTTGAAGTATTACAGCTGCATCAATCGTGATGAACCTTAATACTTCGCCAATATCTGCCGAGAAGAATTCTACTCCACCTCGAAGGCTTGAAGTCAGCAACAATTTCCAAGTCATTTCGGAAACTCTCGTCTCGACATCAAGTTTTGAAAACAAACATCCTCTTTTCACGCAATTGTCTCCAACACCTATTGTCGCGGCATTGAGTATGTTCCTTGTGTATTCAATCCATGCAATCAATCTTTTGATTCCTAACATTTTATTCATTCATGACCAACACAATTGCCAAATTAAAAGCCACCCTATAATCTCCTGCTATTCCCTTGACCCGGCGAATCTCGGGGACGAGATTCCTGTTAAGGGGGGTAGTCTGTAACAGCCCTCTATATTCAAAAATAAAGAAAATGAAAGTTTTATATTTCAAAATGGAAATGAATTGAAATATTATTTGAAATTAAGATTTTAATTTTAAATAATATTGTTTCCTCATTTCTTCCATTTCAATTTTAATCAAAGGAAGATTTCAAAACTTAAAATCATTATTATCAAAACAAATAAAATACCAAAATGAGTTTGAAGTATAATCTTGATTTGAATTTCCATTTTTCTGAATCTTCTTGTATTTTTGGAATTTCTTGAGCTTTTGCATTTAAAGGAAAAGCTAAATGCGTTGAAATGGCAAAATAATAAAAGTAAGAAAGTAAAAGTAAAACATCAATAAAAATAATATTAAATTTTCAGAGCAGTAAATATATCTTCAGAATCACAATCATGACAATTGAGATAATCTGAATAATTAAAATAAAAAGGAAACATGTGATAATTATGAAACAAGAAATCTGAATTGAAGCCATGTCAGATTTTTGTAGCAGTATCCAGACCTTTACTCAAGTTGATATTTTTAATATGCCGACCTAAGACTCATATATACCTCTGGTAAAAATATCAAGAATAAAAACTTACGTATGAATCATTTATAAATTCAAAAACAGAAAGAACGTAAATCTGTAAACAGCAATGCCAGAATTATTAGAATTAAAATATTAAAGATAAAATTCTGAAAATTTTACAGAAGCATTTTATCTCAAATAAATTTGAAAAACAAATTGTCAAAAATAAATAAATTTATTTGGACACTTTAATAAGTCAAAAATAGAATTGGAATTTCTGTGCATTAATCATTGTCAGAATTTTAATAAAATAAATAAAATTAATTTTTATATTAAAATTCACCTGGACCCTTATCTTCACCTGGGAAACCTCTATAAAAATTATGATAAATTATTGAGTCGATTTGATAACTTTAAATAGCAGATCAAACCAACCTCAGCCTTTTCCTTTTGTGCTGTTCCAATCCTGACCATAGGATCCGCCACTTGTCGTCCATCCAGTGCACCTGGCTGTTCTCCTCTTCTTTTCCTCTCTCTGCCGAGTGGCCCCCTGGCCCACTGTCAGTCCCTTCTTCTCCCCTCTGCTCACCTCCTTCACCAGCGCATGCCCGCAAAGATCAGAGCCAGCACCGCCTTTCCTCTTGTCGCCTTCCCGCCGCAACTCGCAACCCAAGATGCCACAACACCGCCAGCCCCTGCCACGGTATCACCTCGGCTGTTGCACCCCCAGCCATGCGTTGAATCCCTCCGCGAAGCTTCATCTGCTCTCACCGCTCTGCCCAGTCCCTGCCATGGCAAGCCTCGACCGTCAAAATCTTGCCACGGCACCCTTGGGCGGCAAATTGCGAAGCCACTTGGTGCCTCCTCCTGTCAAAGCTTGCCACGGTAGCCAATTCGCTTCAGAAGCTCTGCCACGGCAATGAATCGGCAGGAGACAATCTTAGCGCCCCCTCACCGATCTTCATCCATTCAAAGCCACAACCGAACCGCCTCAACCAGCTATATAAGCCAGTGCTTTCACCCTCCAGAGATCATCACAGCAACCTCTACTCACCCTAAACCACCCTCCTCATGCGCAAGCCCTGTCTTCTTCCCCAATTAAAGCAAAACCGAAAAAGGGAGAAACACCACAAGACCTCCTCTTACCAAATCAACCGAATCATCGAACGAGCCTCTGGTGATCCCCCGAGCCTATCCCCATCGCCAATTCAAGCTCACCTTCTCTGTCAAGCTGCTTCCCCGAGCTCCCAGTTCTGCCATTCATGGCGCACGGTGAAACTCCTCTCCCGCATATTCTTTCTTCTAATTAAGTGCAAAAACGGAACCATTAGACCTCACTGATACTCACTCGGCCATTATTCCGAAGGAATCACCAGAAACATTGAAGTTCTCCTCGCCGGCCATGGCGCCGCCGCTGGCTCTCGAGGGCGACCCACCTCCGGCCATCGCCGACCACCATCAAGCCGTCCCCTAGGTGCGGATTGATTTGCTGATCATCACCGTGCCATCGATTACCCTTCTCTTGCGCGGCCTGGCCGGGCGAGCTCGGGAGCGGAGCTCGCCTTAAATCGCGCCAAGCAGGACCCCTCCGTCGAGTCTCGCGCCTCTGTCGTGACCGTCGCGGGCCCCTTCATCATCTCTGGCGCCAAGCCACCATGCCAGCGGGTCCTTTGTCACCATTGCGCATCACTTCTCTCTGGCGTTAGGGCCGGATTGCAATGGCACGAGCCCGATCATCGCCACCCCGGGCCCAAGTGCGCTCCTCAGCCCAAGCCAGCCAAAAATGGAAGTCGTATTCGCTGATTGAAAGCGCCCTTTCCAAATTTGGTAAAATTTCTATTTTCTAGCATTTTCCAAGCCCGATTGAATTCATTCATTTATAACTTTTGAATCATCGATCGAAATAAAATGAAATAAATTTGTAAATTCATCTAAATTCTTGTAGATTCAAAATGTGTAAAAATATTTAATGTTCATGCTTGATTTAATTTATTTGTAATTGAAATTTGAATAAACCTTAATATGATCATCTTAATAAAGTATGTGCATCATAAATACAAAAATTATGAAATAATTTACATATGCCTCTGAGCCCATGAGAAACCCATTTATGCAAAAATATTTAATTATCAAACTCATTTGATGTTATTTGAATATAAGAATACAAATAAGCACTAATATGTTGCGATTACAAATATACCATTTGTAATTCTTTAAATCATGAAATAAATTTATATGTCCATATAAATACATAAGGATTCTGAATATTAAAAAATATTTAAATAATAAACTCTGTTGAAATTATGAAATTTAAACTTAAGTAAATGAATCAAGTATATTATATCTGAGTTTATGCAAACAAGTTCAAATTTGAATAAGACTAATTTTTATGGAAACCTTAAATCCTCAGGAACCCAAATATATAAAAATATTTAGATTCTAACTTAGTTTGAATCATTTTCTAAAATAGATTGCTTTCAATGTATTAAATATTCAAATGTGAATATCTTTTGCAATTAGCATGTAAATCATGTAAAACCAGTTGTACAAGTTCCAAAAATAGTAATGAACTTAGATATGCAAAAATATTTAGAGTTGAATCTGAAATTAAATTAGATTTGGAAATATATTACCTTTTAAATGCGTAGATGTTAAAATAGTTGTTAACTTAAGTTCATGAAATCAAATAATGGTAAAATCAATTCATAAATGATGGTAAAATCATAAAGTCTCTAGTTATGCAAAAATAACATATAATTGTGTATATTTGAACTAAGTTCATGCTAGGTCTTAATGATCATTCATATGAACAACAACTCGAATATAAGCAAAATATTGTGAAACTAGTTCTAAAACACTTATAGAGCCATCTCTAGCTAATGTCTGAAATATGGTTCAATTATCAAGTAAAATGTAGTCGCAAACTTAAAATGAAACTTGGCCGATTTAACCTTAACACTGTGATCATTTATACTAATTCATCAATTAGTAAAATAACCTGTCTAAATGCTAAAACTTATAAAACCAGTTTAGAAACATACTATAAAATTCATACTACCATAATCCGAAGAAAGTATCTTGATTCGACATGCTTTACATATTAATCTTAATAGCTTAACAACCTTAAGTGTTCATATTTCTTTAAACCGCAATATGAATGAATGAACTTTAGGCATAAATGAGAAATCAGTAATTATAAAGTTTGTATCACCAGAACCTTCTCAAATATCATATAAATAATGCTAGTAGCCTGAATCAATAGATTAGCCTTTTATAACTGAAATGTTAATTAAATGTTGCTTTGACTCTGAATCCTAATTAAAAGTAAGAATTCACCTTAAGCCTGGAATGAATATATCTATCTAATCTTAAACTATTTTTGCATCTTGAATTCGATATTATAAATATAATATATCTAATTTTAGCCTCTTGAACCCGTAAAATAAAGGAAATGAATTCATGAATCAAGAAACAGTATCATTGCTAATTATATAAAATTTATTAGAATCCGAATACGTAAAATCATAAGAACTCAACCTTAAACCACACCTGCTTTCTATGATTTGTTTTTATTTGAATTTTATCTGATTTCTTTTTGTCCCTATTGAAACTTGTTAATTGTCATTTGTTATGTTCCTCGTTCACGACGCGTAGAATTCGACGTATTGACTTCCATAAATCGACTACAACCTCGACTTAAGTAAGTAAGCAAAACAAGCACCCTCCTTTGACCATGTTGATCCCAATTTTATAAATGTTTTCATTAAATGTTTTTACTGCATGCGTATATTCAATAAACTCTGCTATATTGTGGGTAATGGTAGATATACCTTTGAATTCCTGAAACCTCCTTGATATAATGGATCTGTGAACCTTGATACCTTAGAATCATGGATAGACAATATATAATGTCACTTTGGGTATACATGATGTTTAATAATCTTGCTTAGCCATGCTTTAGACTTGGTAAGGATTTGTTAGAAATATTGATCACATGTCATGCTGAAGTCTTGGATAAATCAATTAAGGATATTGATCAAATGATATTTGGATATGCTGAGGCATGATATTGATTCTTAGATCTGTTGAGACATGATGATGATTTTTGGTTATTTTATTTAAAAATAAAAATAAAATTATAATATTGATGCGGGCAATTATTGGCAATAGCTTTGGTGTGCATGGATTTGCACGTAGATTAGGGAGATTATTGCACGTGTCGGATTAAGGACGAATTATGTGTTGTTTTCGAGGCCAAGGTAATCGTGCAACCACAAAATCTTGGTATGGGGCAGTCTTAACTAATTAAATTGCTTAAAACTAGCTTTGCACATTGGTAGGCGGAGTAGTCTGAGCTGTTCCTTAATGGATTGCTCGGGCGCGCACACCGAGGTGTTGGGAGTCACGTTCTTGATACAACGGTGTCGTAGTATTTCAGGAAAGTTCCATCATTTCTATGCTCGAGTTCTTCTTCGGGATATGGGTTTCGTCCGTCTTTGGTGCAAAGTTAGGGTCAAATAATCGAAAGGTTATGTCATGACTCTCTGCGGCACACCAAAGGAAGTGTGCTAATGATCTCGCACAAAGAGTTAAGTCATGTCTTGTGGGTAAAGCCGTACAACTCTGCGAGTAAAACTAATCGATTAGCCGCGCCCATGATCATGGGCACTTAGTAAAGTCATCACATAGTTAGCATTTTATTTTACAAAATGTGGATGTTGATATATCTTGTCTAGCATCGTGATTTGGATTGGATATCCTTGTTGGAAAGATTATTTGAATTGACTTGTGATGTCAATGATTGATGAATTATTTTGGATTGATATGGGATATATCAATGATTGATTCATGAAGATGATCGAAAGAAGCGAGGTTCGTGAAATTTATTGTTTCATACTATTACATTAATCGCTTTTACTTAAATTCCGTTTATGTTCTACAATTGATAAATTCTTTTGCAAACTAGCTTTACGCAAATTAACCATGAAAGCCTTTCCTTTGAATGGCTCGCATGTATAATAGGATTCGCACAAGTCTTCTTGAGTCTGAAAGTACTCACTCTTGCTACATGTTGTTTTTAGGATGAAGAATCGAGAATAGCTCGATGAAATTATTAAACGCAGGATTCGGGAATGTTGTGAGACTTTCTAGGGATTATACCTTGTCAGTTGCCTGAGGGATTGTATGGGCATACTACAAGACTTAAATTCTTTCCGCTGCATTACTTTGAATTGTAAGACTTTATTATGTACATTACCTTTATCATTGGCAATAAAGAGTATGGATGTGATATCAATTGTATAAATGTGCGTACTAGCTACTGATCCAGGGACTAGTACTGTGTGCACATGAGATTTC
This sequence comes from Guadua angustifolia, assembly GCA_036346375.1. Lineage (NCBI taxonomy): Eukaryota > Viridiplantae > Streptophyta > Magnoliopsida > Poales > Poaceae > Guadua > Guadua angustifolia. Next base: position 247,893 of record JAYEVE010000597.1, read on the forward strand.
TATTTTTGCATTTATGTGAAAATGGGGGTCACTACATATGTTCAACGTAGTTGATGGTATGTATAGTAGTGTTTTATTTTGGAGATTGTCTTGTCCTTTTACATTGCGGGTTAGAGAATTAAATTTGGCTGTTTATCTTTGCATCAAATGAGGATGAAGACCATATGATCTCTCAAACTGCCGCTAATGTTCAGGAAGATCATGCGAGAGGTTAGTGTTATGTATTTTTTCTATTTAGATGATTCATACATCTTTACCAATGTTTCAAACTGCGCTACATATCAATATTTTTTAACATAATAATATAGATGTTGTTACATCTCCATGTTTCAAGCTATTTGCTACATTTCAATGTTTCAAGCTCACGATATATCTCAATATTTCAAAGCTCTTTGCTACATCATAATATAGGTGTTGCACGAGACATGTCAAAACGATGTGAATGAGGAAGGCTGATGCCCATTGCTCGTGGCGATGATACCGATGTACATGAAAACATTGCTCACGATTGCTTCACCGTGCACAACAATTTTATCCAAGTTAGTCGGTTTTTAACATCCTCCAATCTATTTTGCGAAAGTTTGTTGAAACTTTATGGTATGAACCATTTTTACGACGAGGGCCCATACTTATTGTTTTCGTTGTCTCCATATATATTTCTGAGAGATGACATGAACAAATTGTTTCACAACTTTGAGATAAAGTTTGATCGGGCGTGCTCTAGTTGTTAAAGATGCTATTCATTATATGGAGTCCGTATTGCGGAATTGGATAGGGAATTAATTGGTGAGCTACGCGATGAATTAATTAAGAAGGGTATGTACAAAAATTCTTGCACCGTTGTCAATGAGGATCCAAATGATACGTCCCGTAGTGTCAAATGTGCTCGATGTGGTGGACTGCGTGATGAAAATAAGCGAGGTGATCGCAGTTCACCAAATGATGGTATTGACAAGGTTTTTGAAAAGGTAGTCGAAATTCTTTGTTGATCTTTGCCTATGGGGTGGTTGGAGCCACTATCAAGCACAAGGTGAAGTTGATAAGGATGCCACAAGTGATAAGGATGATGCACACGGACTTCTTGGAGTTCACATGGATTTGTAATGAAAGGGATGTAGGTGACACTAAAGTGGTTATTCAACAGGACTCTAGCATGGTAGAAAAAGTCCAAACAAGGATAATATAGGAGCAGAGGTCATCGGCAATGACGAATCACAGTTGATTGTTTATAACTCACCTTCACCATTGATTAGTCACATGAATCGGTTTACCAAGTGAAATGGACCAAGCGAAACTTGATATGACCCCTGAAGAAGCTTACCTACTACCAAGCATGTCATTTTATATTAAGCGACTTCTTTTATCATTCTTTTCATCTAAACACACATATTTTTTTCTTCATGATATTTGATTTTTTTGTACATGGAACATGTTGATATTATACCTTATTGCACTAGCTTATCTCGAAATTTTGCAATGTCTTCATGATTTGCAGCTTTGTCCACTATTAAGTTATCAACATTAATAGAGATTGAGGATTCACAGGGAACCCCTCGGCCTGGAGATGTCAAAAAGATCCCTGCACTTACTGAACCTATTGTTGATGGTGAGCGGTTTCCAGATCCTGGGAGTGTACCACCGCAACAAAGCAGAGGTCAAAAGGTACAAAAAAGCAGTGAAAATGTTGAGGCCATTGTGCGGTTGGTAAAGACCAAACCTATTGTCAAGCAAATTGTTCTTTGAAACATACAAGGAGCATGTTAAGTATGGATTTAAGGAAAATCCTACACAAACAAAGGTGATCATTGGGGAGCATATGTCATAAAAGAAGAGTTTATAAATGCTTTATGGCCTAGGAGGGTGAAGTTTGTGTGACTTCATGTGGCTATGTGCCCAAGCAATGATGCTTGAGGGAATCCAAAAATAAGATCATTTTAAATCCAATAGCTCTTGTGAGTACTACATAATTTTTGTTTTTTTATTTTCGCCCTTTTTTTCTATGCTCAGATGGCATGCAATTGATCATTCTGTATTTTTTTTTGTTTTGCCACTCACGTTTGTTTGCCCAGGCTCAGTTGATTACACCATTTAGTTGCTCAAATATTTCAAAGATTGCAGTTGGTATTTCGAAGGTTCCAATACAACAACTTGAACGGGTATGTGGTTTCATTTGTATCTGCAGGTTTGGTTTCAATTTCGAGACATCGTATTATTTCACTAACGAACCACAAGTATGTACTTATTATTATTTTGTTTGTATGAAAAATGTAGATATACATCACAATCATACAAAATCAACACTGGAGCTTGTTTGTTGTTGATTTATGCAATGAGATCGTAGAGATTTATGATTCTCTAAGAACACCAGTGGAACGGGTAGATGCATACAAAGAAATGTGGTATAATGTGGTGAGTAGTTTGTTCTAATAATGTGCGTAGTTATGCATATTTTCGTATTAACATCAATGAAACTTGAGCCCACATTGAACAATTTTTTATGTAGGGCACCAATCTACAACACGTATTGACAGAGTTGCGAGGTGAACAAGTTGGTGTTTATGATTTGTTCAAAGTTGTCTACCCTCAGATACCACTGCAAAATGACCTGTTTGTTTCATTTCGTCACAAACTCTTTTCCTTCTTTTTGCCATGTTTTTTTATTGCATTATTCTTGTTTCTGGTGATTCATCATACTTGTTTTTTTGTGCATCTGTATATAATGACCATACATGTGGGTATTGTGTCTTTGAAAATGCTTGAATGTCACAATGGCAGGACTCTTATTGGCTACAGCATTGTAATGAACAAGATAATACATCTTTTTGTTACTACTTTTCATCTTTATAGCTGAACACTAACATATTTTACACACAACACATTTTTTGGAATGCAGTCTAACATGGAAGATTACAAGAAGGAGCTTGCTCACAGGCTTATATACCATCGCTTCAATGACTTGAACCCTCGACGAAGATTTGACTGACCTTGCATTGCCACACCATGATACTTCTGATATCTGTTTTTTTTATGTGAGACTAGTTCTAATTTTTGGGGGTGAATCTGCTTTGAACATACAAGCAAATGAAAACTGTTATAAACATACAATGTGACACACTTTTTGATGTAATGTTTGTATATTACTACACTTCTTTGGTACCTATAAATATATTTCATTTTGTAAGTCTCACGACGTGTGAAATATTTGTGAAACTTTTATGTGAACCTCGTCAAACTTATCACCGAACCTCATAGAATTTACATACGCCTCCGGTGAAACATATGGAACCTTTGCGATAATTGGATCGATTCGTGTGAAACCTGTATAACATTTTGGACATTCATGAAACTTAATCATCAAACAGATGAAACATATGAAACTTAACCATGAACCTCGTGGACCATATGAAACTATACTACGAACCTCATTGACCATATGAAACTATACTACGAACCTCGTGGACCTTATGAAACTAAACTACGAACCTCGTAGAACTTATAAAATTTAAGCATGAACCTCGTGCAATTTATGAAAACTTTTTTCGAAACTTAATCATGAACCTCGTGAAAGCGATGAAGCGTGTGATACTCACACCTCTGAAACAAATGAACTGGTGAAACTTAAAAACTTTAAACTTTTATTATGAAACCTCGTGAAATATATGAAACTTTAAACTTATGAAACGTATAAAACGTGTGAAACTTATGACTAACGAACTGGGTACTGTGAAAGTTTCACGAACATGTGAAAGCTATGAACCTCGTGAAAGGTCTGAAACTTAAATATGAACCTTTTGAAACTTACGAATCTCAAAATATGAACCATCTGAAACTTATGAATCTTCAATGATGAACCTTTTAACACTTACGAATCTTGACACACGAACCTTGTGAAACATCACGAAACTTCAATTTGAACCTCGTGAAACATACGAAACTTCAATACGAACCTCGTGAAACATATGAAACTTACATATGAACCTCGTGAAACATATGAATCTTAAATATGAACCTCGTGAAACATATGAAACTTAAATATGAACCTCGTGAAACATTACGAACGTTAACTCGGTCTCTTGATTTCGTCAGGTCTCAACAGTGCACGACTATATTTTAGAACTTATAGAGTACACAGAACGAACAGTTCATAGTATTATGACTAACCAAGCAACTAGAATTTCCAAAAGTACGGTAGAATTTGCAGCAACATTTCTTTTTTGCATCAACACCCATCAAAATGGAACAAAGCAGTCAAAAAGTTTACCAAAGCTGCATGTGCAATAATGCTAAAACCAGTGTTAACAGAAAGTTGCATTACTAGTCAAAATGATACATTTTATGGCTGTTCACTTATGCCTTCTTCATTTTCTTTGATTTCTTTTTCTCTGCGGTTTTATCATCATCAAAGGCGGAAGACCGTATTCTTGTAGATTTCTTTGGTCGGCCTCTGGAAACTTTTTTCAGAGGATCTTTAAATGAAAGTGCGTCACTATCACCCACAGATGTCTCTTTTCCATTGTTGCATATGTTTGTTTCAGGCAGCAAAGATTGTCGACACAAGTTAAGGGTTGATAGTTGTTTAGTTAAATCTTCAATGGTCTGAAGGGCAAGCATGTATCCTGTTACATCTTACGCTTACGCTGGCCATATGAACAGACTTCTTGCAAATTTTCGCATACTTCATCTTTCTGCTTGTAACCTCATCAACATCAATGGGAACAAAACGGGTCTTGCAACAATCTGGTACATCCAGTGTCCACCTCTTGATCAAATACTTTTCTGGTATTCGATTGACATTCGGTTGTATCATCACCTTGATATGTGATCGCACAACAACCCATCTCTTTGGAATTTTTACACACAGGTTGAATGATTCCTCTTGCAAATTAGCATGAACCAAGTATTTCTGTGGAAGTTTCACGCACATGCATTACGGACATAATAGCAATCGGGATCTAGAGCTCCATCACCCGAATATTGTACATGGTGGTGTTCATGAGTTGCTCTGAAACTTAACAAATATAGCACGGGTGTAGAATGTTGAAGCTTGCTTTTCTTTTGGATATCTTGACCATAGTTTTGGATCAGTTTGGACAGTAACATACCTTTACCCATCATCCCTGTCTAAGCAAGATTGAACTAGCTTCTCATATTGCTGATAAAGTTCATATCGAGTCACCGGGATGCACAAAATCTTTGAAGAGCGCATTCATGCCCTCACTGCGTTGGGTGGTGCTCATGAATGGGAAAAGCGATCCATAAAGTAGCAAGGTACCCATTTACGCCTAGTTTCATACAAATGATGCATATATTTATGATCGGCTACACCATGGAAGTCAACCACTCCACCATTTCTTTTCAAATTCATCAAGCGTTAGCGAATCATCAATACAAGATCTTAATTCATCTTGAAACCGTCCAACCTTGTTAGCGAGACCTCCAAGTTTAAGCTTTGCGTTCTGTATCGTGCCATGCATCGCCTATAGGCGATGTTGGCAAAATATTTGCTATTGCAATCTCCATCGTTTTATCTTGATCATCATGATGCTCACGGTGACTTGCCATCCATGGCCTTCACAAATGTCTCGAAAAACCATTCAAAAGTTTCAATAGTTTCATCTTTGAGGAAAGCCTGACCAAACAACACAGTTTGACCATGGTTGCTTACACCAATAATAGGAGCAAATGGGAGGCGATACTTATTTGTGCGGTATGTTGTATCAAACAAGACACAATCTCCAAACTTTTTATGCGCTTCTTTGAAGCCCCATCCACCCAAAATAGGCTTGCAATTGTGTTATTCTGTCTACTTGCATACTATAAAAGAACGAGGATCTTTTGTTGCAATTCTGAAAGTACTTAATGGTGGTTGCCATATCATTATATTCACATTGCGCCTCATAGAAGCACGCAGAGATTCTTGACATCTTTTTTGTGTATGGGATGTTTCTCATGGTCCCATATAGGTCGATATACAGACATTACTCGCCTTGTAGGGATGTTGTTCAAATGTAGCAACTCTATAAGGTCATAATCATCATCGATAATGTGTGCATGCGACCTTAAGAAAAGTCGAGAGGGGCTCAAAGGGGGTGATTATGCTCCAGATTGACTATAGTAACCACCCATTTTTCATTCCTCTTAACAATCACCATTCTAGCCTTGCAGTTTGTCTTCTTATTTGTTTGTTGCTTTTTAGTGAGCCCTTCTGCAATTTGTTTCGTTACCATGTGTTGTCTGCGTTCACGATGTGAGCAAACTCAAACCTATTGTAATCTCGTGTAATTTGGCTCTTTGTGTTGCTTGAAATCTTCGTTCAAACCAAAGATATATGCATAATCATTGTAATATTTCTGTGCTTCTTCTTTTGTGAAGAACTCCATGCCAACATGGGGTTTCACAGGCTGTGAGTTCACACATTCTGCATCTTCATCTTGCTCATCCAATCGTTCATTGTATGTAGCCCCATCCATTTGATCATTACTAGTGGTAAATAAAGCATTAGTGAAGGCATTATGCAATTCATTTTCTGCATCCATTGTCAGCACGGTCTACACACAGAGAAAACAGACGAATAATTCAGGATTGAACCAATATAACACCACAGCTTCCAAAATTTAGGAAATACACAACAATGAAACATGTAACGACAAGTTTCTTATCCAAATAGATCATAATCACTAATGTAAAAAGCAATCCAACTCAAAACCAAGTCAGCCATTTAAATCGAACACAAGATGCGAGCCAAATATCACAAGGGAAAAAGGTTTAGATCGACAGAGCGGGAATGATGGAGAAGAACCGGGGCGAATCTGAGCACATACGGAGATGAGACGGACCACCTACCGGAATAGCTGGGTTTCGCGAAGAAGAGAACGGCGTGGCGGCGTGGTTTCGCGTGAAACCCGTAGCACGACGTCGTTCGCGCGTCGCGAAGCGAAGAAGCGCAAAACCAGGATCACGGCCGCTCGCGCTCGCGCAATGACGACAAGGACAGCGTTGCTCGCGCTTCATAGCAGCAGCGAGGATAAGCGTTGCTCGCGCTCCAACCGCGCGTTATAGGAGAACGGTGGGGAAAGAAACATCTGTTATAGTTAGATACGAACGGCCGGATGCTATACCGTTCGAACTGTGTTAGAACGGTATAGTGTCACGTAGTTGCTCTCATAAAAAAATCGGAAGATAGAGCAGTAGGCCGGATGGATAGATGCGACGACGACGATAGTTGCAAGAAGCACGTTGCACGCACGCATGGCGCAGGGCGGCATGCAGCTGGCTGGCTACTAGTCATGGACGATGAGCTTGGCCATGGCGTGTCCCTCCTGGATCGGGTACATGTCGCCAAGCCCCATGTGCGCCATGAGGAACCAAACCAAGGTGATGAGCTCGCCGCCGCGGCTGAGCTGCTGAATGTGCGTGCTGCCCCGGCACTTGCCCGCCGCGTACGTGAGCATCTCCACCCACACCCGGCCCATCGTCTCCCACATAGTGTCCTCGTCGAGCTCCCTGAGCACCTTGGCCACCCTGCAGGCGTCGAAGAGCACCGACTTGCTCTCGTCGCCCTTCACCTCCCTCGGTGCCTTGGAGGTGTTCACGCTCAGCAGCATCCTCCGGACATCCTCGTTGTCGGGTTCCCACACGGCCTTTTCCCGGAAGAACCGCCGAGCCTCCGCGCACGTGTCCCGGTACAGGAGCAGCCCGATTCCCGCCGTTGGCGATAGCATCTCCGGCTGCTTGACCAGCAGGTACAGCATGTACTCCGACAGGGTCTTGGCCGCGTGCTCCAAATTCTGGGAATCCCTCGTCCGCGCTGTTGCTTTGGCTGGGAGGGAGCAGAGGTCCGTGGCGATGTGCCACATCAACAGGGTCTGGTCGAAGTCCCTCCGGACGCTGCCTACAAGGACGTCCATGGATTCCTCTGGCAGCTCAAGGACCTCAAGGATTACCTCCCCTATGCTGTCGTGCATCCGCTTCAAGTTCTTGGTTCTTCTGGCCGCATCCTTCATCCACTCAAATAAAAATTTCAGAAGGGGCGGCTCATCCTTCCCCCTGACGCTGAGTGGCTGCCGCCGGATAAAGATGAAATCGTCAAAGACCTCCCTGCTGAGGTGCAGCGCTTCGGCCACCTTGGCAAACTGGCCGAGGACGCGCGGGCAGGCGAAGCAGCAGGTCCTGCACCGGCGGTGGCCACCACCTTCGTCGTAGCCGCTGTCCGGCTTGTCCAGGCAGTAGCTTATGAGGTTCAGCTGCGAGGTCCTCTCCGACCAGCGCCGAGTTCGCGGCCACAGCGGCCAGACCGCCCGCGCGAGCCACGCCAGCCGCGGGGTCTCCTCGAGGAAGACCAGCGTCCAGTCGGAGAAGAAGAGCATGACGAGCGCGGCCGCGTCGAGCGCCAACCCGGCAAGGAGCAAAGCGTAGGTGATGCCGACGTCCACACGCTGGATGCTGTCCTTGTCGTGGAGGAAGAAGATGGCGAGGGCGGAGGCGAGGCAGCCGGAGCCGATGAAACGGAGGACCAAACCGGCCTTGGTGTGGGCAAAGGGCGCCTTGGTGTACACCATGTCGTAGAGGAAGTTGAGCTCCATCTCCATCACCTCGAACGCCTCCCTGGCTGTCAAGTCCGCGCGCTCGAGGAAGTAGGCCTGGCTGATGATGCGCTCCTTGTAGCTGATCATGAGGTTGGCGAAGAGGACCCGGAAGATGAGGAAGAACTCGTACGCCTTCGTCTTCACGGTCTGCACCCGCCTGGCTGCCTCCACTCGCTCCCGGGCATCCAGCTCCTTCTTGACCTCATCGTTGGGGATGAAGATCTCGACCACCAGGCCGGCCCTCTCCATGGCGCCGAAATTGGTCATGAACTTGGCGTAGTTCGGGCCGGGCTCGGGGTCGCCGAGGATGTTTTGGCGGAAGCCGTTGAAGCTGCCGGAGTAGAGCGAGTAGGTGCGCTCGGCGTACTTGATGATGCCGACGATGAACATGAGGACGGTGGCGAGGATCATGGGGTTGCTCTGCAGGGAGCTGAAGAAGATGACGGCGGCGGAGAAGAGCTCGAAGAGGAGGCCGATGAGGTGGCGAAACCAGAGCTCGTTGTCCTCGATGGAGTAGGCGGTGATGGTGTCCTGCCCGCCGAGGTGCAGCAGCAGGAACGGCGTCCAGAAGGCGAAGATGACGGGGTTGCCGCTGCTGTCCGTTGAGGTGTGGCCGCCGACACTAGCCGTCGAGGGCGAGGAGCTTCCACCTGATTTGGCGCCGCCGATGTTGCCCATGTTGTTGAGGAGGAGGCCGAGGGCGAGGTCGGCGACCCAGTCGGCGAGGAGGAAGCAGGACCAGATGGCGAAGCGGGCCACCGGGGAGGAGGAGCGCTTGCGCATGGGGCCGGCGAAGAGGAGGAGTGCCTGGAAGAGGAGGCTGAGCAGCACCGCCACGCGGATCTCCCAGTTGCTGTCCTGCTGCGGCACCGGAGGATTGAAACCTCCCATTGCCTACTGCAATTGCGTGCTCTACTGGATACGATGGAAATGCGTGCATGCATGCATGCGTTGTGTTAGTGTGTATATACACACACATACATGCATTATGACGACGACGATGATCAACCTAGACAAGGAATGAATTTATACTACTCTGCTAGTAGTACGTGTTATATACTCCCTCCGTCTCAAAATATAAGACGCGCACGCATTTCAAGATTCAAAATTTGAAATCTTTGACCAATTATTTGTCTAACTATATAAAGATTTTGTGATATAAAAATGGTACCATTGAATTCGTATTTGAAAGTACTTTGTAATGATAGTGATTTTGTTTGTATGAATGATATTGGATAAGAGAAATCAAGGGTCAAAATATAGTTTAGAAGACTATGTCAAGTCAAATCACGCCTTATATTTTGAGACAGAGGGAGTATGAGATAAGAATCCTAACCAAGACTTCTGCGAAAATTAACGCATATATACAAGAGGTGGGAACTAAGCATTATCGTGTACATCCATCTGCTCAGAGATTCGTGCTGTTAAATGCACGCACGCGTAGGTAGGCCCATACTAGAGAGAGACAGGCAGCATCAAGTCCGGTCCTTGCAACGAAAGCAAATTAGAAGGAACGAGCAAGGATCGATTCCCCATGCCTGCAGGCCCATGCGTGTATCGATCCATGTAGCCCGCACGCTTGGAACAGTATCCCTATATATACTGCGCCCCGTCACCCATGTATGTAGAAGAATATACAGAACACTTTGAGTTAGGGTTTTGCCATCTCTCGCTGCTGCGCCACCGTCATAGCCTTCTCCATCCCGAGCGCCGACGTGCATCTGCGATCGTGTAGCGACCCCTATTTTTACACAGAATGCAAAAATGGAAATCTAATGTGCTTGCAGTACTAGTCCCTGGATCAGTAGCTAGCACGCACATTTCAACAATTGGAATCACAACCATACATTGAATTAATTAGCGGAAACGATTAATTATAGAACTATTACAACTCAGAGCGTATAGCAGCAAAAGAAGCGAGGCCTTGTAGTGTACCTATCCAATCCCGCAGGCAACTGACCAGGCATAAATCCCTAGAAAAATCGCTTCAAAGGAGAACCCGCAACCTGCGATGAAACAAACCTTCGAAGCTTCACATTCTAATCCACCTATAAATAATAGATTAAGCAAGGCTAAGGGGTGGAAACCACAAGTCAGTGAGCCAAAGAACAAACCGATATACATGTTCTAAATAGGATAAGATTAAGTGCATTAAATAAGCTATCAATCATGTTGTAAAATTTGTTTAAAAAATTACGTGATCCTTAAGGAATTATGATCATCTGGCAAAAATTTCAGATCAAAATATATCTGAGTAAATTCTAAGAATTCTGGAAAGCCTACTATTACAATATATTATTTTCTATTTTTAATTTTTATGAGGATGGAAATAGAGTCTATCTTATTTTCCATTTTTTTGGGTGATCTCATGGATATTTTAAGGTTTTCATAAATTTTTAGAATATGATCAACTCTAGAATTTTTGTTAAATTCTAATATTGATCTGGTCAATTATTTTGTTCTTCTATTTTTTGATTTTTGAGACACTTCAAATGAACTTTTATTTTTATAAAAAAAATTTAGGTAGGTTTCCAAGACACTGAGGATTATGAAATAAAAATTTTAATTGATGAACTCATTCAAATATTTTTTATCAAATTCTAACATGTGTACTGTTGTTAGTCTCCATATACTATTTTTGTTTTCTTTTCAGCACTAAGTGTGTTCGCATTCCTTTGAAAGTTTCTGGGGATGCCCTAGAGATGATTTGGTGTTTACATAAATTTTTCTAGATTTTGTTTTTTATGGGATTTTGAGTTTTACATTTTGAAGGAGCAAGGCAAGACAGCCTGGGGAAGCAGCAGCAGAGAGAGGGAGGACAGTGGATGTAGCTACAGGCAGCGGTAAAAAAAAATCACGGGTGAGGATGTGAGATAAATCAGGTAAAAAAATTTATTCAACGCCAACAACAATTCTCGTAATGTTTAAGTGACAAAGGAGCCATTTCTCACGATCACACTTAATTAGACCACATGCACCATTTTACTAGAGACATGTACATCGACGAGGACACGTACCATAGCATGCAATTGCGCTACTTATTACATTAGGGAGTGTATAGGCATTATCCGGATGTTTTTGTCTTAACTAACATCCAAATTCACCGGACCGTTGGATCAAATCATAGGATCGGATGTAATCGATACTCCCGAATCTCAACAATAATCCAATAGTTTTAGATTTGGGTGATTTCAACAAAAAAAAAATATCCGGTTGATGTTTATTAAATCCCATTACAGTATTGCTGCAACACTATTTTGGCGGGCCAAGGGATAGCATGCAGTGGCAATGCCTGTCGATCTAGGAACCAGCTGAATCGCCCGAGATGCTCGTGCTCGTGCTACTGGATCGCAACTGACCAGTCATGGCCACGACCAGGAGCAGCACTGGCCGGCACACTCGCGTACACGTCCAGCTGCAGCACCACGTCCAACGCCGACACCAAATTGACCGTCCTCCACAGCACGTGGCCGGAGGCCCGGCGGAGCCGGCCGCTCCCGCCGACCACCGCGAGCTCCCTCACCTCCTCGGAGATGTCGTCGCGGCCGGCGACGACGATGGTGCTCCCGTTGTAGGGCCCGTCGGTGAGCACCACCGTCATGCTGACCACCAGCACGGGGGCGTCCAGGGAGGCCAGCATGTACGTCCCCTGCGCCCGGCCGACGGGCTTGGACTCCAGGCTGGCGCCTTCCGTGAGGAGGTCGTCGATGACCGTCGTGTCGCCGAAGTGGCTGTCCGGCATGGACGGGTTCGGTGGGCCAGGTCCCTTGACGAGCCGCGCAGCCGTCTGCCCCGGCCCGCCACCGATGTCATGCATGTAGAAGCGCAGGTGCACCGGGCAACGACTGGCCGAGGCCGGAACGGCAGCCACGGCGAGGATTAGAGCGGCGGCGACGAGGAGCAGGTGGTGCTTCGCAATGCAGCCTGCCATTATTGTGCGTGGCTCCATCGTTGTATCGGAGTGCACCGCTGGGTTGCTTATTATAAGCCGTGAGGAGCCCCAATCATTCAAGGGCGAGTAGGTCTCCATAAACCGCACACACGAGAAACAATTTGTTAATTCCTCATGGTAAGCTTTCTTAATAGAGATTGAAAGCTACCCCTCGAAATATTCATATTAAGCATGACCAGCGTGCAAGTACCTGACCCCAAAATGAAAACAAACGATGAAGATTCATATTGACTTCCTGCAATTCAGCTGCTCCTCAGCTCAGTTCAGCTAGCACGGCTCATACAACTTACAAATGCATAAGGATAAACAGGTCAGCTGCTACTGTGTTTGGGTAATCGGCATCAGTACAACCCTGGATTTGGGGATCGTGCTCGTTCACAGATTTTTTTTCTTTTCTTTTTTTTTTTATTAGGCCTAAAGTTCACAAAACAAAAGGCCAACGAACAAACACAAGACAAAATTTTGTTGCGTTAACTTAGTTGACTTAAATAAGCTTACAGTAAAAACAAATAAATCCAATGAAAAATGATATTACATGATACACACAGTCACACACTGCCTAGCTACAGGGAATGGCCAGGGCAGTGGAGTCATTGAGCACCTCACGAGCGCGCCAGTAGATCGCATTTGCCGTTTCTGAAGTTCCCACCCGGTTATGCAATGCGAATGTAATGTCAGCGAGAGCAAATATGCAATTAATCATGGTGTGCGAGCAAGCAAATTAGGAAACAAAATTTAATATCAACATATAAGCCTCACCTTCAACTCCATGTTATAGTAGTTTCTCCATAGTTTTCTTTCCTGTGGATGGAGGTCGATTGCTGAATCATACAACTTACGCGCATTTACAAATGGCATCATGGTTTCCGATTGACGCAAGGTTAGCTTCCAGCTCTATGCAGTACCGGAAGAACTTAAGACTTAGACGGGGTAAAGACAAAAATCTACATGGACAGAGAGGTGTCACAAACATGCTCGCTGGATATTTCATAAGCAACAACACCCAATGGACTACCGTGGATTAATCTAAACACCCAACGGGCAACATCGACTTGAGTTATATCCTTTACATCTTTAATGCACAAACAATTGTAATAAAAAGGACCACGGAGACAGAATACACATGACCTCACTGAACCAAGTACAACAAATATTTCTACACCAACCTCCGTGAACTTAAGCCAATATTTAAGTAACAGAAGAGACAATCTGATACATGGCGTGTGCTACGTAAGTTAAATTAATAGCATGTTAGGCTCAGCGTCAAGAGTCAAGACACGCAAACTGCTAGCAATGCATATTGCCAAATAGGCGAATAGACATAACACCAATACACCATATTTAGCAACAGTGCACATTTCACTCCTGTAATGAGCATGGCAACTGCACATTAGCATTACAGACAATAGTTCATTTTAGGACCATAAATTTCATACCTCTTACACATCTTCCTAGCTTGCTTAATACCATCTCTTTGCAAAACCCATCCTATGAAAGCAGAAGAAACTGAAGCTCCACAATTACTCCCACCAGCCGAACTTAATGGTAACATTGCACACTTCAGCGGCTTTTCAAAATAGATCTTCTCATGAGAAAACAATTTCATGGCCTGAAATGCATTACAAACAAATTTTTGAACAATGGGCAAGGAAAAAATGTATATGCCTTTTACAGACAGTAGTCCAAGTAGTTGAACAATCTCTTGCAATAGAAAAGTAAAACACATTTCTATAAGAAAAAAAATAGAAAGACCACGGGCAATTGGGCATGTACCATATCCATATATAATAATAATAATAATAATAATAATAATAATAATAATAATAATAACACTGAAAATAGAGGAGCAAAACCATATTTCACCAACATAAGTCCAGAGATAGCACAGGGGAATAAAACTCTGGAGATAGGGAACTATAATCATTGGAAAAGACTGAGATAAGTCTAAGAGACATTGCGTATGCCACAATCCCTCAGCTTCAGTAATGGATAACTTCGTAAGTTCAACATTAAATAGATCAAAAAGAGAACTAAAGTTCTCCTTGCTGAAGGAAGGACTGCCTGTAGCAGTAGCAAGCGATTTTATCTCTATAGAAGCTCTCTGGTTCCACAGATTTGCAGCATGAGAAACAGGACCATTGCAGAGCTTTTCTGCAATATTCTTAACTTCCTCCAATCTTTGGGGTGCTTCCTCTAATCTTCCAAGTTTCAAACAAAGTGAGACATATCGGCAAGCAAGATCCTCAGTAAGACACCCACATGATTCAGCATTTTCGTAAACTTTCAGTACAGATGAAGTGAACTCTGAAGCATCAAATTCAGCATCATGAAATAATGGGATGGAATCTTCTCTGTCGGAGAATAGAACACCCATACAAAATTTTGCATACAGGGAGTACATTTTGGATGTTGGCAATCTTCTGACAGCTTCATCATACACCTAGAATCCAAAGACATATATTTAGAATGTTTAAAATGTTCTGTTGAAACTGTTCAGTGTCACTTATATATCTCTTGGTAGAAAAACAGATACAGTAACATAGAAAATTAGCACCGTTGGTCCTAAGTGAAATAAAAGATATAACTACCACTAATGGACAGCTTTAAAGGGTAAACAATTTACTGTATGGAAAACTCAAAGTCAAATATCACAATTGAGAGAAGCATTAAAAAAAACTCTGATAACAAGCATACAGTGATCAGCCATGTCAATTATCATAACATGTACGATCACTCAAACAGGCCCCCTAATGCTAGATCGCCAACACTAACTGTTGCAGCAATAAACGGCAACATATCATCACAATGGTTCACATTCCAACTGACAGTGTTTGCCAAAAAAAATGTTTGAAATTGTATGTGCACATATTGTTGTTGCTTGGTCTCTGTCATCATTCTCCATTGATCATTAGTGATCACAGCACCGGAATGGTTGTGGGCCTGTGGCAAGAGAGACGGAACCTGTACCGTACTAATTACTAATACACAGGTTTTTTAAGAGAACAGGTAATACACAGGTTTGGAAAGAAGAGGATTTCTCGTTTTCCCCATCCATCACCTCCCAAACCGGACCAAATCGGTCATTCACGAGCGATCTTGAGTGATCACCAACCATAGCGTAGGCCCTTGAGATGCCCGCATGGCCTTGGGCAGCGTGGCGTGAGATCCAGATGCAGCGAGTGAGATCCCACCGCGCTGCGCACCGGCAAGCGGGCGCAGATGTCGTATTTTCTCTGCTGGACATCAAGGGCAGCGTCCTCATCTCGGCGCGACTACGGGCGGCGTCTCCGCCCTCGGGCGGCGCTTCTTCACCAAGCTCTGGACAAGGAGGGCGATGCGGAGGTGCACTCGGCAACTTCTACGACGACGCCGGCGTCACCTACATGTTCATCCGGTAGGTGGCTGGCTTCGACAACTTGTGATTGATGGGCGATCTAGGTGACTACTCTTCGCTTCAGCGTCTTCATCTCTTACTAGAGTTGTTCATATATTTCTTTTGACCTATGTCATCTTAGCATCGATTCGTGGATTCGCTTTCTTAGGCGACACAACTCATTTTTTGGATGCACTCTATGGACTTGATGATCGTGTGCCTATTGGCTAGCTCGCGAATCTGTCATCGTAGAGTCGAACATCTAAAAATTGTTTGTCTGGCCTTGAGAAGGTGGCCGTTGCTATTGGCTAAGATTAAGTGGTATGACGACACTAGCTCGGAATGAGGGTGGTTGCAACACTGGGATCTCCGGTACTTCGACTTCAGGGAGAAATCCTTAGGTCTGACCTTAGTTGGTTATGCCTAGCAATGGCCTTGTTGAAGGTATTGTATTGTAGTCTGAGGATTTACTCTCCGAGGTGAAAACCTTTGGTCTGGCCTTCACTGGTTGGATCATGGCAATGGCGGTGCGTGTGCGTATCGAGTCCTTCTTGGAGGCGTTGTCATTGGAGAGTTCTTATCGCGGTCCAAGTGTTGCTATGATGGTGGATAGCCTTGAAGACAATCTTGCGTGATGTAGTTTGCATGACAGTTCCTTTGTCTTTTTGTGTGTGTGTGTTCGGTTGTGTACACCCTAGTCGTGTAGAGGTAGAGTCTTCTTAGTATAATTGTATCACCTTGATGTAATTTACTAAGATTAATAAAAGCTTCCTTTATCGAAAAAAAAAGGTTTGGAAAGAAATGAAAGTGGGTCGACTATTACTTAATAGTTACCATTGACATCAATTTGGTAATAATCAGGTCATGGGCAAAGTTATTGTTCAGAGTCATTTTACAATTACATCAAAACCCACACAAAGAAACATGTACCAAGCATGTGAGCATACAAAACACAACAATAAAATCGCCTATATCCTTAATCTCAAAATAGGAAATCCTTTTCAAGACAAAAAAAAAGGATCAATGTGAATGTTAAGGGTGTGTTCAGCATTGTAATGAATTTTACTCTGCTAATTCTGGATATATCAACTAATTAGTAACATTTTCTTTAGAGCTATAACAGCAGTAAATAGCGCATCACAGCACAGCAATGCCAAATTTGGCCCTAAGATACTGGAAGAACTATTAGAATGCCAAGCTTTTCTTCCTTACAATTGATGTTTGAGGGCAACTGAAAGTCAATAACATTTCATCATTGGAAGACATGAACAGTGTGCATTAGTCTACAACTCTACATGTGTTCTTTTCCCTCCCAAACAACCATGCAAGATTGAGTTTCATTGACAATTCATGACAGAGATAATAGTGCAATGGCATAATGCTTTTACCTGAATTGATTTGTTCAACTTATTTGATAAAGCACCCTTTCTATTCAAATTACTGGGATTAGTTGAGTTACTAAGCTGAAGCCTAGCAAACCAATCCCAATAGTCCTCATTATGAGAGAAGTCTTTCTTCAGGTCATCCATAACCTCTATCTTCAGCTCGTCAGAATGTGCTAGGTCAACACTACTTAATATCTCCTAGAATTTCTTCCGTAAGGTTAAGCTTGATGGAAGAGCTTCCATAGCACCATGATATATGGTTTGAATAATTAGCAACCCTTGCTGCCAAAATAGGTCTTCCTTCTCCTTTAAAGCAACTCCCTGTGAACCAGACTCTTCAGGACCCTCACTTTGTTGTTCAGTGGCATGAACAGTTCTTTATTTTCCACTTTCCAGTGACCTTTATTATTACTGTTCTTTTGCAGTTTCTTCACATCCTCTCCAAGAGCTACTTTTCGAGCCTTAGGCTTGTTAAGATAGGTAAGCTCCATGCGAAGATACTCAATCCACATATCCTCTGATTCTGGACAAGATCTGAGACCACTCTGCATGTGCTGCAGCAACATTCAAGTTCTGATCAAATTCCCATGCTGCCGCATAGATCCGAAGTCTAGGAACCTTGGGATGGTAGCGAATAGCTTGCGCGAGAACCTGCATATAGTACAACAAACATGAGACTAACACCACTAATGCCAACCAAAAGTAAATTATGTAAAGTAGCATTGCATTTAGCAGGTCCATCTGATATTAGCCTGCAAAAATAGATTTTTGCTACTCTATTTTCGATTATCAGAAGAAAGGGTTCCTCAGCCCGAACCTCACAATAAATTTGGAATTAAACAAACCAAGAACACGAAAAATCTATCAGCCTTAATAGCTTTTAGCTCTGACCTAAATCATGATGTGCATTCCAAATTCACAAAAAAAAAGATGTCATACCAAGAACTGCAAAGTTCAAGCCTTTTGGCAGCTATGACTAACGTTTCAATGCATGTATACCTTATATTATAGCGGGAGGGATTGGAGCCCTCCCGCCGGTGCCACATCACCCCCCTCCCCTCTCGCAAAAAGGTCCTTCGAAAAATTCAAAATCGCGTTTAGGTCATTTCGTCATTTTTAACAAAATGGACCGAAAAATATCAAAATTACGTTTAGATCCTCTGCAGTTTACGTCTAGGTCTTGCTGTCTTTTTAGCAAAATAGACCTAAAAAATATTACGTTTAGGTCCGCAGATTCGTCGATGGCTCCTAACAACCCCTTTTTTTAAGGAAAAAACCGAAATTAAGTTTATGTCCCTCCACGATTTTATCACAAAAAAAGTAGCACGCGTTTCCATAGATTCGCAGACGACTCTTAGCAATCCATGTATTCGCCGACGGCTCCTAGCAACCCTTTTTTTTAAGAAAAAGCCCGAGAAAACCGAAATTACGCAAAAATCCCACACCGCACAAAGAGAACCCATAGTACCACAAATTCGCCGGTGACTCCTAGCTAGCACATTTTTTAGAAAACCCTTGAGAAAAAACGGATTCACATTTATGTTCTCAGACCCTTTTTTCCATGAATAACCATCGGAACAAATTTCGCACGGCGTAGTATAGCCCGCAACCCAGGCTAGTTGCACTAAATATACAACAAGTTTCTGAGTGGAACACATGGTGAAATCAGGAGGCTCTAAGCATGGTTAAAAATTTCGGCTAAATTTCGCGAAATCTCGAATTTCGGCCGGAGACGACATTCAAAATACTGTTCGGATAAAAAAATGAAAAAAAATCAAATTGCTACAGTAATTTCAGAAATTTAAATGAAGGTTTTTTTTGACCGGATTTGGCACAATAACCCTTAAGAATGTCATCTTCCATGGAAATTCGTTGAAAAACCGAATTTTTGAGACATTTTATAATTTTGACAGAAACACTTTCAGATTTTTGTAAAATTGTACAAGCTTGATCATGCTCTGAAAAATTTATGGTACAATCTTTAGCAGTCTAAGATCACACAGAAAATTTTTCAAAAGAATTGCACTTCCTTTGTTATCTTTAAAAAAACAAAAATAGAATGAACATAACTAAGACAATAATCTTGCCAAAATTTTATAAATTTTCTCGAGTATGATCATGATCCGAAATTTTTATGAGCTTAAGCATTGCATGAGAACCCTTCTCTAAAATTTTCAAAAATATTAAACTTTTTTGGTTTGCGCAATCAAATCTATGGAAGCATTGGACTTCATTTGTTATCTTTCAAAAATAAAAAACAGAAGGAACATAAATTGTACAGTACCCTTGTAAGAATTTTATAAATTCATTGGAGTGTGATTATGATCCAAAATTTTTATGAGACCTTAAGAATTGCCTTAGCACCCTTCTATAAAAGTTTCAAAAATTTTAAACCTTTTTTGTTTCCTCAAGAAAATATATGTATTGATCATCAAGCTTTTATCAGGATAGTAGCACTGTTAAAATTTTTGAAAATTACTCATGATTGATCATCATCTGAAAATTTTATGTAAATATTGATGAATAATCAGGACCATCCACAAAAATGTTCAAAATTTTCTAAGGTGGTTTGAACCATTTTTCATTCGGTTGATGTTTGCTGGTAAGGCTTTTATCAGGACAATAGCATTGTCAAAACATTTTAAAATTCCTGAGGCTTGATCATCATGTGAAAATTTGAAGGAAAGATTATTGATGCGTCAGGACCATCCACAAAAACTTTCAAAATTTTCTAACATGGTTGGTTCCATTTTTCATTTGGTTCAAATTTGCCGCCCAGCCTTTTATCCTCCGTAGCACCGACACGTCAGTTTGGTGCCATATCAGTGTCCGACACGAATATGACACCGACAAGCCACTCGACATGTATCGATCACATATTGGACAATTAGATAGCAAAAATAAATAATTTTGGTGTTTGACACGGCTTCAACACTTAATTGACACGTATCCAACATAAATGATAACATAGTCTGGCCTAGCTCAGGAACCTAAATGGTAACCCTAGCCACCCAAGAAGAGCAAAACACTAACATCAAGGCTCCATTGTGGAACTATGTTGGTGTTCTAGATAATGGTGGTCCGTATAGAGGAAATGTGAAATGGAGATGCAAATATTATAAATATGTTGACCCTAGTAGCTACTGTAGAGTTAAAGTGTACTTACTGAAAATTACTAATGGTGATTGAAAGATATATCCTAAGGTGACAATACCTATTCTTGCTCAACTTAGAAGTGAAACTGCAAAAGCTAAGGTACATATTCCTAATCTACACTTTACATTATTTCATTTTGATAAGCACATAGAAAAATAGAGAATAGTACATTTATATTATTATTTAAATATGTATAGCCGTGTCACTGTGTCGGTATTTATTGAAAAATGACGAATTCAGTGTCAGTATCGTGTCATATCCTGTCATGTATCCGTGCATCATAGCTTTTATCAGGACAGTACCACTGTCAGAATTTTTAAAAATTCCTCAATCTTGATCATCATCTGAAATTTTTATGGGAACATTAATAATGTGTCATGGCCATCCACAAAAATTTCGAGATTTCACTGAAATTTCATATCACCTACCTCTGAGATGTGAACCGAAAATGAAATTTCAAACCTTGGCCCTAAGAGCCTCCTAACTTGTGAGGTTGTGATGATCCCAAGTAGCAAACCATCAACCATTTCCACACATTAAAACGGGCACACCTAATAGGTAAATATTCACCAGATCTGGGATTGATGAGCCGTTTCTTTTCCTATAACCTTCCTTCTCCAACGTATTCTCACCACTCTAGTCCCTGCCTCCGCCACGCCAAACACTGAGCAATACAACAGCTGCTAATGCCGGTGCTACCCTCAGGACACCTGCACCATCTATAACCAGTGGCACCCTTGCGGCCGCACCTCATCTGAGAGATTGGTTGGGGTACTCTGCCATTAGCAAGACAACAAATATTGAGTGCAAAAAAGAGTGTTTACTAGATAGTAGAAGACTAACATTCAGTGAATAGTATTTTCCATTAAAAAATATGGTCATGACCTTATGACCTTCAGAACTCAACTAACACACCTTTACTAAAATTTAGTGCACAGCCAGAAGAGCAAGGCTACCGATTGGATTTCCCAAACACAGACTTTATATGAGCAACGCATAAGAGCAAAGCAAGTACAATAACAAAGTCTACTACTTACTCTATCTCTCATCCATATCATCTGAAGTAAGTAATAGAGCCAGCTTGTACAATAACCATATCCAAAGATTATTTAGATAGTCTCTAGATGTTGTGCAATAACTATCTCTTCTCTCTTGTACATAACTAATCTATCTTGTTTCCTGCTCTTGCATAAGAGCCCGCTCCCTTCTCTCTCCTCTTTTTTCACTCTTTCACATTGGATAAAGCTGACGAGCTAAGAGTAAGCTAAGGTGGTCTTATTGTACACACCCTAAGGCAGTTTACTTTGCCTAACTTCTGACCCCAGATTATGATGCCTATCCCAAACTCCCACTAAATTTCTAGGTGAAATACACCAAGAGCTCAAAAGGCTCTCAACTTTGTGCATAAATGTTCGTGCACAACCCAAATTCACACTAAATGGTTAAATCAAACACAGCAGGAACTCAAGAAAAGTGAAATTCAAACATAATGAACACTGCTAATACCCCTTACTGTCTGTGCCCATGCTGCACCACTTAAAAGAAGGGGAACAAAAAAGGCTTTTTCCAGTAAATCACCATTGCTGCATCAAGAGCTCTACATACATAGATAGAAAAGCTGATATATTTGATCCTGAAGCAACAATGCGTGCGTTGATGCGGCAGTATGGAATGGATAAGTAGCAGGCACTGAATTGCATAGCAAGGTGCAGGAGGCTGCGATGGGTACCTGCTTCATCCGGCCGTGGCGCTTTTGGCGGCAGAACTCGAGGTCCCGGAACCAGAGGTCGAGGTCCCCCTTGAACGTAACGGTGGCCATCCTGTAGATGTTGAGGATGCGGAGGACCCCCGCGACATCGGAGATGGACTTCTTCCAGTCGCTCTTCTTCTTCTTGGCCTTTTTTATTTGTCTTCTTTCCGTCGTCCTGAGGGGCGGCGTCGTCGTCAGTCCATCGGGGTGGCGCTTATGATGGCGCTCTTGCGTAGGTCGCGGAGCGCGTCGAGGCGGAGCTCGTAGGCGATGTAGTCGAGGAAGTCACTGCGGGCGGGAGTGTCGGCGGAGGCGGAACTCGAAGTCGCGGCGGCGGTGGACGACCTCGGTAAGCTCGGTGTGGGTGAAGAGGCCCCGGCGGACATGCGCTCGAGGCGGTACTGCACCGTGTTCGCCATGTCCGGAGAGGAGCCTCGAGCTGGCGGAGGTGGAGCGGGTTAGGAGTGCGGCGCAGAGGCAGAGGAGACGAGGGGAGGGAGAAGGAGAAGTCGCGCCTCTGGGTCTGGGCTAGGCTGGGCTGGGCTGGGCTCCTGTCGAGGTTGCTGCTGCGCCCGCGGCCCCGCGCCATAAATTAGGGCCTTCCTTTCTGGTTGCGAATGCCGTCCAGGCTTGGGATTGCAGGGGCAAAATCAAATCGGATATAGGCCGATATTACTTATTTTATATCTTAACTTTTTAAAAAAAAATTTAGAGTGGGATATTAGTAAGTTGGATATATATATATATATATATATATATATATATATATAGACAACATATCACTGTGCACCAAGTCTTTAACGTGTACACACGTACACACCAACTAACAAAAGTCACGAAAAATTCTGAAAAAAATTATAGATATACTTCATAGATTGCCCTACCTATGTATGAAATTTCAAGATCAAATTCATTATATATAGAGTTATCTAAAAGAAAATTGCGACAAGTTTAAAGAGTTTAAACGTGACTTTTGTTAATTTATACATAGGTAGAATACATCTATAGTACATTATATACAATTTTCGTGATATGATATATATATATATATATATATATATATATATATATATATATATATATATATATATATATATATATATATATATATATATATATATATATATATATATATATAGGAAAATGATTCCATACTCACAGGTGTATGTACTCCCACCTCTAATATCCGTTTAAATGATGTTGTTATACCTCTTTATCCTCTTGAATATATTCTAATATTGATTATAAGATACTCTAAAGTAAGTTCCATGAAAAATTTCATTAAAATCCACCCTTTATAGCATAATTTGTTTATATATTCCTTATACATATGGAAAATGTTATGTAGCAAAAAAATAAAGGATCTAATGAAATTTTTTAATCATGTTGTATTGGATATATATACAATTCAAAGTAGCCATGATACAAATACAAGATAAATATATAACAGTTTGGATAATAAATTGATAAAATATCATTATAGTGCATGCATATAGAAAAAATATATGTTAAATGCACACTATTATCACTTCAACACAAGTACATGGTATAAGTCCTACATTAATTAAATTTTTATTGGCTAGGACAAAAACAATGTATATAAAACCTAAAAAGTTTAAAGTGCAAAGGAATAGCAATAATTTTCCTAATTATTTCCAAATAATAATCATTTTTATAATATTAGAAAGAAATATGCAGCCAACTCGAATTCGGTGTATATGGTCCCCTACTACCTTGAATTCATAGTTTTGTACACACTGTGTGCGCATATATGTTCTATACTATCTTTAAATAGTAGCCTGGTTGTTGGACTCCGAAAAAACACTTCCGAAATCCTCTGTGTATCATGTACTAGCCTAGGAAAAAGCTAGTACACACAGTAAAAATGTTATCACAACATATTCAACACATTTTCTTAATAATCAGAGTTTACAATAAAAGCGGCAAATGCACCGAATAAATTAACACAGTGGAAGACAGAAAGAAGTAGTAGGACACGCTAAATCTGCTACAGGCAATTGACTGGGAAGCGGTTTAGTCCATCTGGTCCTTACTATTGTAGAACTCCTCCTCTGAACAGAGTAAGCAAGGGTGAGTACAAAAGTACTCCGCAAGTTACACAGTAAATGCAGTATTAATGAAGGATCACAAAGAAAGGCATAATATGGTTAATCTGAGCATAAAGCAATATTTCAAGTACAATAAGTAATTTTCAATGCGTAATTGATAAAGTAAAAATTGAGTTTTAATTCAATTTTCAACACGGGCTCCAACCCAAAGTTTCATTCCAAATTTTCACATGTAGACCCTCTTCACTTATAAACCACTTTTCTGAAAATATTTTGAAATCCAAAGTTTAGTCCGTGAAAGGCTTACTTGACATACCTATGACTGCGGACGCGACTAATCGATTAGTTTTACACTCTGCAAAAGTTGTACAATTTTACCTATAAGACTTGATTATCTCTTTTTGCTAAAAAACACACTTTCTTTGGTGTGTCGGCAGAGAAAATTATGACAAAACCCCTATAAAACTCTATTCATGAAGTCATGCCCGCTAAGGTTTCACCGCTGGTAGGGTTAAAGTCACCCAGTCTAGAAGCCCCCTTCTTGCGCCTAGTGGTAGCCTTACATCCACTATCACTTTCAATCTAATGGCAAAACTGTTTATGGTATGTCGCAGTACGGATAGCCAGGTCTGTCCCATTCCAGACTTGTGGTAGTATATAAACTCTTTACATTCAGCAACTTACAGACTAGTCCTTAATTGACTAGACCACATTTTCACTTTCATTTGAAGAACATCTTTCATAACATCGCATAGTGCACCAACACCAAGGAATAACTTTATTTTTAACATAAATCTTGGTTTAGCATAAATCTCCCAAAAGTCCTGAATTCATGTCTAAATATGTCTAAGCTATTTACTATATAGCACTAGTTAATACTACAATAATGTATCAACAAGTGATATTTTGCTCTAAGGTGACAAGGAATAAGTATTTCAAAGTCAATTGAGGTCATAACAATTAGGAGTAACTAATCATTTAAAACTGGGTTTTAAAATACATTTATAAAACTATGCATGCAATAATTTAAATCAAAATATAATTTTTAAATTCTGGGATCAACATGTTCAAAGATGTGTAACTTGCCTTGGTCATACAGTTGATGCTTGAGATCGTCGACAGCGAACCATTCCGACTCTCTGAAATCTATACGTGAAAACACCCAAAATCAAATAAAGTTCAAATAAATTCAAATAAAATACCAAACCAGCACCAAAGTAAAATTTAGAATTTTATATAAATTTAGAAAGAAAAATAGAGTAAATCAGAGTTCGAACGGGCAAAAATGGGCTCTCGGAAGAATTAAATCATAGGAAAAAAATGCACTGTAAGTACTGTAGCACCAATATTGTTCATGCAAGAAACAGAGCACAGCTCTCTGCCATTCTTCATGGCGCATGGGGATGGAGGGATCAGGAGTGGCCGGCCTGGCCCGGCCGATGGTGACGCGGCACGAAGGAGGAGCCGACGGCGACCGGAGGGAGGGACGAACAGGGCACACAGCCAGAAAAACAGGCAGTGGCCAGGAGCACTTTATCTAGCGAAAACCGGTGAATCGAAGACAAATTAGCTCAAGAGAAGTGGAAAAATGGATTGGCGTCGGAGAGAGGCACCTAGTACTCCCTTTTATATGGCAGGAGGAGGACCGGGGAGGGCGCAATCGTGGCGAGAACAGTCTGTGGGGGATTTGATCGGAAAATGGCTTTGAAAAGTTGAGGATGCAACTGGGATTGATTTGGCATTAATTTGGAAATTTTCGGTGCATGATTTACGGAGTGATTGAAGCTCAAAACTCGGTTTCATGGAGGAAGAGAGACAGTTCATCTCTCTGGATGTGCTGAAGGTCGGAGAAGCATGACAGGTGGGGTCTGGTCCCACTATCATTTTTGGAATTATTTTGTGATGAGAACAAAATTGGTTTGGTAAAAATAGTAAAAAGGCTTTAAAATCATGGAAAAATTATCAAAATACTTTGGAATATTTGTAACCCAATAAAATTATTTTCGGATTTTTTAAGCTAGCTTTTAAATGTTCTGCATAAATTCTTCATCACTGAGTCAGTTTAATCTAAAGATTTATTTCCGTATTTTTGTGATCATACTTTAGACTAGCTAATGTTCATGTTTTTACCTAAGTTTCACACGATTGCCCTCCGATGGAAGAGTCAAGGCAGCAGAGGAGTTAAGTCGGAGAGGTGGCACACAACCTTATTGAGGCAAATCGAGGTCTCAGTTTTTTCTTTTCTTTTCTTTTCTTTTTTGGCTAAAAAACAACAACTGTATGTAACTGTGTGTATCCTCTTGACGCACAATGTAGCTCGCTCGCTAGTAGTATCTCAAGGATAACTAACTAACTTGGCTGCAGCCTCGACCTCCTCCTTGTATTATAGCTGGATGAGTTACGCAAGCAAGGACGCATGCATGGATGTTAATCAAGATGCAAGTTGCTCACTCCATGAGCAAAGCAAGATGCAGATGCTACATGCATGTAGGGGTGAAAACGGAACGGAAACGGTCGGTAAATAGCTGTTCGTTTCCATTTCCGTATTTTTACGATACGGAAGCGAAATCGAAACCCGGAAGCGGATCTGATAGCGGATAGTAGCGGAAAGCGGAAATGGAGCAGAACGAGGCGGATCTGAAGCGAAAATGGAAAATTTCACAAGAATGTAGTACATGATCTATTCGAAATTACAAAGAATATCTAATTCAATTCTGGTTGATTTTGTAGCTGTTTCTTTAAGAAAACAGAAGAACACACAAGCGTTCTGCATTGTAAAATTTAAAAAGAGGTAATGCTAAGATGCACACTCCATAGCATGGATCATCGTGAGAATTGAGATATTCAGATCAGGATAACCACAGCTTGGCACAATAAAGCTAGTGACAACAGGATAACCATTTCGGTCTCAAGCAAAAGGAAGCAATCAGATATTCAGATCAGGCATCACACATTCACCAGACTGAACTTAACCGGCGGCGCAAGAGGGCATCACACATTCATCAGTTCATCACACATTCATCACACATTATTCAGATCAGGCATCACACATTCGAGAGGGCTGCGCAAGAAATGCTCACCCCGATGATCTCGCTGAACTTAACCGGCGGCTTGCTCGGCGGCGGCGGCTCGTCCTCTTCCTCCGCCACGCGACAGTCCCTCCGCCTCCCCTCCTCGGTGTCGGTGAGGCGTGACGAGCTCGACCTCGGACTCGAGCTCACGCCACGGGCTCGGAGTTCTCTGGCGTCGGCGTGGCGTCAGCAGGCGACTAGGTGGGTGGTCCGGCGAGGGAGGCGTCTGAGGAGAGGCGGCGACGAGGAGGACACCGCGAGGAGCTGGCTGCGGCGGCGAAGCGGTGGTAGAGGGCGCGGGCGCCAGCGAGGTCGGTTGGGGGCTGTGGAGAGTGGAGACGCGCTGGAGGTGTAGTCACCGCCGCCAGTCGGGACTCGGGACGGGAGAGTGGACTGGAGACTGTGTTAGGGCTGTGGGGACGCTAGGGTTAGGGCTGGCCGATTGGTGGGCCGTGCCGCCCGTGCACGTGGGCTGCTGGGCCGGCTGAATTCGGAAATTCCGGATAACTTTATACGGAATTTCCGTTCCGTTTCCGTTTCCGTCGGAACTAGCTCTCCCGTTTCCGTTTCCGTTTCCGAAAAAAAATTACCGTTTCCGTTTCCGTACCGACACTTTCCGATTCCGTTTCCGAAAAAAAGCTTCCATTTCCGTTTTTCTTCGGAACGGTCGGAAACTTTCCGTACCGTTTTCACCCCTACATGCATGTATATATGCATGCTTTCATGGCAAGACTTTAGGATTGGACAAGCTACGTACTACTTTCTTCAAGTGCGTGCTATGATTATGCCTCTACTCAACGGAAGATACACTGAAATCTGTCACGGTGTTGGCACTAATTTGGTCGAATAACTTTGCACAAATGTACGAATGAGTGGCACCCAAGTAACAAATCCTGTTGGTTCCAGGACTCATCTACTTCTACTTCAATTCTTTCTACCCTCCAACCTGTGTACTGACGGATCCGTCCGCAACCGAGCACATCATGACCAAAATTTCATTCACAATATACAGAGATGAGAACAAAGGGAGCAGCTTGAATTAATTGTTACCTTGTCAACCGCAAGCGTAAATATTTCCAAATTAATCACCATGCTTCTTAATGTGGAACCTTGTGAATGATTTTAGCTAGTTTGCGATGCGCGGCGACGAGAAGGCTTCATCAAAGTGTATGTAGGTGGAACCAGTTGATGCAGATGTATATATAGGTGGTAACTACCAAATTAAATATGAGGGAAACAACCGGAGCTGAGAAAATCCAGAAATAGATAAACACAGAGAAGTATAGTACATGATCAGAACACTCCGAGAAAGAGACATCATCCCTGTTATGAGCGCAGCTTCGTAGGAAATAGCGGTGCACCGGCTTCCGGATCAACGACCTTGTCCGTCGGCCACGCGGCGCCAGCAGGACGGAGGCGGCGACCCCAGCCGCTACCGGTAGACCAGCAGAGAGGAACGACAGAATCAGATGAGAGAGGCAACAGGTAATCTGCTGCTTGCCTTCTATTGCTTTATTGGTGGCTTTATATATAGCCAATGCTATTCCATAGGAATCCTATTAGGATTCCAATTACAAACCGACTCAGACTCTGATTCTAATACAATCCAATTCAAACTCTAGCAATTAATATAACCCAACCCTTTAACCGTTTACTTGTCTGGTTCGGTTACGACGAGTAAAGTGGTTACCGAACCTGACATCTCCCCCCTCCTCGACAAACAACTCGTCCGCGAGGTGGAAATCGGGATAGAGCTGCTGAAACTGGTGGACATGCTCCCAAGTTGCTTGAGCGGGCGGCGAATCCTTCCACTGGATGAGCACTTGGCGAAGACCACGCACCACACGCCCACGCAGCGCTTGATCGAGCACACAGTGAAACGCGGCCGTGCGCCATAGGAGGAAGAGGCGCCAATTCTTGAGGAGGTGTCCCATGAAACTTCTTAAGAAGGCCAACATGAAAAACGTCATGAATGCGAGCTCCGGCGGAAGGCGAAGGCGATAAGCAAGCGTCGATCACGAGCAACAATGCGGTATGGTCCATAGAAGCGGGAAGTGAGCTTCTCGGCGATACCAGCGGAAGAAAGCGGCCGCCAGCGAGAAATGAAGCCATACCCAATCGTCAACCTGGAACTGGACCTGACGGTGGTGTTGGTTGTAGTAAACGGCTGCCGTGGCCTGAGCTTGTAGGAGCCGATCCCTTACCTCTGAGAGGAATTCATCTCGAGCCATCATCTGTGTTTCGACGGCTGGTGACCGTGCCTCGCCTTTAACATAGGAATGGAGGGAGGACGGGTCGCGGCCGTAGACCACTCGAAACGGTGTTGTCTTCAACGATGTTTGGTAAGAAGTGTTATAGCAATACTCGGCCCATGGTAGCCGCCGAATCCTTTGTTTACGCGGTCACCGATGAAACATCTCAAATACATGGCAATGATTTTGTTGGTGACCTCGGACTGCCCATCGGACTGCGGATGATAAGCTGAAGTCATGTTGAGTTGAACGCCGGCTAATTGAAATAGTTCCTTCCAAAAGACACTCGTAAAGACCACATCCCGATCGGTGACGATGGAGGATGGTATGCCATGAAGTTTCACAATATTGTCAAAGAAAACTCGGCTCACAGATGCCGCCGTGTAAGGATGGGACAAAGGAATGAAGTGGGCGGCCTTCGAAAAACGGTCAACCACGGTTAAAATGACTGTTTTGCCGCCTGATTTAGGGAGCCCTTCAATGAAATCCATAGCAATGTCAGCCCAGACCGAATGTGGTACCTCGAGGGGTTGCAATAGACCGCCAGGATGGAGGTGGTCAGTTTTGTTGCGCTGGCAGGTGGGACAATCACGGATGAAGTCCTGAATAATCCGGCGAATCCCTGGGATGTGAAAATCAGCCCTCACCCGAGTAAGGGTCTTCTGCACCCCCTCATGGCCCACCTGATGACAGCCAGCGACAATGGTGGCGACAAAAGAAGAATCAGCTGGTACAAAAATGCGGTCCTTGTACAAAATGAGTCCATCCCGGATGGACCAAGGATCAGTGAGACGTCCGTCCTGGATGTTGGTGAGTGTCGATGCCCATGCTGGCTCGGCTGGTAAAGCACGGTGCAGATCGTCAAACATGGAGAGGGATGGTACTGTCAAGGCATGTAAAGACGCATCTGCATGGTCCCCGTCCCTGCGGGATAGTGCATCAGCCACTGTGTTCAGGCGACCCGGCCGGAATTCCACGGTGAAGTCAAATCCGACCAATTTGCTCACCCATTGATGCTGAGGTATGGTGGTCGCACGATCCAAAAGGACTTTGAGGTTTGTAGTGGTGATGCGGATGAGAAGGGTGACCCCACGTCTGAGCCGCCGATGTCTTCTTTGCTTGGACTAAGCCGATCAACTCCCGTTCGTAAGCGGCGAGCTTAATGTGACGTGCTGCAATCGGCCGGCTGTAAAAGGCAATCGGCCCAGACCCTTGATGAAGAACAGCACCAAAACCGGACCCCGACGCGTCGCATTCGATGATGAAGGAGCGGTTGAAGTCGGCGGTATAACACGGTGCGGACGTGATTACTGTTTGAGGGCACGAAGGCATGACCCGCTTCTTGATCCGAAAAGGCTTCCTTGCGAAGCAGCTTGGTAAGAGGGGCGGCGATGGCACCGAAATTGACGATAAAGCGTCGATAATATCCGGCTAATCCCAAGAAGGCGCGGACGGCCCGGACTGAACTCGGAATTGGCCATTCAGCCACTGCTGTAACTTTTTGTTGGTCCATGGCGACGCCGGCCACAGAAATCACATGGCCAAGATACTCCACCGATGATGTACCAAAGGAGCACTTGGAGCGCTTGAGAAACAAACTGTGTTGGCGTAGTGCTTGGAGGACCATGCGAATATAGATGAGATGCTCCGCCCAAGATGTCTTTGTAGATAAGAATATCATCGAAGAAGACTAGCACAAAGCAATGGAGAAAAGGTCCAAGAACATCATTCATTAATGCTTGGAATGTGGCGGAGCGTTGGACGGACCAAAAGGTAACACCAAGAACTCAAAATGGCCATGATTAGTCCGAAATGCTGTCTTGTGGATGTCCTCGGGGTGCATGCGGACCTGATGGTACCCGGAACGGAGATCCATTTTAGTGAAGAAGCGGGCTCCTTTGAGTTCATCCAATAATTCCTCAACGACGGGAATAGGAAATTTATCTTTAATGGTTGTATCGTTTAGGGCACGATAATCCACACAAAAACGCCATGTGTTATCCTTCTTTTTAACCAATAACACTGGTGATGAGAAGGCCGATGTACTGACGCGGATGATGCCCTGGCGTAGCATTTCAGTACACTGTGTTTCTAATTCATCTTTACATGGCGAGGATATCGGTATGGGCGAATCGCCTTGCTTTGCATCTGTGCGACAAGGAGATGAATCGATGGTCATATGCCCGTGAGGGTGGCAATCCTGTTGGTGGGTCAAACACCTCCTTATATTGCTGCAATAGAGTGTCGAGGAGATCGGTTGTGTCGGTAGCCCATGCGGTCATAGTGGTGGGACGATTTGTCATGCCTTGTAAGGTAACCTGATGGTCGCCATGCCAGAATGTCATGGTCAGGTGCTGAAAATCCCAAGTGATAGGGCCCAAAGTCAGGAGCCATTGGATACCGAGCACCAAGTCGACTCCTGGGATGGGCAAGGCGAAGCAATCCAGGAGAAAGGAAGTGGAGCCAATCTGTATCGGGACACTGCGACACAAGCCACTGCTCTGAAGGCGTTCTCCATTGGCTACTGTGACGCGAAGAGAATTAGAAGCAGACTCCACCTTGATTCCCTCGTGAGACACGATGTCCTCGGCGATGAAGTTATGTGTGGATCCTGAGTCGACCAATGCCATCAGCTGACGATTTCCGAGACGCACCGGAAGCCTCATGGTGCGATGTGCTTCAATCCCGGTGAGAGCCAATAGGGAGATAGACAAAGGTGCGGAATCATCATCAGCCTGGTCATCGGGGTCTGGCATAACTTCCAGGCGAAAGAGCTGGTGGCAAACATGGCCCGGAGCATACTTGTCATCACAGTTATAGTAGAGACCTTTTAGGCGGCGTTCCTCCATCTGTGCCCGAGACAGCTTGCGGATGAAACGCCCTCCGGTTGACACGGTTTCCCCCTCTTTGTTGGCGGTAAGGCGATGGCGACCCCGGATCCTGCGACGCGATCACACGTCCTGCTGCCGCGGCTTTTGGTTTTGATGTCGTTCGCGTTTCTCCGAAATCGAGAGTCGTTAGTGGCGCCACCAAACTCATGGCGATGCGAGTGCGAAATTGCCAAACCCACGGCGATAGCGATTTTTCCTTCAATCGACCACAAACATATCAATCTTCTGATCCTGTCGTAGATTGGCGCGTGGAAGTAGGGATTCAAATTCTTTCTGGTATTGGGCCACCGTGCCAGTTTGCTGAAGTTGTTTTAGCTCCAACAGATGGTTGCGATGAGTCGGAGGCCCAAATCGGAGGTTGAGGTGCTCCTTGAACTGCGTCCAGGTTGGTTCGCCTG
The DNA here is from genome assembly GCA_036346375.1 of Guadua angustifolia. Lineage (NCBI taxonomy): Eukaryota > Viridiplantae > Streptophyta > Magnoliopsida > Poales > Poaceae > Guadua > Guadua angustifolia. The sequence continues at coordinate 280,775 of JAYEVE010000597.1, forward strand.
ATTCTTCTTCCTGAAGAACGTACCACTGTTGCGCCTCGCCTCGGAGATGATATGCTGCCGTGCGAACCTTCTCTTGCTCTGGGGTATACTGGCCTTTGAAGAAGAGCTCGCATGTGTTCAGCCAGTAGATCGGGTCATCTCCTCCTTCGTATATGGGGAATTCCCAGCGGTGGGGTTTCGGCGGCCTTCCTTCGGGCCGGGCGCCACGCCCGTCTGTTGTTGTCGATGAGCCGACCGCATCCACCAGTACCGCCACCGCTACCAGGGCGCAGGATTGGGAACCCCGAATTGGCCGGCGGCGGCTAGGCTCCGCGGCGGCGGCGGCGGCGTGGGTGGTCTCCCTGAGTTTTGTTGGCGGATGTTCTTCCCTATTCTTCTGCTGGGCGATGATGTCGTCGAATTTGGAAATTCGAGAATCATGCCGATCGATCTTGTATTCACCGTGGTGATGGCCTTGAAATATTTGTCTTGAACCATTGATATCTCTTCGAGTTTGTTGAGGACGTTCTGAAGCATCGTCTTGATCGTGTGGTCTTCAGGATGTTCACCTTCGCCGTTGGCCATGATGTCTGCGGCGAGTTGCTCTGATACCAAGATGTTATGAGCGCAACCGTAGGAAATAGCGGTGCAAACTTCCGGATCAACGACCTCGTCCAATCGACCCTGGCGCCCCAAGAAGGCGGAGGCGCGACCCGGCCGCTACCGTGAGACCAGCCGAGAGAAGGCAGCGAATCAGATGAGAGAGGCAACAGTGTCTGCGCTTGCCTTCTATTGCTTTATTGGTGGCTTTATATATAGCCAATGCTATTCCATAGGAATCCTATTAGGATTCAATTACAAACCGACTCAGACTCTGATTCTAATACAATCCAATTCAAACTCTAGCAATTAATATAACCCGACCCTTTAACCATTTACTTGTCTGGTTCGGTTACGACGAGTAAAGTGGTTACCGAACCTGACAATCCCGTTCTTGCAAATATTGATCCTTGTCACAGCCATGACCTGCACAAAGATATATATTGTCCGATAAGGCAATTTGCCTAGATAAGTTAATTGTGCGTAGTTTAGTAGTTACTGGTAGATTTTTCATGTTTTAGGGCTAAGTTTCACATATAAATTTCATGAGGTTTCATACTGTTTCATCCAGATATGCAAACCCTGTGAAACACGCTTGATTTTTTGAATATTTGATGAATCTCATGAAACTCATATGAAACTGGTTTTCATTTCTGCCCTCTATGCGGATCGGACCCTGAATCTACAGCGCACCTTCTGCTCTCTTGCCCTTACGCCAAATAGGTTTGGAGGAAGGTCTTCCAGCGGATCGGTTCGAATTCCATCATCCCTTAGGCAAGTCTTTCGCCTTCATCCTGGTGGCAGCAAATTCGGCAAGCAGCACCAAGCAACATACGTAAACAAGTGGATGCCATTGTAATATACACCTGCTGGAATCTGTGGAAGGAAAGAAATGCCAGAAATTTCATCAATGAATACCAACCCTTCATCTCGGTTTTCAGCCGAATTGTCCAGGATGTTCATACGACAAGAGTAGCGATGCGACAGGCACCCCGTCAAAATGGTGAATACCAGCTTTAGGAGTTTCAGGTATGTGAAAATTAGGCAGCACTCTTCTAGGCGCACGCTCAGGGGAGATTCAAAGTCCACGAGAGTCCCTGATTGTCTTTCCGGGCTTCCGGGCTAGACACTCAACTGTCTCGCCTCTCTTGTGTTAGGCATTCCCCTTTGTAGTTGTTAGTTATTTCAGAGCCTCCAAGATTTGCGACCTACATAGATTAGGGGTCGGCCGGTAGTAGCTTGTTATGTATCTTTTCTGTCTCCTGTCTTGTCAGTTTCAGTCGGGTTCTTGTCTATCTTTCTCGTTTAGGTGTAATATGCTTTCTTTTTCAATAGATGGCAGAGCTGATAGCATCTAGGCCCCCTTAAAGTTTATCATATTTTATTAAATAAGTTTTGGTGATGATGACCGAATTAATAATTCTTCCTTTCACAAAGAGCATGAACTGAAATCATGGAAGGAACAAGTGGACAAACAAGATTAAGGTATTTTATTTCTAGTTTATGACTTGGGAGTTGATTCAAATCAAATAACTAGGACAATTTTAGTTGGTTGTGTACTATAAAGAGGATTTTGCACAAGTGGGTAGCTTGGTTCATAAGGCTAAAGACATGTCTAGAATGCTTGGAGTTAAAAATCTTAGTTCTTTTGAAACCTTGAATCAAAACCCAAAATAGCTCACTTTGTCTTGTGGTGATATTAGGTTTCATTCTTCCAAGTCTGTCACACTCGAGCCAAAGTTTTGATCTCAACCAATAATTCAATCTGTCCAACATCTGAGTTCTTCATATTCTATTCATCATCAAAATCCATTGGTTTTCATAGGATCAAAACTCTTATTCATATTTACTTTTAATCCGTAGTGAAAACCTCTTCAAAATTTCAGTGAACCTAGTTTGCACATCTAAGACGGACAAAGATTTTTGTCCGCCATACACTTACGTTCGTCTGATCAGACTTCCTTAGTTGCCCATCTATGACGGACAAAACTTTTCTATCCGTCATACACGTGCATTCTCAAACCCGAAGTTTTGTCCGGCATACACTCATGTTTCTAAGCAAATCTGTCAGACCAAACTTAGGTGTTCCTTCTTTGAAATCATAAACAAAGATATTATCGATGATCGGAACCGCCAACCGCAGAAATGAAATGGGGATTAGTGAGACTCGGGACCCGGCGAGCTTAGCTCAACGAAGGGGCGAAATCGGCGTCTTTGGAGGTCGGCGGCGACAACGGCGTGAGGCGAGGTTTATCTTGGTTCGAGCCCCTATGAAGGTAATAGCTCTACTCCGATCGCCTTTTGGCGATGATCTTTGCTATTCTCGTGTACAAAGGTGGATTACAGCTCAAGTTCTACAATGGCGATGTCTAGTGCTCGAGCTTCAGTGTCCTTGTCTCTCCTGTCAGGTTGTTCATCTTTCGCCTTATACCTTCCCTGCCTGCAACGGACGGGAGAGATTCCCGGGTAGTGGTCTTCATACGCATTGATGGCTGCGATAGCTTATCTGGACATGCCGCGACGCGCTGAAAGCGACCCACGATCCCCGTCTTGATAAGCCGAGAAATGCGCACATTCCGGATCAAGGGGCCGTCGGCGAAACCGACCCGAGCTCGAGGTCGTGCGGGACCCGAGCTCGAGGCCGTACGCTCTCTAGGTCGCACAACTCAAGTCGATTCAGGTCGTGGTCGAGGCCTCCTGAGCGAGGAGCCCGATTGGCCGTCTGTTGGCGACCGCCAAGGGTCGCCCAGTCCCCGTCAGCTAGCCCCCAAGGCTCAAGGTCGAAAAGGACACCTGGGACGACCTCGAGCCTCCTTTCGCAGACACTGGGGACAAGCTTCCGTAGGTCTCGAACTCTTGGCCGAGGTCGGGCGGAGATCACAAAGTGAAACCTTCGGCTTCGACACCTGGCGACCTTTGATCTTCACGATGATGGTACGGACGTGAACGGCCGGCGGACACCTGTGGCACCTCGAGTCCGCGGCCCAGGCCTTAAATTTGCCTGTCAAATCATGGCTGGCACGCCTTTTGAGACGCCGTGGGCTGGTTTTGGCGACGACGCAGCGTATAAACCCGAGCCCACAATAACTGTTGAGGAAGAACTCCCGATCCTGCGCTCCTTCTCTTCTAAGCCTCCTTGCCCGAGCTAGACTCTCTTCCTGACCAAACTCGCCACGATCGCCATGGCCAAGCTGGGGAGGAGCACAATGTCGCTAGCGAGGATGAAGGAACTCGAAACCCTGGGGTTGTTGGACCCGGTAACATGGCGGTTGCCGGGTGGCGAGACCGAGCTGCACCCCAGGGACGACGAGATCGTCTGCACCGAGCATCATGCTCTCTTCGGTCTACGGACCCCGAAGAGCGAGTTCATGGCGGTAGTTCTCTCCAGCTGCGAGATCGAACTCATTAAGCTGGTGCCGAACTCCATTCTTCTTCTCTCCATCTTCTCCCATCTGTGCGAGGGGTTCCTAGGAATCCTCCCCCCCCCTCGCTCTTCTTCCGTTACTTCAGCCTCTTCCGCTCCGGGAAGGACCCCGTGGTTGGATGCCTTTATTTCCGGTTGTGGACGGGGATCAAGTGGTCCTTCCCCAAGATCCAAGCTCGGGACTCCCTCGGCCCATGGTCCGAGCGGTGGTTCTACCTGAAGAAGGGGGAAGACGGTGCGTTGTCGTACGAGGGGGCTCCCGTCACCGGGAAGAAGGAGACCCTGGAGGCAGATGACCTCGAGGTCGATAAGGAGGCCATCGCCGTCATACACATCTGCGCCACGCGCGGCCTCACCGGGCAGGCAATCGCCAACGATTTCCTGCGGAACCGGGTGTCCCCTCTGTGAAGGAGGGTGCACCCGTTCTTCGAGATCAGAGGGCGCGACCACCCGACCCGTGAGGGCACATGTAGTAAGCCTTCTCGCCTTGAAGCTTTGCTCGAGCCCGACCTTCGTTCCTCTTTGATGGTCGTTTCCCTTGCAGCGCCGAAGGAGTTCTGGATCACCGCCAGGATGAACGAGATGTTCGGGAAGGGGGCGCATGACTACATCATCGGCGACCCCATCCCGAAGAATGTGCTCCGCCGGAAGGCCGAGGTAAGCCATCCCGACCAAGCCCTTAATCCGAATGTCCATGGCCCCTCCTTGAACCTTGCAAGCCTGCAGGACCACCAAGAGCTGTTCGAGATAGCCAGGAGGATGCTCCCGCTGCCCGGCGGGGGCAAAAGCAAGAAGGGGAAAAAGAGACCCCCCCCAGCCGAAGCAAGCCACCAAGAGGCGAAGAAACCCCACGTCGAGTGGGGCGATCGCACCATGGTATGGATTCCCATGGTTGAGCCCCCGAGCCCGTGCTCGTGTTTTCTTGTGGCTTGACATGCTCTTGCCTTTGCAGCAGCAGAGCGCGGTGGCCGCTGCCAGGACCTTGAGTCCTCAGCCAGCCCAGGGATCCCAAGCTCGGGGTCCCGGGACCGCCGCCACGGATGACGGAACAGCGCGCTGAGCCCAGGGGGCCAGTCGCGGGGCCTGAAAGTGCCCCATTGGCTTCGGGGCACCAGGAGCTTCGCCAACCCTCAGCAAGGCGGAGGTTGACGACCCAGGTAAGCTTTCAGCTTCTTAGTTTGCTCCGCCCTCTTCACGTCTTTCTAGCTTAGTGTCTGTTCTTGATCGCAGACCTTGAGCACCCGAGCTCAAAGCTTGCCCGTTTTGACAATGGCTGTTGTCCAGGGCGAGCTCGAGTCCGAGGAGGAGGAGGAGGATGCCTACGTCCTGGCTCCGCGCCGACCCTCGAGCCAGGCGCGCACTCCGTCGGGGGCCCCGAACTGGGCCCCAATCGGCGAGTTCGACCAAGGGCTCGACGACCCGGTCGAGGAAGAGGTCCAGCCCGCGACCAGCGAGGACTTCGACACCGGCGAGGCGGGCACCGTCGCTGTCGCTGACCCTCTCGAGGTTGACGCGGAGGAAGGCACCCAGAGTGCCTTGGTCGCAGCCGCGGAGACGCCCCAGGCTCGCCCAACCACGGTTGCTTCGGGTGTCGAGGTCGTGGCTCCACCGGCCACCGAAGATGGCCACGCCGCGGAAGCTCCTCAGGCCTGCCCGACCGCGGTTGTGTCGGGCGCTGAGGTCGTGGCACCCCAAGCCACGGAGGTTGACCGCGCTGCGGGAGATTGCGCGGTGAACCCGGCCACCGCTCCCTCAGTGCCGGAGGCGAGCGGAGCCCTGACCACGGAGGTCGGGACCAATGTCGCTGTCGCGCCCGCCCCTGTCGGTGAGTTGAACCCACCGGGAGAGGCGGCGGAACACCAGGTTGCCACCGGCGCGGAGACTGAAGGTCTTGGCCCAAGCGCGCCGGTGGTGGTCGTGGTCGGCTCCGGCCCAGGAGCGCCGGGTGGCGAGCACGAAGAGATCTCCTGTGCACGCATTGACGAGCACGAAGAGTTCACCCGTGCACGCCTTGAGAACCGTCTTCGTGAAGTAAGGACCCCCTCGCGTACCTTGCAGCATGTTAGCTCGAGTTCCCCTGTTTCTTTTCTTATTTGGACCACCTTACCTGTCATGAAGGCGATTGGCAACGTCTCCCAAGGGCTGCAAGGCCTTCAGGAGCACGCCGACATGCTAAAGGGCCTCATGAACGTGGTGGAGGCGCGGGAGGTCGAGCGCTTCAAGTTCATCGAGACCTTGGAGGTCGAGCAGGAGGAGCTCGAGCAGAGGGCCAGAGAGCTCGACGACCTGCGCCAGGCGATGAAGGCACAGGAGGTCGCCCATGCGGCCGAGCTCGAGCAAGTCAGAGCCACCGAGCGCGACCATGGCTACAAGGCCGTGGAGCAAGAGTGCGCGTGGTCGGCCAAGGCGCTTGAGACCGAGCGGGCCAAGGCGGAAGCGCTAGTGAAGGGTGCCGCGGAGCAAGCGTCTTCTTCGGCGAAGGCGTCCCCCGAGCTCGAGGCCAAGGTCTCAAAGCTCGAAGAGAAGCTTGGGCGCGCTAGCAAAGCAACGAAGAGCGCATTGGCCCAACTCCAGGACGAACGGCGCCGAGCTGTGGACGCCTCCAAGGAAGCCCTCCAGTACCAGAGTGAGCTATCGACCTTGAGGGCCAAGGTCGTCGAGCTCGAGCAGGAGAAGCTTGCCCGCGAGATGGCCGATCTGTAGATAGGTCTAAGCCAGTCGACCTGTAAAAAACACTTAAAGCAAGATGTTCTAATAGAGTTACATTTCTTTTGGGGGACAACGAACTTTTTTATTTCAAATTTGTTAGTCGAGGATGTTTGGAGTACGCCCCTTTCGCCTTTAGTCATGCATCCTAGGTCGTTTGCCGATGGTATGTCCCCATCCAGCCCCCGTTGCGTCCAAGGTCGAGCAATGCCGGCCTTGGGCACAAAATTTGGACTCTAGCAAACGACTACGACCTGTAGAGTTGAGGAAAGGTCCACAGGGGGAGTAAACGTGACAAAAGCAAGCTCGATAGTGAGATGGTCACTCCCAGACTAATGTTCAAATCCCGACCACGACCTCGCACACTGCCCAATGGTCAAAACTGCGAGGCTTTCAGTTCTATCCTGAGCACAGGGAGGAGCTGGATTGCGAAGAGATTAAACTACGTTTAGCTCGACCATCGGGACCCGAATATGCAAATCCGGACCCTCGTGTATCTTGCACTAGTCGAGGATCACGCTAGTGCACACAGCTCAACATTAGTGAATATCATAATCATACACAACGTAAATAAGATAAAGACATAATATATTAAATATTAGCGGTTGTATGACCTTATGGTCAACTTACTTAGCAATGCCTCACAAGGTGAATAACAAATTGAGCTGCGGCGGAATGAATACGTAGATAACCCCTCGGTATACCACAGTAAGCCCGACAAGGCTCGCACCCTAAACATTCATCCCTTCATGGTACTCCTTCTTGAGAGCGATGATTTTTGTAGGCAAGGGTGAGTACACCAACACGTACTCAACAAGTTGTGCCTGTAATGCAATTCTATCATAGCTATATGCAAGGCTTATTCAAGGAATGGCTAAGTGGTTCTTAAGCGATGGCGGTATTTTCAAACATAAGCGATATGTAGATTGAAAAGACGATAAAACAAATAATAACAAGTAAATAGATTCATGATTCGCAAATAAACCCAAGTTCTTCATCCTAAATCAAGTTCCATTATCCACATGGCATCCCGCCATCCCATCCGATTGTTTATTTTAATTAATTACCCTTAGTTGACCAAGGCAAGACTAACCAAAAACCAAATCGACCGCCTAATTGCCACTCTTGGCCCACCAAATGCGAGCCAATTGCCACTCTTGGCCCACAAAACCAAATCGATCGCCTAATTGCCACTCTTGGCCCATTAAAACCAAATCGACAGCCTAATTGCCACTCTTGGCCCAAAAACCAAATCGACCGCCAATTGCCACTCTTGGCCCACAGAAACAATCTTGCCACTTGCCTCGGTTTAAATCATTTTCCCACCCCAATTGATTACCAAACACCACGTGCTCTTCACAAATCAACATCGTTCTATGACTCATTGTCACAACAACTCAATCTCTTTGTGCGACCACACATGGCCCTAAATTATTATCATAGTTCCATATTCCATTAGTCAAGATTAATAAACAATATTCCAAGAGCATGTGATGACGTGGCATGGCTAAGCATCTCTAATTCTCTAACCACCCATGTTGATTTTCTATTAACCAACTATAGTTAACCAACCTAGGGTGACAATGAAGCATGGCATACAAATAACAAGGTAGGGTGTAATTCAATGGGTACGATAGCTAATCCCAAACTATTGTTGAAAACATTTATACACATAAAATAACAAGTGATAAAGTAAATCAAAATAGCATGCAATCTAGTTTATGGGTGCAACATGATCAAAGCACAACTTGCCTTGCTTAAGCTCCTGGTATTGCTCCGAAGATTGCTCTTGAAATAATAATCCTTCTTCTGACACCTCGCTCAACTCAACGTCTACGCGAATCGAGAGAAATAGCAAATAAACACCAAGAACAAATAGCAAATGAACTCGAAGATTCAAATAAAATCCACCATTGGAAAGATCTCAATCTTACAAATTCTTCGAAATTCGAATTACCCAAATCGGAGTTAAAATGCAAAAGATATAGCATTTAGAAGTTTTGAAAATAAACTAAACTCTAGATCTTTCCGAATTATTTTTATAAAGAAAATCCAAATTTTCCGGCCCCGGCTTGTACGGACAAAACGTGGCGAAATCTAGACTGATGAACTCAATCTAACGGTTACGGGTAAATCTTCTACGTGGCCTAATATCAACTGTCCGACTTAAATCCAATGATTGATATTTAATCTAAGACGCTTACCGATTCGAAACGTTACGACTTAATCCCGATCGCTTGATGAAGATCCGACGGTTGATGAAACTCCCGATCGGCGATGAAGTGACAGCAACTTGAATTCACCGGAGACGAAGATGACGACCTCGACGACAACTCGGCAGCGCGCGCTCGAAAATCTCCTGGCGCTGCTGTTCTCTCGCGCGATTCCTCGGACGACGGCACTCACGATTTTGCTGTCGCTCGATTTCTTGGCGACGCCACGCGCTGCTTGGCGAACTCCTCCGATCGCCACACGACTCGCTCGCGCCTTTTTTTTCTCCGGCTGCTCGGTTCTAGCGACGCCAGCATGCTCGGTTAAATAGCCGGCGCACGCGTGTCCTACTCCCGCCCGAACTGTCTCCGTGTCGACTTCGGCGTCGCCGCTTACAGGCCAGCTGTTCTTTTTTTTCCCGCGCGCTTGGACTTCCGAGTCTTCGATCGCTTCGGCGCCAGCACGAGCACTTTGAACCAGCTACGTGTCCCTTCGCCTGGAAGAAGTTCCGAGCCGACGAAGACTTGGCGCGAGTCCTTTTCCCGCTCGACGCGTCGACTAATTCGGCGCCAGCGCTTCTTCGATCGTCAACACGCCGCGACTCTTTTTCTTCGCTCGATTCCTGACGACGGCGCGTGGCTCCTTGATGCGTTCCCGTGACAGCGCGACGTGAGAATAACTAGCAACTCGGGACGAGTTTTTGGAGGGACGCCCGGCTCCCCTTTTATACCCAGCCACGCACGCAACTAAGGAAAGTCTTCGGCGGTGGCGAGCAGGACTCGATGACGGCAGCGCAACGGACTCGATTTGGACACAACGACCGGCGTCCATCAGTTCAAGATCTGGCGGCCAGAAAAATTCAGAGTTTCCTAATATACGCTCGTGATGAAAGCTGTTGGATTTTAATCCAATGGTCCGCAAGAATTTCCTTTTAGAACCAACCAGTCTGCACAGTAACTGGGCCAAGCCCAACACTGTTCACTTTAGATTTTTCTGGCTTTTTGATTTAATTAAATTCAGTAAATGGTTTTGATTTATTTAAAGCGATAAAAATACTCTAAAAATTCCCAGAAAAATCTCAAAAATATTTTGAGCCATTCTGGACTTAAATAAAATATTTTCTCAAAAACTTTATTTTGCAAAATTGTTTTTTTATTATATAATTATTTCTTGACAAAGACCATGTATTTTTAACTCAAAAGAATTTAAATAGATCTCAGAAAATCCAATAAAAATACAGAGAAACCATAAAATCATAAAACGCAATTTAATTAATTAAGAAATCAAAATTTGGGATGTTACAAACCTCCCCCCCTTAACGGAATCTCGACCCCGAGATTCAGGGCTGGCTAGAGAATAGGTTCGGAAATTCTGCCTTCAAATCTCTTTCACCTGCCTAGGTTATTTCGTCTCTGAATAATTGCTCTACTGAACTCTACATACGACAAACATTTATCCCAAGACATGGCGTAAGCTAACGCACAAGCCCTCAATATGACTTCCAGGATTCGATTAACTCTTTCTGTCCGACTATCGTCTGCTGGATGATAAGCTGTCTTCGCAATTCAAGCAAGTTCCCCTTTACTTCATGCAACTTATTCTAAACCTCAAGATAAATTGGATACCTTTATCGACACAGCTTCTTGAGAACCTTATGTAGTCACTCAATCCCTGACATATACAGGTCTGCCAAATGATCTTTTGACTACATAGCCTTCAGCGGTATGGAATGAGCAACTCCGATCAATTAATCAATAATGATTCCTCCGAATTTATACCTTTTAGGGTCCATTTACACTAGGGATCATTTTAATGATTTGCCTCCTATAGGAATCTATAATGTTTTGCAATGAACCTTTAGATCTCTAATGCGTTGCCTTTATTATATATATATTTTTTTTTCACATCACATTGAGTATCATAACCAATAGTTTCGCCCTTCACCTTAGGTCACCAAAACCTTTCCTTAAATTATTGATTCTCTTTGACACTTCCTGGGTATATTGAATACTTAGAATTATGAGTTTTCTCAAGTATCAATTTCTTAGGATCTTCCTATCCGGCACACTGGTTCAGCATTAAATCCTTATGATATCTTAATCACTCAAATTTCTACTTTTTGGCTACGCCTTCTTCTTTCCTTAATTTGATTTTGTACTTCATCTACCTTCGAACTTCTTATGTTCTGATCTTCTAATGTTGGTTCTATTTCCAAGGCAACTATGAAGCGTTGTGGGAAATCTTTAATTTCAACTTCTTAGATTCTTTACATACACGTTAGCGCTTATTATCAACATATTACCTCGTAACTCAAGCGTCGATTACCACCTTAGCCTTCTTGAAATGCCTATGGATTTCGACACTAAAATCTTTGATCCTTTCCAGCCATTATCTTCGTTCTATATTAAGGTTGGACCGAGTAAATATATTTAGATTCTTAAGGCTCAGATTTATTTTCGATGAGATAGTGACACCATTTTTCTGCGCGTACTACAACGACTAACTCCAAGTCTTATGTAGGGTAGTCTCAGCTGCCTCATCGTTTATGCAACAACGTCAGTTCATTTCTCCGATTATGTCTAGAAGCATCATCCTTATATATTAAAACTACTCCGCACCGCTAGTAATACTAACGCATGCCTTAATGGTAACCGCTCCTTCAACTTCCGAAACTCTTTTTGTTACTCTGGTGTCCATGCATCTCTTTCTCCTTAACAATCGTACAAAAGGTCTAGCTATTGTCGAAAAACCTTCCTATGAACCAGTGGTATTATCTTACCATTTCTAGAACCTTAAATCTAGGTAACGTACTTTGGTTGCTTCCTATGTAACACCACTTCTACCTCACTTGGTTCAATAATAACTCCTTTAGCAGTCTTTATATGACTAAGGATTTCGACCATTTCACTTCCGGAATTTACACTAGCATATGACTACTACTCTTGTAATCTTTCTAAATCAATCTAACATGTTCTGCATGATCCTCTCTTGTCTTAGGGTATACTAGATTGTCATCAACCATGAATTTATCAATTACTCCATAAATATCTTACTTATCATGTTCATTAGATATGCGGGGCATCGGTCAATTCAGGAAATTTTAACCAAAACTCATATCGTTTATGTAGAGAGCGCAATCTTAGAAACATCTTTTCCCTGATTCCTAATTTATGATAGCCTAAGCGAAATTTTGTCCCAAAGAAATTCCAATTCTCTTCTAAACTGTCCAATCATGTTGTCGATTCTGATATTGGATACTTGTTTTTGACCCTTTCTTTTTTTTAAAGCATGATTCATTGCACTTTTCCGAGCTTCTATTTTCCTTTTTGTTAACCACAATAACGCACTAAGTTTTCCCAAAACTCTTCTTAGTAATTCTTCGTCATGCCTTTCCATTCTCCATTAATTTATTAGAAACATTTGACATTGTTTTTTTTCACTATTGGGTTGTATCAGGCACTAATTCGCTCACGATCTTGATCTTCTGATATGACTGCATGTTAGACAAATTCTTAGGAAATATATCAAGGTTTTCTCTAACAGCTGGTGCATCTTCTAGTTGGCAAATTCCACTCTGTTATCCATCAGCTGGCTAATCTCAACTGTCATCACTCTGAGAGCATTGTCGCTAGGGCTTTGATTAGGGATAGAGTTGGAATTAACTTGAACTAACGCGATGGCTTCTTTTGCAACTAGAGCAATTTATCGCATGCTCGTTAGCGGTATGTCCTATTTTGCACGATTCTCTAAATTGTTTGACAGCCCTCCCTAGAACAATGTCTAGATTTCGAACAAGGTGCAGGGGTAGCGTTCTTTTCTGAATTCACTTTGACCATACCATTCCTGGGAGTTTCCATTGGGTTGATTTCCATTTTCTCTGGCTCTATTGCTATCACTACTCTGAACTATCTGCTTGATTACCTTAAAGGGGTTAGGAGGGAGACAAAATAGCATAGGTAAGAAGCAAGAATCCTAATTCAGGGAAGATAGGTTTAACCCAATAACTTTAAGCAATCAATATTAATAACTTGGTATGGTTGCTTATATAAGCCTAAAAGCTTTGCAACGCATACTGCATACTCAGCAATCAATAAGAACCAATTCATCCTATACACACAAAACTACCGTCTACATGGGCGACACTTCTATCTTAGGAGACGCGATTCCCACACATGAGTCTCAACTGGCTACTTGAAGTACTGAGTCTTCTTGCTCTTGATTCACTTTGTTGATCCGCTCTTCCGTGAGCTTGATGATTCTCTCCCTCTTGGTCGGTATGGTAATAGCAGGCACTTGATGACATTTCCTAATGTGTGGTATATCGTTTTCTACTCAGGATAATTCAGATAAGAATTTAACTCAATTCGGAAGAGGTAAGAGTAAGAGACTTCAGCAAGGGACAAGAAAGAATTTTTGGTAAGGACAGAAGTAGAAGAATGAGATAAGTCAAGAACATATTATTCTTCTGGGTTAGGTCTTTTAATTTAGAAAATAATTTTGAAGGACCTATAGAGGCGACCAACTATCTAGGGCAAGACCTACGGTCGGTATGGCTCGATACCACTTTTGTCGGGACGAATATGCAAATCCGGACCCTCTGTGTATCTTGCACTAGTCGAGGATCACGCTAGTGCACTGAGGCTCAACATTAGTGAATATCATAATCATACACAACGTAAATAAGATAAAGACATAATATATTAAATATTAGCGGTTGTATGACCTTATGGTCAACTTACTTAGCAATGCCTCACAAGGCTGAATAACAAATTGAGCTGCACGGAATGAATCGTAGATAACCCTCGGTATACCACGAACAAGCTGACAAGGCTCGCACCTAAATATTCGTCCCTTCATGGTACTCCTTCTTCAAAGACTTGATGATTTTTGTAGGCAAGGGTGAGTACACCAACACGTACTCAATAAGTTGTGCAGAATGCAATTCTATCATAGCTATATGCAAGGCTTATTCCAAGGAATGGCTAAGTGGTTCTTAAGCAGTAAGCAGTATTTTCAAACATAAGCGATATGTAGATTGAAAAGACAGTAAAACAAATAATAACAAGTAAATAGATTCAGTGATTCGCAAATAAACCCAAGTTCTTCATCCTAAATCAAGTTCCATTATCCACATGGCATCCCGCCATCCCATCCAGTTGTTTATTTTAATTAATTACCCTTAGTTGACCAAGGCAAGACTAACCAAAAACCAAATGCGACCGCCCAATTGCCACTCTTGGCCCACCAAAACCAAATGCGACCGCCCAATTGCCACTCTTGGCACACCAGAAACAATCTTGCCACTTGCCTCAGTTTAAATCATTTTTCCCACCCAGTTGATTACCAAACACCACGTGCTCTTCACAAATCAACATCGTTCGTGACTCATTGTCACAACAACTCAATCTCTTTGTGCGACCACACATGGCCCACAAATTATTATCATAGTTCCATATTCCATTAGTCAAGATTAATAAACAATATTCCAAGAGCATGTGATGACGTGGCATGGCTAAGCATCTCTAATTCTCTAACCACCCATGTTGATTTTCTATTAACCAACTATAGTTAACCAACCTAGGGTGACAATGAAGCATGGCATACAAATAACAAGGTAGGGTGTAATTCAATGGAGTGCGATAGCTAATCCCAAACTATTGTTGAAAACATTTATACACATAAAATAACAAGTGATAAAGTAAATCAAAATAGCATGCAATCTAGTTTATGGGTGCAACATGATCAAAGCACAACTTGCCTTGCTTAAGCTCACGGTATTGCTCAGAAGATTGCTCTTGAAATAATAATCCTTCTTTCGACACCTCGCTCAACTCAACGTCTCACGCGAATCGAGAGAAATAGCAAATAAACACCAAGAACAAATAGCAAATGAACTCGAAGATTCAAATAAAATCCACCATTGGAAAGATCTCAATCTTACAAATTCTTGAAATTGAATTACCCAAATCGGAGTTAAAATGCAAAAGATATAGCATTTAGAAGTTTTGAAAATAAACTAAACTCTAGATCTTTCCGAATTATTTTTATAAAGAAAATCCAAATTTTCTGGCCCCGGCTTGTACGGACAAAACGTGGCGAAATCTAGTGATGAACTCAATCTAGCAGTTCACGGGTAAATCTTCTCGTGGCCTAATATCAACTGTCGACTTAAATCCAATGATTGATATTTAATCTAAGGCGCTATCGATTCAAAGCGTTACGACTTAATCCCGATCGCTGATGAAGATCCGGCGGTTGTGAAACTCCCGATCGGCGATGAAGTGACGACAACTTGAATTCACCGGAGGCGAAGATGGCGACCTCGGCGACAACTCGGCGTATGCGCTCGAAAATCTCTGGCGCTGCTTTGTTCTCTCGCGCAATTCCTCGGACGGCGGCACTCACGATTTTTTGTCGCTCGATTTCTTAGCGGCGCCACCGCCGCTTGGCGAACTCCTCCGATCGCCACAAGACTTCGCTTCGCGCTTTTTTTTTCTCCGGCTGCTCGGTTCTAGCGACGCCGGCATGCTTTCGGTTAAATAGCGGCGCGCGCGTGTCCTACTCCCGCCGCTTGTCTCGTGTCGACTTGGCGTCGCGCTCTGAGCGGTTGTTTTTTTTTTTTCAGCGCTTGACTTCCGAAGTCTTGATCGCTTGGCGCCAAAGACGAGCACTTTGAACCAGCTCGTGTCCGCCGCTGGAAGAAGTTCCGAGCCGACGAAGACTTGGCGCGAGTCCTTTTCCTTCGACGCGTCGGCGAATTCAGCGCCAGGCGCTTCTTCGATCGTCAACACGCGCGACTCTTTTCTTCGCTCGATTCGACGGCGGCGGCGTGGCTCCTTGATGCGTTCCGTGGCAGTAGCGACGTGAGAATAACTAGCAACTTCGGGGCGAGTTTTGGAGGACGCTTGGCTCCTTTTATACCCAACCACGCCGCAACTAAGGAAAGTCTTGGCGGTGGCGGCGGACTTCGATAATGCAACGGCGCCGCGGACTCGATTTGGACACAACGACCGGTGTCCATCGGTTCAAGATCTGGCGGCGAGAAAAATTGAGTTTCCTAATATCGCTCGTGATGAAAGTGTTGGATTTTAATCAGCGGTCGGACAAATTTCCTTTTAGAACCAACGATCGGCACGATGAATCGGGCCAAGCCCAACTTCTTGTTCACTTTAGATTTTTACGGCTTTTTATTTAATTAAATTTAGTAAATGGTTTTGATTTATTTAAGCGATAAAATACTCTAAAATTCCCAGAAAAATCTCAAAAATATTTTGAGCCATTCGGACTTAAATAAAATATTTTCTCAAAAACTTTATTTTGCAAAATTGTTTTTTATTATATAATTATTTCTTGACAAAGACCATGTATTTTTCACTCAAAAGAATTTAAATAGATCTCAGAAAATCCAATAAAAATACAGAGAAACCATAAAATCATAAAACACAATTTAATTAATTAGGAAATCAAAAATTTGGGATGTTACAACCACTGGGGGTGAACGTTAAGCTCGCGACGCTCAGACCAAGAGCGAGCATGCTTTGCGCGAAGGTCGTATTCGAAGAAGTCTCGGACAAATAATGACAGTGCAGTCACAAATGAAGAAAAGATATAAAGGGCGAGAATTGAAAAACAGCTTTATTGAAATTTAAGGTATAGGGATTACACATAAAACTTCCGAAGCTGATCTATATTCCACGAGCTAGAGAGCTCTCTGCCATCGGGCATTGCTAGCCGGTAAGCCCCCGTGCGATCTATTGAAACAACTCTATAGGGGCCCTCCCACCGTGGGGATAACTTGTTGGTGTTGGGCGAGCCCTGAATTAGTCTTAGGGCAAGGTCCCCAACAAGGAGCTCCTAGGTCGTCACCGATCGAGACGCATGTCTCGAAGAGCTTGCAAGTAGTCGTTGATCGTGGCGATTGCCGCGACATCTTACTTCTTCTCGCAAGGGTAAGGTCGAGGGACCTCGTGCTCGAAGTCGACTTGGTCGACCAAGGCGACTCTGGCGAGCCAACAGTAACCTCGGGAGGCGGGGCGGCCCGATCTGAACACGAGTGGAAGGAGTGGACCACATGGTTCGGTGACCGTGGTGCGAATAGACCATAAGGCGGTGGGAAGTTCATCCACCCAAGTCTTGCCGTAGCGTTCGAGCTCATCTGCAACTCGTTTCTTGACGCCCTAGACGATTTGTCCGTTGGCGCGTTCTGCCGTTCCGTTGCTCTGAGGGTGAGCCACTGAAGCAAAGCATACTTTGATGCCGAGGTCCTCGCAAAACTCCTGGAACAACTCACTGGTAAACTGAGTACCATTGTCAGTGATAATTTTGCATGGAACCTCGTACCTGGTGACCACGAACAAGCGGAAAAATCGGACGGCCGCTCGAGCAGTTATGGTCGAGACCGGTTCGGCTTCTATCCACTTGGTAAAAGTGTCGACAGCAACGAACAGAAATTTCTTACCCCCGACCGCCTGAGGAAAAGGGCCGAGGATGTCTAGCCCCCATGTCGAGAAAGGCCAAGCTAGCGGGATGGTCTGAAGCGCGTAGGCGGGTTGATGCGACTTCCGGGCGTGGAACTGGCATGCTCGGCAATTGCGAACGATATCACGGGCATCTGAGCGCCGTTGGCCAATAATACCCCATACGGAAGGCCTTGCAGACCATCGTCCTGTACGAAGAGTGTGCTCCACAGAGGTCTGAATGGATGTCGTTTAACAGGTACTTACCCTCCTCCGTGGTGACGCACCTTGTTAGGACTCCGAAAACATTCCGCTGTAAGCGTCCCTCGTGGCGTGTATGAGCTCGCCCGGCGCTAGCTTGATTTTGCTCCTCTCGGCAGGGTCGGGCGGCAGGTCGCCTCTTGCAAGGAAATTATGAATTGGTTCAGCCCAAGAGGGGATACCTTCGACCACGGCGAGGAAGACCTCTGTAAGTTCAACCTTCATTAGTTATGGTTTTGGTGTTAATGACAAATCTAATATTGAGATTATCCATTAATGTGATTTTGTTATTAATGACAAATCTTATATCGAGACTAACTTGTTTATCTAGAATATCTTTGATTAGTCTCATCGCATTGAAAAATGGAAAACCCGAGGTATGTATGCGTATTCATTCTAGTATTAGTTGCATACTTTGGAGTCAAGTTAAAGTATGAATGTCCCCATTATATTAACCACAAAATGTGCATCATGTTTCCCAATCCATATATTACATGAATGCACATACTTAGGGGGAGTTTGTAGTTTAACTTGAAAGTCTCTTTGTATTGATCGATTCTTTATTGACACATATAAGGATCAAGACAAAGAAACTAAATCCTTGAGTATATATTCAAATTGCCTAGTTATAGTATACTCATGGTAATATAGGATATACTCCAATATGATCAAATTGAATATGTGCATATTATATCCAAGTCAATCATATCTATGCACATATACATGTGGGGTGTATTCTATAGTTGATGACTTAGAGTAATGATCATTTCCATATAGTTTATACATAATGGATCATTACTTTTCATCAACATGAGTATATGAAAACTTGTGTAGTTAATATATACTCATATCAATTTAAATGAAAATTTAAATTGAATTCATTTGTCTTGTTAATCATTAAAGAACATTTCATCATGTGTTGATGGTGTTCCGTGATTAGTTAAGGACAAATGAATAGCTATTAAGCATAATAAAGCATGAGTTGCATTATTGTACTTAAGACACATATAAATCATTCAAATTGATTTAGATTGTGCTCAATTGATCTAAAGGCATCCATTATGTGTTAATGGAGTGCATGAGATAATTGAGACAACCATGCATCTTGGACTAACAAGTTTTATGAGTTGTGATTAAGTTAGGTCCAAAGATGAATGAGATGATGAGAACGGGACAAGGACGGCATCATGAGGTGATGGGCGTCAAGAGAAGATCGAAGTCAAAGAAAAGGAGTCGAGTGATGATCCCGGGAGTGTCAAGTAAAGATCATAAAGACCCCAAAGGGATTGCTTATCTTGTGGCGGCAAAGGTATAACTAGATAGGCTAAGGACTTTTGTAGTCTTTGAGTCTAAGGTTTTATCGCCGTACTATTAAGAGGGTTGTCTCTAGCAGAGCTTCATCATGTGTTGGTGATCTCAATCGCGTTCACTCAAAGCTCAAATCGTATTTGGATTTGGTTTTTGCGTGAGGTTAACCATTTGGCATGTGTTGCGAATGGGTTAAACTTATGCTTGGTTGTTGTTGGTTTATGCTCGATTTGCATGTGTTGCAAGAGGAAGAGCATATGTATTTGGTTTTCGCATAAAGCTTTGATTTGCATGTGTTGCAAATAGGATAAGCTAATCGTTGGCTTTCTTGTGAAGTTCACTTTTGCATGTGTTGCAAATGTTGAAGCTTCATGTTTTGGTTTCGTTCAAAACATTGTTTCAAAATCTTGTGGTTGCTTGGAGCTAAGTTTTGCATGTGTTGCAAAAGGAGAGAGCTCAAGCATGATTTGATGTTTGTGTGTTTGTATGGAGCTAGAGGTTTGCATGTGTTGCAAGTAGAGAGCTCATATGGTTGAAATGGTTTTGGGGTGAAATTGAAGTTTGGTTTTGGTGTTGCATGGAACTAGAGAATTGCATGTGTTGCAATTAGAGAGTTCATACACCTTGATTTGATGTTGCTTGGAGCTAGACTTTTGCATGTGTTGCAAAGAGTAGTGCTCAAGCATGAAATTGTGTTTATTGAGTTATTTGCAAGTTCGTTGTGCGAATAAACTGAGATTTATGAGTCTGGAATCTCGAGAGCATGTGAGTAGAGCTTGCAACGGGTGTTGGCAAGTTGACTGGGTCTCGTGTTGACCTTCACATGGCTAGGGGATTAATCTCATAGACTCGGGTTTGATTTGCTTATTACGTTTTGCAAATATATCTTGAGTTGATTGTAGCCCTCGTGATAAGCCGCATAGAATCAAAAATCACCCAAATCGGAGTTGGAGTAAAAGTTATGAGTGTTTTTATGGTGGGCGAGTGGTGTGACCGACCTGGCGGTCGGACGGCCTCAGAGCGGCGTGGCCAAGCCTGGCGGTCGGACCGCCCGGCGGTCGGGACCGCCCTCCTCGGTGCAATTTTTCGAGCAGCGTGTTTTTGGTTTGTGAGGCGGTGCGGCCGGCGGGCGGGCGATCGGCCGACCCGGCGATCTGGCCAACGGCAGTCTGACCGGCCATAGGGCGGTCCAACCGGCCATGTAGCGATCGAAAATCCGACCGTTGCTCTGTGAGGGGGTCGGATCGGTAGAGGCCTGTCGGACCGGGTTTTGTTAATTTTACTTTAATTTGCCCCCAAGCGGCTAGTTTTCTTGTGGGGGCTATAAATACCCCTTGGGGGCTTAGGCGGTGTTGGCTGTGTGTGGGAGTGTTTTGCATGTGTTGCTCTTTCTCCTTTGCCTCTTGAGCTTAAGTGAGCTAATTGCAAGTGTTGCAATTAGTGAGTGATTTGAAACCTCTTGTGCATGTGTTGCACTTGAGGAGTCCTTGTGCATGTCTTGCACTTGGTGATCACCGGGGCGCATGTGTTGTGCTCGATGAAGTTCAAGCGGAGGGGCGGCTTGTTACTCTTGGAGGTTGCCAACTCCTAGGCAGGCGTGGGCGTCGTGGCGTGAGAGCTCTCAAGGTGTGAAGCTCGGCTAGTTTGTGAAGGTTCGGGTTGAGCCTACAGCATAGCGTGAAAAACCACGACTAGTGGAAAGAGGCGGTGCTCGGCGGGAGCCGGTCCAAGTGTGGGCTTGCCTCAAGCGTGGACTAGGGGAGGCAAGCAAGTCTCCGAACACCACGGAAAAATATCGGTTGTCTCTTTTACTTTCAAGTATTTACATTTATTGTATATTGTTCAATTGCTTGTTTGTAATTAGAATTGCTTAGTATTATTTGCTCGATCAATTTAGCAATTCTTGTATAGAGACATAATTTAGTTAGTGCACCAGTGAGCCTAGTTGATTTAGGTTTTAATTGTCAAAACCTAGTTTATCGCTTCCGCATATATCTTTGATTAGGTTTTGGCTTAGGGGTTGATTAGAGCGAATTGTTTAGTGAGCGATCAATTTTGTAAAACGCCTATTCACCCCCCTCTAGGCGCATCCTCGACCCTACAAGTGGTATCAGAGCCACGGTCACTCTCATTTTAGGCTTAACCGTCTAGAGAGTAAAAAGGATGGCGCCTAACGGTCTAGTGCACTCTCACGATCCACATATGCTTATTGGCTCAAATTATGCTTCATGGAAAATATTTATGATTAATCATTTTAAATCCATGAGCCCCCAAATATGGTGGATCGTAGATGTCGGCATTTTTCTCCACTAAATGAAATTGCTCCAACTAAAGGAGAGGAGAAATGTCTACATCTCGGCGCTCAAGCTACTAACGTTTTATTTAGCGTTGTGGCGTAGATATATTCAATCTCATTTGCAACCTCTCAAGCGCTCATGCAATGTGGATCAAACTTCAAGACTTATTTGAATCATCCACATCGATTGAGGATTGCAATGAGGAAGAAGTGTCGTTGACGATTCAACTTCAACATCAAGCGATGAACCGACATCTCCTTCAACCTCAACCTCCACCTCAAGCGACAGCGAATCTTCACTTATATCAAAAATTCGTTGCTTTATGGCAAAAGGTAAAAATGAGGTATGTGATGACGAAGAGCCCTCTTATGATGATTTAATGGACATGTTAGAGGAGCTCAATAATTATCTTGGGAAGGAGAAAACAAAATATAAGATTTTAAAGCTTGAACATGAATCACTTCAAAGTGATTATAATATGTAAAGAAAATCATGAATCCTCCTTCTCAAAGAAATTTATAAGTCTAAGGTGGATATAGGAATTTCATGTAATTTGATTGATGAAGTGCCTTGCTTAAATGTAACATCCTCAAAATTTGGCTAAATTTAAATTTTAGAATTTAATTTGAATTTCTGAGAATTTCTGGAATTTATTTGCAAATATTTGGATTTTTGAAATTAACTCTTATTTGGAAATTAATTTAATAATGAAAAGTTTTAATAAAATAAAAGTGAAAATATTTTATTTGAGTTCAAAATGTCTTAAAATATTTTCTGGGATTTTTCTAGAATTTTTCTGATATTTTTGAAGCCTTAAACAATTTAAATGAATTTTTGGAATTATTTTTAATCGAAAAACGATTTAAATTGAATTGAACGATAATGGGCCGAGCCCATTCTTGTCTTGCTACCGAACCCTAAACGCCGTTCATTTTCCACCGATGGATTTGCATCGGACGGTAATCAGTTCATTAAATCTTGGAATTCGCCGCTTGCATGTAGTTGGATTCGCGCAGACGGTCGGATGGCGCCACGCCGCCGTCTCCGTCGTCAAAACGTCATTGCCGCCGCCCAAGATCCAGTCGAAACCGTCGCTTTAACACGCCGTCGAGTGACCCTGCCGCTTCATTAGCTAGCCCCGGTTATAAAGCACTTCATCCCGCACATGTAGAGCCCTTTTACGCATCCCAAGGTCCACCGTAGACGCCGTTCATGCTCGCCGCAGTTCCGAAGTCTTCCGCCGCCATTTGCGTCGCCGTCGGTGACCCTCCGCCGTCGCCGTGACCGTAGCAGTAAAGCCCGCGTCGAGCCGCACCCGAGGAGCCACTTCTTTCCGTCGGAGCTGCACCGGAACGCCGTCGCCCTGGTCTTCTTCCTCAACTCCGGCCGTCGGTCTTCGCCGTGCCTTTGCCGAGATCTGGATCAACGTCGACCGTTCGATCTGCATCCAACGACGAAGGTTAGTCCACGTACCCCTTCGCATTAGAGACCCGACAAGATGGCGCTTTAGATCTTAGCCGTAGAAATTGAAATGGATGGTTAAGATTAGTGCCGTGCGAGGAAGGACCGCCCACGTGTGCTTAGAAGTCGCGTTAGCTAATAGCCGTCGGATTAGCATCGGACGATCGGGAATTAGCCACGTAGCCTTAGCAACAGTAAACCCGATTTTCAATGACGGCCGTTCGATCTTGATCGAATGGTTGAAAGTGAGCCACGTAGTTCCTTTTACTGTAGCCATCAGATCGGGATTATTAAACGTTTATTTCGAATTAATCTAGGCCGTAGATTTTGAATTGAACGGTCGGATTACCGCGGCAAGCCGATCTCTGGCCGACACGTGTTCGGGAAACCGCGTCGGCACACGATGGCGGGTCGGCGTCACCGAATATCTACGCCGTCGATTTAGATCCGTCGGTTGATGTTGCGCCAAGTGTCGACATCGCGATGAGGATCGAAGTGTCGGTGCAATCTTGATCATTGATCGCATCGCACGAATCTTGGCGCATGACCGAGTAATTGAAGCGTTATTGGTTTAATTAACACCGTTGGATTTTGATCCGAGGAACGAGAATCGCCACGTGTTGTGACCGGATCGAAGCCACGTCGACAAGTGGGACCCACATGTCGAGATCGCCGCAGTCGCGAGGTCATCTTGGCGTCATAAATAGTGATGCTGACGTCATAAATAAATTTCAAAATAATAAAAATAAATAAATATATTCGGTAGAAATTCCGTTCGGTGCTGACGTCATTAATAGCTATGCTGACGTCATAAATCGGGATTTTTCCGTATAAAAATAAATAAATCAATTCGGTTTATTTTCTTTTAATTTATTTTAAAACTTCAAACGCTTATAACTTTTGCGTTTTAACTCCGATTTGAGTGATTCCAATTTCTAAAATTTGTAAAATCAAGGTCTATTTATTGGTGAATTTTGTAGAATTTTTAGAGTTGATTTTGCTCTCTGGAAAATGTATTTATTGTGTGTATGTGTATAATTTGTTAGACATTGATTTGTCGGAGAATTGTGAGGGGGGATTTCCAGTGCAAGATTTGACTTCAGAACAGGACCAGCAACTTTTCGAAGGCAAGTTATGCTTTGACCATTTTGCTCCTAAATTTTGAAATGTATTTTGTTTCAAACTATGCATGCTAATTCAACTAAAAATGGTTTAAATATTTTGGGTGAATTAGCTAGTTAACCTAATTGTTATTTCCACCTTGTTAATATAATTTGAATGTCATGATTCCTTTGATAACCCTAGTTTGGTAATATTAGTTGGTTGATGATCTTGTACAACACGGGAGGCTAGGCAGTGAATAGTTGCTTAGCCATGCATGTCGTAAACCATTCTATTTGGATTACAAAATTAACACTGACTAAAGAATAGTGAATGCTTTTTAATGAAATGTGGAATGATGTTGGTATTAACATTGAAATGTAGAGACCTGTGTGGTTCTACATGAAAGATGAATATGAGCATGTGTTGCACTGATAACAACTTGGGGTGGATTGATTTAGACTGGGGCAAGTGGACCGAGGCTTCATGCCAAGTGGGCTGTGTGGCAAATGGGGGTGGGTTGAGTGTTGTGAGGGCTGTGTGCCAAATTGAGAGAAGGATACCTTGCCTTGGTCAGTTAAGGACTTCACCTTGCAAGCCTTTGACCTGAGTCTCTCGTACAACCACATGTCTGAATGGGAAGACCTGGTCTAGTAGGATTCTGATGTCTTACCTTTGATACCTCGGGGTGGCGATTACAGGGATAAGCATGCGGGGAGGCGTGCTCGTGCTTGGCTTGGTACCCTATCCAGCGGTGTTAAATCATCCTATACTTGCTCTGAGTGAGGGAAGTGATAGTGAAGGCAACACGGAGAGGTTCTTAGGCTAAGATAGAAGTTTCGAAAAACTTTATTACAGTTAATCGCCTTTGTGGTGTGCAAGCTGTATCTTGTGGGTAAAGTGTACAACCTCTGCAGAGTGTCAAAACTGTTGAATAGCCAAGTCCACGGTAATGGACAATGCTCGGGATTACAATCAAGGGGTAGTGTTTGAAAATAAAATGGGGTGAAAAGGCGTGTGCCAAAGGAAAGTTGATTAGAGGCGTGTGTCCGAATAATGTGGAAAACAACTTGAGATATATAATGGTTATTTGGTTTTGATGCTTTCAATTTAAATAAAAAGTAGTTTAAAATATTGATGCAAAAGCAAAATAACTTGATCTGACCAATTCCTTGAAACAAGCCATGCATGTAGTAATAGAAGTGCACCTGTGCATAACTTGTTGTGTACGGTGTGTACTCACCGTTGCGGACAAACCTACGGAAGAAGAAACCACACCACCTATAAGGAGGAATACATCGAGGAGCGAGAGAACTAAGGGCAAGCCTTCGTCGGAGTGGTGTGGAGAAGATGGAACATCAAGACTTTTATAATTCCGCTGTTGAACTTTTACTCTGATTATTGTAAGCCCTGCGTGGCATAACTATTGTAAGGATGACCATAAGGTTGTACACTCGTTTAAATAAATGTTTGAAGTATTTATCTATTATTCCGCTGTGTATGATGTGGTATTCATCCCTGTTAAGACTGTGTGCACTAGCATGATCCTGGACTAGTGCGGTATACACAGAGTGTCCGAAGTTGCAAATTCGGGGCACGACAGAGGTGGTATCAGAGCATACCGACTGTAGGTCTTGACCCTAGATAGTTTGGCCGTTCTTTAGGAATTTCAAAATTATTTTCCAAAGAGAAAATTTAACTTGAAAGAATGATAAGTTCTTGACTTATCTTATTCTTCCATTCTTTTCCCCTTTTGCTGAAATTTCTATCTTTCTCCGCCGATTTAAGTTGAAAATCTTACCTCAGTTGTCTTGAATAGATAACGATGTTCCACACTTTAGGAGAAAGCACTGAGTGCCTGAAAGGACAGAGGTTGTCGCCTAGAGGGGGGTGAATAGGCGTTTTTAAAATTATCAAACTAATGCAGCGAAAAACAGATCGGACTATCCGATTTGGTGATCGGACTGTCCGATGATATGATCGGACTATCCGATCAGAACAGAGTTTGAACGATTTGAAGCAATTACGCCTAAACACAAGATTACTCTACCAACCGGTTATCTTAGGATAATCTAAGCAATGAATAGATATCTAACTAATGGATAGCTATTGCTAGGAAGATTGATGCAAGACAATATAGCAATTCAAGCAATAATCAATAAGCAATAAGCAAGGTAAGAGAAATAACCGAACGGCGAAGACACAAGGTTGATTTTTCCGAAGTTTGGATCCTTGAGGATCCTCGTCTCCGTGAGGCGGCTCGGTCACACTTGAGTCGGGTCTCTTTCAACCCTCTTACTCCCGGTGTTGCACAAATGCACTCGCCGGTTTCAACTCCTTTGACGCTTGAGCCGGGGTCTCTTTCAACCCTCTTCCTCCCGGTGTTGCACAAATGCACTCGCCGGTGCGGCTCGGTCACACTTGAGCCGGGGGTCTCTTTCAACCCACTTCCACCCGGTGTTGCACAAATGCACTCGCCGAACTTCACTTCTTTGATTCCTTCCCTTGCGGAGGCGGAATCGGCCTTTACAAACTCCCACGGCCAACCACACAAAGCTTCGGTGGCTCGTAGGCGACCTCCTAGCCGTCTAGGAGTCCTCAACCTCCAAGAGTAACAAATGCTCACGAAGAACAAACTTGGAGATGAACTCAAGTGCTCAAAGATCAAATCTTGCTCAACACACACCTCTTCCAACTCTTCTCAACCCTTCTCACTAAGAGGATCACTTAGATCTAAGAGTAGAGAGAGATTTTGGGCTCAAGAAAGAAGGGGAACCTCAAATCTTACTTTTTCCACCAACCCTAACACCTCACTCCTCAAACTCTTCCCAACCCTTCACACAAAGGGATCACTAAGATCTAAGGGCAAAGAGGTGTTTAGGGGCTCAAGAACAAGAGAAACACACCTCAAACCAAAGGAGATATGACCACTTGAAATGGAGAGAGAGGGCTTTAAATAGAGCTCCAAAAAACTAGCCGTTATGCCTGGTCGACACACATCGGACTATCGATATTGAACATCGGACTATCCGATGTGTGTAAATCAGATCGACTCCACGAAATTCAAATTCTTTTGAATAAAAAGCACGATCGGACTTTCGATATGGAACATCGGACTATCCGATGTGTGTAAAACTCAGATTTCCAAGTGAACATCGGACTATCCGATATCAAACATCGGACTATCCGATATTTCAGAGAGTACACATTTTCAAAGATGTTTCAGAAATTTTCTAAGTCCTCATCGGACTATCAGATGTCAACATCGGACTATCCGGTGTGCCTTTGAGCAACTTCGACCAAAAGCGAGCATAACTTTTGACTCGGACTCGATTTCAGAGAACTTGGACTCTATTGAAAGCTAAGAACAAGGGCTACACAACTAACAAGGTCTCACTACCCAAATCTCAAAGGATAAATTCAGATTTCACAAAGAATCCAAGGGAGACCTACAACTCTCACTTTCCGGCACCACCAACACCACTTTCTCTCTAAGTTTCACAAGGATGGATCACTTGAGCACTTGACACATCTAAAAGTCATTCAATGAAGCATCCTCTTAATAATCGGCAATCCTTAGACTCAAATTCAAGCGAAATCTAAGTCTTACATTCAATCCATGCCGTCTTCACCGTGGATGCAATGCACATGATGTCTTTTACCAAATGATTGATGATGTCTTCGCCTTGTCCAACTTGACTCGATTCACCTCATGAGACTCTCGTCCTATCGACCTTGACTTGATCATCCTCTCCGACGATCTCCACGCCAAGTCGATCTTGACTTAGTCCTCAACTCTTGGTGACACCGCCATCTTGTTGACCTCGGCTTAACGATCATCCTCCAAGATATCTTGGTCATCATACACACGAGACCTAATTCTTTCCAAACCACTCATGAAAGACATTAGTCCCAAAAACTCAGTAGATATAAATGAGTTGATATTTGAGCATTTGATTACCACAAGTGTTTCATATAAAGAAGCACAATATAAATGGAAACACTTGACATAAGAAATGTTCTCTACTAAGTGCATCATGATGAATATGTAATTGATCTATATGCACTAGAGAGATAATTGCCGATATGATGAATCAATTAAATCATAGCAAGGATCACAATCTTTACTTAAATGAAGCACATGACAGAATATACACGAATTGTACATGTGCAAATAATATTTGGAATAAGAGTAAATATGTGATCCAACTCTAGATTAAACTTCACTAGGAGAGGTGCATGAGAAGATACACAACTAAGACATGCATGCACCAAGTCAATCTATAGCAATGTGAAGTTTAACTCTAGTTAATACATGCATACTAAAAGCAAAGCACATAATGAACTCAAATGAATATATATGCACAAATAAATATGACTTGAACCAATGTGCATATATATAATCAACATGTTACTTGGAGTTCACTATGCATTTGCACAAGAGGAATGCAATAACAAATATAGAAGGGATACCGAGATTGCATACCTTATCTTTGCTTACCTATCCCACTTGATTTTCCTCTAAATAGATGAGACTAATACACTAATACTCACCTTGGCAATAAACATGTTAGTCTCATTAGCAATATAATCATATTAGAGGTTTGTCATTTGTTAAGCACTAAGTTAAGCATTTACACAATTACATAGATTGTCATTATATGTGTTTGTCATTAATCACCAAAATAACATTAGTGCCTAAATGCACTTTCAGTGCCGTTGCTGAACCTGAAGATCGTGAAGACAGGAATCGTCGAGCTCAGGAAAAGTGGATCGATGAAGTGTTCCAGAAGCTAGAAGAACCAGTGCTTTCGTAGCCAGTTGAGACTCATGTGTGAGAGTCATGTCTGTCTAAGATAGAAGTGTTACCCTCTTATATGGTAGATTATTGTGTGTTTAGGATAATTTGGTTTTCCTTGTTTGTTGAGTGTGCAGTATGCGTTGCAGAGCTTTTAGGCTTGGATAAGCAACCATACCAAGTTAAGTAATTGTTTGCTTAAGTTTTTGAGTCAAATCTTCTCCCCGCATAAGATTCTTGTTACTTGCCTACTCTATTTCCTCTTTTCCCTAAACTTATTGTTCTTCAGATGGTGAACACTGTGGAAACCGTGGAGCTGGAGGAAGCGGATCCTGGCGAGGGAAGGAAACCAAGGCAATGCACAGAACCCTCAACCACCACCGGTGGACATGAACAACATAGGTGCATTCTTGGCTGCTCAAACCCAACTCATGCAGACCATGATGCAACAGATGCAGCAGATGCAGAATCAGGCTGCCGTCAATAACAACAACAACCAAGCTGTACATCATGGACACCAGTCTAGGCTATCGGACTTCATGAGAACCAGACCCCCGACCTTCTCTGGGAATGTCAACCCCATAGAAGCTGATGATTGGTTGCGCACCATTGAGAGGAAGCTGCATATATCTCAATGCGCAGACAACGAGAGAGTCTTGTATGCCTCTCACCAGTTAGAAGGGACTGCTGCAGAGTGGTGGAAAAATTATTGCGCTTCCCACGAGCATCCTCAGGAGATTACCTGGGATGAGTTTTTCGTCGCCTTCCGCCAGTATCATGTGCCAGAAAGGATGATGGAACTTAAGAAGGAGGAGTTCCGATCCTTGAAGCAAGGGGGCCAGTCAGTGGCCGATTACTTGAACAAGTTCACACAGCTTGCTCGTTATGCACCAGAGGACGTATCCACGGACAAGGCTAAGCGATCCGGTTTATGAAGGACTCAACTCGACTTCGTGGGGTGATCACTCACACGTTCCCTGATTTCCAGGAGTTGGTGAACAAGGCCCTAATTCTGGAAGACAAACGTAAGGAATTGGATGATAATCGCAAGCGCTTTGGCACAAAGAAGGAGGACGCCAGGTCGGAGAGACCGAGGGTGGTACCTCAACAGTTCACTCGATTTCAGCCAGGAAGCAGCACAAGGGCACCAATGCCTGCATAGAGACCTACTGGTCAGAATCCGCAAACACCGGCAAGGATCATCAGCCCAGCTACAGGAAATCTACCAATGGCAGGAAGACGATGCTATAATTGCAACGAGATGGGGCATTTCGCCAATGTCTGTCCCAAGAAAGGAGCAGTTACTCCTGTCCGTTTTAATCTGGGAAATACTCCCGTCAGAACACCCGTTCAAGGAGGAAGTCGAGTACCTGCCCAAGCCGGAGCCGCACCGCAATCAGCTATTCGTGGAAGAGTTAACCACACCATAGTGGAAGAAGCTCAGAATGCCACAGATGTCGTACTGGGTAAGTCTTTAGTTAACTCAGTGCCCGTTACAATTCTATTTGATTTAGGAGCTTCTCATTCCTTCGTTTCTCAAGTTTTTGTTATGAAAAATGATTTGGATGTGGTTAAACTTAAGCATATGCTAATAGTTCAAACCCATGGATCAGAACTCCGAGCTAAAGTAGGATGTTCTGGGGTAAAATTACTAATAAGTGGAATAGAGTTCCTAGCGAACCTAATCATATTGGACACCCAGACCATAGATGTGATTTTGGGAATGGATTGGTTATCGAAGCACAAGGCAGTGTTGGATTGTGGACGGAGAGTGGTTACCATTGAGAGCCCAGATGGTAAGAAGGTAGAGATTCAAGCACTTGTTACTCGGGAAGATCAACCGATGGTTAACAGTGTGAAGGCAGTTATCATGGAAGAGGTTCCAGTAGTCAGTGAATACCCGGACGTCTTTCCGGAAGATTTGCCTGGGATGCCACCAGACAGGGATATAGAGTTCGTGATTGAGCTGGTGCCAAGAACAACTCCGATCGCGAAGAGACCTTATAGAATGTCCACTGAAGAACTGGTGGAAATGAAGAAGCAGATTGAGGAGCTTTTGGAGAAAGGGTTTATAAGACCTAGTTCATCACCATGGGGAGCCCCGGTATTGTTTGTAAAGAAGAAATATGGGAGTTTTAGGATGTGTATAGATTATCGTGCACTCAATGATGTGACGATAAAGAACAAGTACCCATTGCCTAGGATAGATGATCTCTTTGATCAGTTAAGAGGAGCAGGAGTCTTCTCAAAGATAGACCTTTGTTCTGGATATCACCAGCTTAAAATTCGGACTGAGGACATACCAAAGACAGCTTTCTCGTCTAGGTATGGTCATTATGAATTTACGGTTATGTCCTTTGGACTGACCAATGCTCCTGCGTATTTCATGAATATGATGAACAAAGTGTTCATGGAATATTTGGATAAGTTTGTTGTCGTGTTTATCGATGACATATTAGTTTACTCCAAGTCGGAGGAAGATCATGCAGGACATTTAAAGATGGTTTTGGAAAAGTTAAGGGAAAATCAGCTATATGCAAAATTTAGTAAATGTGACTTTTGGAAAAAGAAAGTTGAGTTTCTAGGTCATGTAATGACTGCTGAAGGAGTAGCTATCGACCCGAAGAAAGTGGAGGCAGTGTTGCATTGGGAGCAACCAAAGTCAGTTACACAGATCAGAAGTTTCCTTGGTATGGCGGGATACTATCGCCGATTCATTGAAGGTTTTTCTTCAATTGCGAGACCTCTCACGCAATTGCTAAAGAAGGAGAAAAAGTTCGCTTGGTCGCCTGAGTGCGAAAAGAGTTTCCAAGAGCTGAAAAAGCGTTTAACTTCGGCACCTGTTCTAGTGTTGCCGAATACCAAGGATAATTTTGATATATATTGTGATGCTTCGCATCAGGGACTGGGATGTGTGCTGATGCAGAACGGTAAAGTAGTAGCTTATGCGTCAAGGCAGTTAAGACCACATGAACAGAATTACCCGACTCATGATTTGGAATTAGCCGCTGTAGTGCACGCTCTTAAAATTTGGCGTCACTATCTTATGGGAAATCGGTGTGAAATATATACGGATCATAAAAGTTTAAAGTATATATTCACACAATCGGATCTTAATATGAGACAAAGGAGATGGCTAGAGTTAATCAAGGATTACAATATTGGAATTCACTACCATCCAGGAAAAGCAAATGTGGTGGCAGATGCCTTAAGTCGGAAAAGTTATAGCTTGAATTTAATGATAGCAGAAGAGCAGACTGAGTTATGTAAAGAACTTCAGAAGCTAAGATTGGAAGTTGTACCGGAAGGATTCCTAGCTACTTTGGAGGTTAAGCCGACCCTAGAAGAGCAGATCAGGGAAGGACAAAAGAATGACGAAAAGATTCAGAGAATCAAGTCAAAAATGGACGAGGACTTAGCCAAGGATTTCAGAGTAGATGAGCAGGGTACCTTGTGGATAAGGAACAGAATCTGCGTACCTCATAAACCCGAATTAAAGCAGTTGATACTTGAGGAGGCACATGATTCCAAGTATTCAATTCATCCAGGAAGTGCAAAGATGTATCAGGATTTAAAAGAGAGATTCTGGTGGCCAAATATGAAGAAAGAAGTAGCCGAGCATGTAGCGTTGTGTGATGTATGTCAAAGAGTCAAAGCCATGCATCAGAGACCAGCCGGACTACTACAACCACTAAAGATACCAGAGTGGAAATGGGAGGAAATCGGGATGGATTTCATCACCGGCTTTCCAAGGACTCAGAGTGGATATGACTCCATATGGGTCATAGTGGATCGCTTAACAAAGGTTGCGCATTTCATACCAGTAAAGACAACTTACTCTGGAGATAAGTTAGCGGAATTGTATATAGCAAGAATTGTGTGTTTACATAGTGTACCCAAGAGGATAGTATCGGATAGAGGTACTCAATTTACCTCGAGATTTTGGGATAAGCTGCATTCAGCTATGGGTACTCGTCTAAATTTTAGTACGGCATACCATCCGCAAACA
Organism: Guadua angustifolia; assembly: GCA_036346375.1. Classification (NCBI taxonomy): domain Eukaryota; kingdom Viridiplantae; phylum Streptophyta; class Magnoliopsida; order Poales; family Poaceae; genus Guadua; species Guadua angustifolia. The sequence goes on from JAYEVE010000597.1 coordinate 313,386, forward strand.
GATGGTCAGACCGAAAGGGTAAACCAGATTCTGGAAGATATGCTAAGAGCCTGTGCTCTATCGTACACCACATCGTGGGACAAATGTTTACCGTACGCAGAATTTAGCTACAACAACAGTTACCAAGCGAGTTTGAAAATGTCCCCATTTGAAGCTTTATATGGTCGACCGTGTCGAACACCTTTGAATTGGAACGAGACGGGAGAACGTCATGTCTTTGGACCAGATATTCTTACAGATGCCGAGGAAAAGATTGCTTTAATTAGAGAAAGGTTGAAAATTGCACAATCGAGGCAGAAGAGTTACGCAGACAATCGACGCCGTGATTTGAGTTTTGAACCAGAAGATTATGTTTATCTCAAGGTCACACCATTGAAGGGAGTTAAAAGGTTTCATGCAAAAGGAAAACTTGCTCCGAGATATGTGGGACCATTCAAGATATTGAGCCGCAAAGGAGAAGTTGCATACCAGCTAGAACTGTCGCAGTCTTTGACAGGGGTACATGATGTATTCCATGTATCTCAATTGAAGAAGTGTTTGCGAGTACCGAAAGAACAAACGCCAATCGAAGCCATCGAATTGCAAGAAGATTTAACTTATAAGGAATATCCAACAAAGATTTTGGATACCATGGATCGTGAGACCCGAAACAAGTCAACCCGCTTTTGCAGAGTTCAGTGGAGCAATCACTCAGAAAGTGAGGCAACTTGGGAACGCGAAGAAGATTTGAAGAAGGAGTTTCCCAACCTCTTCTCTAGTCAGCCCTGAATCTCGGGGTCGAGATTCTGTTAAGGGGGGAGGTTTGTAACATCCTCAAAATTTGGCTAAATTTAAATTTTAGAATTTAATTTGAATTTCTGAGAATTTCTGGAATTTATTTGCAATTATTTGGATTTTTGGAAATTAACTCTTATTTGGAAATTAATTTAATAATGAAAAGTTTTAATAAAATAAAAGTGAAAATATTTTATTTGAGTTCAAAATGTCTTAAAATATTTTCTGGGATTTTTCTAGAATTTTTACGATATTTTTGAAGCCTTAAACAATTTAAATGAATTTTGGAATTATTTTTAATCGAAAAACGATATAAATTGAATTGAAACGATGTAGTCGAGCCCATTTATCTTGGCGCGCCACGAACCCTAAACGCCGTTCATTTTCCACCGATGGATTTGCATCGGACGGCCGTGGTTCATTCGTGCCGATTCGTCGCCCGCGCCGTTGGATTTCGCGCGGACGGTCGGATGGCCACCACGTCGCTTCGTCTCCGTGCGTCCGAAACGTCGCCGCCGCCGCCGCGCATCCGAGTCGAAACCGTCGCTTTAACTCGCCGTCGAGTGACCCTGCCGCTTCATTAGCTAGCCCCGGTTATAAAGCACTTCATCCCGCACATGTAGAGCCCTTTTACGCATCCCAAGGTCCACCGTAGACGCTGTTCGTGTTTCGCCCTTGATTCAAGTCTTCGCCGCCATTTGCGTCGCCATCGGTGAATCTCCGCCGTCGCCGTGACCGTAGTAGTAAAGCCCGCGTCGAGCCGCACCCGAGGAGCCACTTCTTTCTGTCAGAGCTGCACCGGAACGCCGTCGCCCTGGTCTTCTTCCTCAACTCCGGCCGTCGGTCTTCGCCGCGCCTTTGCCGAGATCTCGATCAACGTCGACCGTTCGATCTGCATCCAACCACGAAGGTTAGTCCACGTACCCCTTCGCATTAGAGACCAGCACAGTAGCGCTTTAGATCTTAGCCGTAGAAATTGAAATGGATGGTTAAGATTAGTGCCACGTGCCCGAGGAAGGGACTGCCCACGTGTGCTTAGAAGTCGCGTTAGCTAATAGCCGTCGGATAAGCATCGGACGATCGGGAATTAGCCACGTAGCCTTAGCAACAGTAAACCTGATTTTCAATGACGGCCGTTCGATCTTGATCGAATGGTTGAAAGTGAGCCACGTAGTTCCTTTTACTGTAGCCATCAGATCGGGATTATTAAACGTTTATTTCGAATTAATTTGGGCCGAAGATTTTGAATTGAACGGTCGGATTGCCTGTAGCAAGAGCGATCTCATGACCGACACGTGTTCGGGAAGCGAGGCGTCGGCGATGGCGGTCGGCGTCACCGAATATCTACCGCCGTCAGATTTAGATCCGTCGGTTGATGTTGCGCCAAGTGTCAGCGTCGCAGTAGAGGATCGAAGTGTCGGTGCGATCTTGATCATTGATCGCATCGCACGAATCTTGACGCATGACCGAGTAATTGAACTGTTATTCGGTTTAATTAACACCGTTGGATTTTGATCCGAGGAACCAGAATGCGCCACGTGTTGTGACCGGATCAGGCCACATCAGCAAGTGGGACCCACATGTCAGTACCGCACAGTGCAGGGTCATGCTGACGTCATAAATAGTGATGCTGACGTCATAAATAAATTTCAAAATAATAAAAATAAATAAATATATTCGGTAGAAATTCCGTTCGGTGCTGACGTCATTAATAGCTATGCTGACGTCATAAATCGGGATTTTTCCGTATAAAAATAAATAAATCAATTCGGTTTATTTTCTTTTAATTTATTTTAAAACTTCAAACGCTTATAACTTTTGCGTTTTAACTCCGATTTGAGTGATTCCAATTTCTAAAAATTTGTAAAATCAAGATCTATTTATTGGTGAATTTTGTAGAATTTTTAGAGTTGATTTTACTCTCTGGAAAATGTATTTATTGTGTGTATGTGTATAATTTGTTAGACGTTGATTTGTCGGAGAATTATGAGGGGGGATTTCCAATGCAAGATTTGACTTCAGAACAGGACCAGCAACTTTTCGAAGGCAAGTTATGCTTTGACCATTTTGCTCCTAAATTTTGAAATGTATTTTGTTTCAAACTATGCATGCTAATTCAACTAAAAATGGTTTAAATATTTTGGGTGAATTAGCTAGTTAACCTAATTGTTATTGCCACCTTGTTAATATAATTTGAATGTCATGATTCCTTTGATAACCCTAGTTTGGTAATATTAGTTGGTTGATGATACTGTGCCAACACGGGAGGCTAGACCGTGAATAGTTGCTTAGCCATGCATGTACGTAAACCATTCTATTTGGATTACAAAATTAACACTGACTAAAGAATAGTGAATGCTTTTTAATGAAATGTGGAATGATGTTGGTATTAACATTGAAATGTAGAGACCTGTGTGGTTCTACATGAAAGATGAATATGAGCATGTGTTGCACTGATAACAACTTGGGGTGGATTGATTTAGACTGGGGCAAGTGGACCGAGGCTTCATGCCAAGTGGGCCTGTGTGGCAAATGGGGGTGGGTTGAGTGTTGTGAGGGCTGTGTGCCAAATTGAGAGAAGGATGCCTTGCCTTGGTCAGTTAAGGACTTCACCTTGCAAGCCTTTGACCTGAGTCTCTCGTACAACCACATGTCTGAATGGGAAGACCTGGTCTAGTAGGATTCTGATGTCTTACCTTTAATACCTCGGGGTGCAGATTACAGGGGATAAGCATGCGGGGGCGTGCACGTGCTTGCTTGGTATCCTATCCAGCGGTGTTAAATGCGTTCTATGCTTGGCTCTCGAGTGAGGGAAGTGATAGTGAAGGCAACACGGAGAGGTTCTTAGGCTAAGATAGAAGTTTCTGAAAAACTTTGTTACGGTTAATCGCCTTTGTGGTGTGCAACTGTATCTTGTGGGTAAAGTGTACAACCTCTGCAGAGTGTCAAAACTGTTCGAATAGCCGAGTCCACGGTAATGGACAATGCTCGGGGATTACAATCAAGGGGTAGTGTTTGAAAATAAAATGGGGTGAAAGGCTGTGTGCCAAAGGAAAGTTGATTAGAGACTGTGTGTCCGAATAATGTGGAAAACAACTTGAGATATATAATGGTTATTTGGTTTTGATGCTTTCAATTTAAATAAAGAAGTAGTTTAAAATATTGATGCAAAAGCAAAATAACCAGTACAGCCAATTCCTTGAAACAAGCCATGCATGTAGTAATAGAAGTGCACCTGTGCATAACTTGTTGAGTACGGTGTGTACTCACCCTTGCGGACAAACCTACCAGAAGAAGAAACCACACCAGCCTATAAGGAGGAATACATCGAGGAGCCAGAGAACTAAGGGCAAGCCTTCGTCGGAGCGACTGTGGAGAAGATGGAACATCAAGACTTTTATAATTCCGCTGTTGAACTTTTACTCTGATTATTGTAAGCCCTGCGTGGCATAACTATTGTAAGGATGACCATAAGGTTGTACACTCGTTTAAATAAATGTTTGAAGTATTTATCTATTATTCCGCTGTGTATGATGTGGTATTCATCCCTGTTAAGACTGTGTGCACTAGCGTGATCCTGGACTAGTGCGGTATACACAGAGTGTCCGAAGTTGCAAATTCGGGGCACGACATTAAATGTAAATTCAAATACTTCATCAAAAATTGATATGTCCACCTCTTGTGAAGACTTAATTGATTTGCCTTGTCGCTCTAATGATATTGCTTCTAGCTCCTCTATGTCTTCAGATGCTAATCTTGTAGAGGAAAACAAAGAGCTCAAGGCCCAAGTCATTAGTTTGGAAAATGACTTGAAGAAGTGCTATAAAGGCAAGGCCGTCCTCGATGAGATCTTGAGCAAGCCAAGGGCGCCTCAAGACAAGCGAGGACTCGGCTACAACTCCAAGAGAGAGAATAGCAAGATAAGGCACAACGCGCGTCACTCGAAGACCATCAAGTGTTTTGCTTGCAACAAGAAGGGCCACCTCGTCTCCGTGTGCCCTAATCAAGTGGATAACAAGGCCACAACACCAACAATGAGGCAAGCCGGCAAGGAGCAAGTCAAATCGGTCAAGAGAGGGCCAAATAGCGTGACATGCTTCAATTGCCGGGAAAAGGGACATTTCGGTAAGGATTGTCCCAAAGGTACCACCCCTAAGCCCATTATCATTAATAATAATTATTTGCTTAGGAAGGACAAGAATGGCAATGTGTTTGCCAAGCTTGTCAAGTCCCCTATGCCGACTAAAATTGATAATATTCATTTGCATAGGAAGAGTATCTCTAGAAATGTGTTTGCTCAAAATGCTAAGTTTCCTAAGACTAAGAAAAGTCATGATGATCATGTGCTTAGGAAAAATAATTATAGCAACACATTTGCTAGAAATGCTAGATCCTCTAAGCGTCCTTATTATAATGATTATCATGTGCTTAGAAAGGATCAAACTAGGAATGGATTTGTTAAGAATGCCAATACTCCTAAGCCTCCTCAATTCAATGCAAATAAATCGCTTAGGAGTAACAAAAATTACAAATCCATTGCTAGTCATGTTAGTCATTTCAATAATATTAAAATTAGGACCATTTGGGTTCCTAAATCCATTGTGACTAACATTGTCGGACCCAACAAGGATAGGGTACCAAAAACCGCCTAAAAGAATTTTTAGGCAATATGAGATGGATTGGACGCTTGCTCATTCAAGGGGAGAAGGATTATCCTTTTATACAAGTGGTGTCAAGCTTGAAGAACAACATGTCCATCATGAGCCAATGCCATCTCGGTAACAAGCAATTTAAATTGATTACTATTTAGCTTCTAGCCTTGTGTAGGTTTGGATGCATTAGTATCATGCTAAAATTAATTTAATTGCTTGTTGTTAGTGCTTGCTCTCTGTGAGACCCCGTTCGGATGAACAGGAACCTCCATGTGATTACTGTGCTATTCCCTAGATCAGTAGCTAGCACTCACATGTTTACAACAATTGGAATCACAACCACACCAAAAATAATTAGCGGAAACGATTATACAAATAAATATTACAACTCAGAGAAATATAGCAGCAAAGGAAGCAATGCCTTGTAGTGTACCCATCCAATCCCACAGGCAACTGACCAGGCATAACTCCTTAGAAATAAAACGCTTCAAAGAAGAACCCGCAACCTGCGACGAAAAGAGACTCGAAGCCGCGCTAACTCAACTTCCTACAATATAATTAGGCAAGGGTGAGTATTTTACATACTCAGCAAGACTTGAGCAAATCCTACAATACATGCAGGCCATTTCAAAGGAGGCTATTACAGTTAATTTGCATAGAGCGAATTTGAATTTGGAAACCAAGTTATTTGCAATCGGAATTTAAAAGAGCAAGATTAATTGATATCAAATAAATAAGTAAAGCATAAATAACACTCACCGTCCTCCATGACGTGAGCGACGAATCAAACCTTGCCATCGCATGGCATATATCCAGTTCTTTGTCCACACAGGGCACAACAGCTGATTCCAATACTTGCCCACACAGGGTATAGCATTGGGTCATCTGTGGGGTAAGCTAACTTGTAAAATAAACCCTTTTGGAAACAATAAAACATTTAACTCGTGCAAGTTCACCAAGACACCCATGACCGCGGGTACGGCTAATTAATTAGATTTAAACTCTGCAGAGGTGTACAACTGTACCCACAAGGAATGATCAACCTTTGCCCGGCACACTTCCTTAGGTGTGTCGTCCAGAGAACCATACATAGCCATTAAATTCCTAGACAAGGCTTTACACCAGCCCGGGACGTTAACCCCCGCCGTAGAACTAGAAACACACACCCAAGCCGTGGATCCACATTCACACACCCAACACAACGTTTCTAAACACGGCAGGGCGTACACCGTTACATTAGCAAGTAGACCTGTCCGGAATACCCCGTCAGGGTAGACCTGACTGGAAAACCTGTACGAGCTCCCGCCTACCAATGAGCAAAGCCATGTCTAAACAATTTAATAGGCTAAGGCTAACCCATCCTCACCCTCGTGGTTTGTACGGATTTTCTTGGATCATACAACACGATGTTCGGTCCTTAGTTGTGACATGGGCGACACTTCACCCTACACTACGTGCCTTTCCTTATTGCACAACCGGCTATTGCCAATAATCGCCCGCATCAACACATAGTTTTCTTTTGGGTTTTTAAATCAAAGTACCCACAACCAACAGTGCCATTTTCAATATTTTCAGGAAACAAGTATTGATTTGATCATCAGCTATTTTGATTCTAAAGCATGGCTAAGCATGAATAAAATAAACGCATATACCCGTGTTGACATTAAGTAATGCCTATCCTCGAACTATGGTTATCAAGGTTCACATATCCATAATTATCAAAGGAGATTCATGAGACAACAGGTATAACTACCAAATCCACAAGATAGCAATTTACATAAAGTAATCGCATGCATAAAACAATTTGATGCACCAAAGGAATATAAAATACTGGGATCAATATGGTCAAAGGATGCTTGCCTTGCTTAATCATTGCTTACGACGAAGACGAGGATTACGGCTGATGAAGGCGATGACGGAATCAGAGGCGTCGAGTTCTACACGTCGATCAACGGAAACAAAGCAATAATAAACTTCAATAAGGGCAAAAAGAAAGTAGATAGAAAGAACAAATAAAACTCTTCTCAAGAACAGGGATTGCTCTTTTATGAATTTATTAATCTTGTTTTACGAATTCAAGATGCAAAGATTGTTTGGATTAATAGAATTAAGCATTAGTTGCAAAGTTCATTGATTTACTATTCATAATATGAGTTCGCAACTTTATTTCTTATGGGTTTTGCTCTATTAAGATTCAGATTCGAAGCAAGATAAAATAAGAATATTTTCTTAGATTACTGCAGATCATATCTTAAAGATCACTTCTAGACTATTCTTTACTAAATTCAGATTTAGATGAGCTGCTTTGCGAGTTAATGAATAGGCTTAAACAATCACAATTACATTATAAATGAATATTTCTTCGCCTTTAATCGACTTTGATTAGAATTAGCTTTGCGCAAGCCAAGATCTATTGATTTAGGCTACTGGCTTTATTTATGTGATATTTAAGAAGGTTCTGGTGATAAAAATAACTTAACTACGGATTCCTTCATTATTACCTAAAGTTTATTCATTCGTATTAAGGTCTAAAGTAATGTGATTACTTAGGGTAATTCAGCTATTAAGATTTGTATGCAAAACATGATGAAATATGGTTATTTCTTCATACTGAGATGATTTATACTTTATTTCTTCATACTGAGATGATTTATACTTTGTATAACAATCCTAAGCTAATTCAATAAATTTTAGGCTTTAGCTGATACATTATAATCATTGCCGAAAAGGCTTAAGTGGCATTGCTAAATTGGCGATAATCGAATCGCCAAAAATATGAAACAAAAGGTTATCGCTTAAGGGTTTTGATCTGATGAGATTAATATGCAAACCTTAATGGAATAAGATTCTTTTTATAGATCATGGTAGTATAAACTTTGTAGAGTGTTACTAAACTGATTTTACTGATTTTAGTATTTGGATGAGTTATTTTATCTATCGTTGAAATAGACTAAATGACCACATTTGCAAACCTTAAATCGGCCAAGTTTAAATTTAAATTTCCAACTACGCGATACATGATTCTGGATCCATTTTTCAGGTATTAGCAGAGTATCATCCTAGAAATGTTTTAAATCTATTTTTACATTATTTTGACCTTAACCTTGGTAGATTAACTATTTATTTGTTGTTGTTGTTTGCACTTTCTTGCATTCAAAGAATGCAAGATAAGTTTTACTTTAAATATTTTTGCATAAATGGTTCTTCATTAATTCCAGGAACCTATTCAAGGTATTCTTACTCTTTTGTGAGCTATTATGCACTTATTTTGTTAATGGCCATAACAAGATTAATTAATGATTATGAAGCAAATAATTTAAATTGAGTTAAACATTAGATGATTTTACATATTTGAATTTATTATGATTCAGGACACATATAAATTTATTTAATGATTTTTGGTATTACATTTCTTTGAATACAATAACATCCATAATAATGTTTATTCCTAAATTTAATTTTACTAATTGTTTTGTGAGTCAAAAATTAAGTATTTTTGTATATTTGAATACATTCTGATCCTAGCATCACATTAATATTTATTTCACCATTTCATTTCTTATTATTCACAAATTCTCATTAAAATCATATTAGCATTATAACCACAGTTTAATATAAATGATTATTCTCTGAGTCAAGAATTAAATGTTTTACCATATTTATATTCTTCTTGATTTTTGACGAATATACTGATTTATTTTACTGGAATTAAATCAATACTTCACAAGATATTCAGAGATCAATTATTAGCTAGTTGAAAATAGCTAGGAAATTAGAAATACGCTTTTCGGTGAGGAAGCGCCCTCTTGACTCACTCATCTTCTACCTCGGTGGTGAATCGGCCCAGAGAAGAAAACAGGGGACGGCTAGGGCTGGCCGGCGGCGACGCTCCGGTGGATCTCCGGTGACGGCGACAGCACGGGAGGATCAGCACGGCAAGGCGCACTCGGGGGAGGTGTCGATTCATTGGAAGAGTTACCAGAGCGGTGCGCCTTCAAGCTCTTGCGGCGGCAACAATGGCGGGTCGGTGAGGAGCAAGAATCAACGCATTAGAGCCCGAATGAGTAAACGATTAAGCATGAGGGAGTGACAGAGGTCCCATTTTTGAAGTTTACCGGAAGGAAGAATCTCCGAGCTGAGCCGCCACCGGTGACCGGTTTTGGAGAAGAAGGCGCGCATTGCGGCTCGATTCGCATGAGGGAGACCGAATCTTCTTGAGGGTTTTGATGCCTGTGTCTTGGTGATGCTCTAGCTCAGAGGAATTTGAGAATGGTTGGCTCTAGTGCTTGAATTGATTTCGGCTTGGAGCTCTGGAGGTCCCTGGTAATGGCGGATGAATACAGAGCTTCGGTTGCTTGGCTGCTAAGAGGAAAAAGGAATGAAGGGGAAAGCTGTGCGCTGCTAATGTGATCACAGGGGTGCAACGCATTGGCTGAGGGCTTAAGTAGATGGACCGGATTTGGTTGAGCTGTTCTCGGTTGCTCTCTCTCTGCGATGCACAGGAGGAAGTATGGGCGCTGAAGCTTCGCGAGACTGAGGACAAACGTGGCGACGATCGCGCTCGCGATGAGGTGAGGATGACGCTGAGGACACGACCATTCGGCGAGGAGGGAACGAAGCTCAGTTGGCTGCGCTGGACTCGGGAATGTCTCGTTCGGTCGCTAGAACAGGGGGAGGAAGAAGATGACAAGTGGGGCCTGGGGACCACTGATCAGTGAGGTATGGCGTCAAAAGAGATGGTCCAGCTCCGGATGGTCCTAGTCTCCAATTTCTATTGCTGTCAAATTGAAGTAGAAAATATCCAAACTTTTTGATCATGGTCTTTGAATAGATTTTGATGCCTGGTAAAATTTTGAGGTTAAAATGAGCTACCGAAAAATCATTAATATTCTGACAACAGTGATTTCTCCTAATTCCTTGTTGCGGATTTTGATTTTTGATTGAGATCAATTGAAGTCTACTATTTTTGAAAATTTGTTTTTCTAAAGAATTTGATCTCAGAATGCTGTTGTAAAATTTTCAAGTCAAAATGTTGCTCCATTATTTTATAAAAATTCTGACATTGCAATTTCTAGATTTTTAGGGTTTCTGTTATTAAATTTTGAAAAGTCTTAAATGACATTTTTAATTTATAATATTTTTACCCGAGGTATAAATGGCATTGAGGTTTTCATGATAAATTTTTCAGCTCCAGATGAGATTTATAAATATTTTATAAATTCTGACAATGCATTGTTTTGATTTAAAAGTTGTCTTTTCATTTTATATCTTCATTTGTTTATGCATAAAATTTCAATTGCTGGCTAAAATGATTTAATGAAATGATCTGGGTTCTCATGGCAATTTTTCCAAATTTTTACATTTTACATTTTTGCCTTTTCTCTTTTCCATTCTTTATTGCTCATTTGTTTACTTTTTCTTGCAACACCAAATCCAAGAAAATCCAAATAAAGCAAACAATATTCAGAAATCCCAAAAATATTCACAATCAAATTTAAATATTATATTTTTACTGTTCTTAATTTTTGGGCTGTTACACTCTCGCCTCTTATCTATTCTCTTATTGAAATCTTGAGCAAGTTTAATAGTAGCACATTTAGGGGGAGTGTTAATTCATATTCATATGTATCACATCCCTACGTGTGCCCATATAAATAAAGGTGCATATATATATAATTTCAAAAACAAACCATTTTGCCAAAAGTCAAAATTTTGTATACTATTACTAATCTTGTGAAAAACTAGTTGCAAAGTGTATACAAATGTTTTTGAAATGTTTCTCAAAGGTTTTGGCTTCACAAAATCTATTTTCAAAAGAAAATATGTTTTTAACTCCAAAAGCTAGTTACTAGTATCTTGTTTTGGATTTAAACTTATAATTTTCATAGAATTAAAATTAAGAGGATTTTGAAAATAATTCCAAAACAAAAATCCTAGAGTTGGTCATTCTTAACAACTTTCGTGTTCAAAAGATTTTCAAAAGACCAACCTAGCAAAAGTTATTTGATTTTTAAACTCGCCGAAAAACTATACTTGACCCGTAATGGTCATATTATTGCACTTAGTGAGTTTCATCATTTGAATCAAAATTCCTCTCAAGAGTTGATTCAAAATGATATTTTAGACTCATACACAAGAATCAAATCCATATTTCTTACCCTTGCTTCAATTTGAATTCTTGTGTTGATTGAGTTTGACTTTACTTCTTCAAATGGGCTATTTAGGTCAAAAGTCAAAAATCATATTTAAAAGGCCCAAATTTACGAAAAGCTTTATAAAAGTATCTTATTAAGTATTTCAAATGTTTTACAAGCTTTCAAAATAAAAAACTCTATGTTAAAATCAAATTTGGCTCAAAACGATTTGATTTAATCCAAAATAGCCTATTCTAGCTCTATGCTAAAACGTTGGCATTCGAGTTGGATTTCATCATAAATCTTGGCTAAAAACATTCTTGATACACCAATCTAAGCCATGAAAATAAAAATTGCATGAAATCCAAATTGAATTGCATTTTGAGGCTTTTCGTGAAAATCAATTTCCTTTTATGCCTCAAAGCGCAAATTGCCATAACTTTTAAAATAAAATCGATTTTGAGAAAATTATTTTTGCAAAACCTTCTAATTAGTCCAAAATTCATCTCTGCAAAATTTCAAATTTTTTGGACTTCATTTGAATCATTTTTGACAAAATTTACAAAAATTTGAGATGTTTTAGGCTGACAAGTGCGGTTGCACCACACGAGGTGCGGTTGCACCGGCCATTAGGGCGGTCGGACCGGCCCGAGGGCGGTCGGACCAGCCATGGTAAGGGTGACTCTGAATTTTCAGAATTTTTCGAGTTTCCTTTTGGGATATCTTTTGATTGGAACCTCCTTTTTCAAAAATTCTTTTTTGAAAAGTTTCTTGTGATCCCAAAGTTCTTTTGTGCAAAATTTGAAAAGATCTAAAATTTATTTAATCACATTTTCAAGTGGTATCAGTATGAGCACTTTAATTAATTTAGAAAGTGGTATTCACTTGATCTTTTGAAAAGACAAAACTTGTGCAATTCAAATGCAAATAACTCCATGATTCATTCATTGAACATCTTGGGGAGTTTATTTATATCAAGTTTTGGGCACTTAAATGCTTCCAAGTGTTATCATGTCTTTAATGTGCTCTGATACTCAATCTTTATGATTTTATCGATTCTTTCTTAAGTTTTTGATACCCGTAAGTATATTGCTTTAATTATATTGCTCTGATACCCATCGATGTTATCGATTATTCTTTCAAGTGGCATCAATTCTTCGTGAGTTGATCCTAAGTGGTATCAATTGAGCATTTATTCATCCATATGCTTACAAGTGGTATAATTGATATTCTTTTCTCCAAGTGGTATCATGGATCTTATTGTTCATTTCTTCTAATGATATCCTTGATTATTTGATTTCCTTTTTAAGTGGTATCATTGAATTCATTCTTTCCTACAAGTGGTATTTTATTGCCTCTTTGTAGTATCTTTCCGATACCCACAGTCTTGATTAAGATTTTTCCTCTCAAGCTAAAATTGTAAGTTCAACCACCTAAGACTTCTCTGTGTGAGAATCTTTATGAGTTGAAATACATCAAAAGAGGAAAATCTCAAGTTGAGCATTGTTCTTCATTTAAAAATTTGAAAATGCTCATTCCTTTTGGATTTTCAAGCAAACCCTTGAGATGGATTTAAAGTGGTATCTATTTTCTCAAGTGGTATCTATTTTTTTTGGATTACTCGTTTAACCCTATTAGGCAAATTGTTGGATTCTTCAAAAGAATCATGTTGAAAATTTGCAAAGTCTAATAAAATGAGGAGTGAGTTATTTGAATGTGTTTCAAATAATCCTTGATATTCTTCTTTGTTTTTATTGCTTATCTTTTCAAGTAGTATCTTCTTCTTGAATTTGCCTTTTATTTGGCTTAAGTTCTTCAAATTCCACTCCAAGGTCATAAGTATGCATTCTAATTCTTATATGACCTTCATTAAAAAGAAATGGTTAAATGCTAAAAGGGGGAGAATAATTAAATAAAAGGGGAGAATGTTTTTCCAAGTTAAATGCCAAAAGGGGGAGATAATGAAAAATCTTATTAATAATAAATGTTTAAATGCCAAAAGGGGAGAATGTATTTCAAGTAAATCTTTTGGTTCTTCCATTTTTGGTGTTTAATGCCAAAAGGGAGAATTAGGAAGCTTAATATCATTTGGCTTAAAAAGGGAGCTAAACATTATTAAAGGGGGAGAATTGATTCTCATATGCATTCTAAATTGTCAATGCTTATATTGTTTACAATATGCATATGCATTCAAATAGCTTAAATTCTCTCGATATGTTAAGTTTTAATCCAAATGTACTTATTAAGCTTGGATTTGTCATTAATCACCAAAAAGGGGGAGATTGTAAGTTCAACCTTCATTAGTTATGGTTTTGGTGTTAATGACAAATCTAATATTGAGATTATCCATTAATGTGATTTTGTTATTAATGACAAATCTTATATCGAGACTAACATGTTTATCTAGAATATCTTTGATTAGTCTCATCGCATTGAAAAATGGAAAACCCAAGGTATGTATGCGTATTCATTCTAGTATTAGTTGCATACTTTGGAGTCAAGTTAAAGTATGAATGTCCCCATTATATTAACCACAAAATGTGCATCATGTTTCCCAATCCATATATTACATGGATGCACATACTTAGGGGGAGTTTGTAGTTTAACTTGAAAGTCTCTTTGTATTGATCGATTCTTTATTGACATATATAAGGATCAAGACAAAGAAACTAAATCCTTGAGTATATATTTAAATTGCCTAGTTATAGTATACTCATGGTAATATAGGATATACTCCAATATGATCAAATTGAATATGTGCATAGTATATCCAAGTCAATCATATCTATGCACATATACATGTGGGGTGTATTCTTGTAACATCCCAAAAATTTAATAAAAGTGAAAATGAATATTTTAAATTTGAAAATATTTATTTCTGAGTTTCTTGGCATTATTGGTTTTATTTGGATTTCCTTTGGAGTTTTGCATTGCATGGAAAATCAAACAAAGAGAATTAAAGAATGAAAAATAGAAAAAGGCAAAAATGCGAAAAGTAAAAATTTATAAAAATCGCCACGAGAACCCTGATCATTCAATTAAATCATTTTAGCTACCAAATGATATTTTATGCATAGAGAAATAAAGAGATAAAATGGAAAGACAACATTTAAATCAAAATAATGCATTGTCATAATTTATAGAATATTTATGTAACATATCTGGAGCTGTAAAAATTATTATGAACACCTCAATGCCATATCTATCTTTGGTAAAGGTATTATAAATTAATAATGTCATTTAATATCTTTTTAAAATTCAAAAACAGAAGCTCTGAAATTCTGAAAACCATAATGTCAGAATTTTTATAAATTACTGGAGCAAAATATTGAGCTGAAAACTTTACATAAGAATACTTAGCTCAAATAAATTTGAAAAACAAAGTTTAAAAAGTTATAAAAATATTTGAATTGTCTGATAATTCAAAAATCAGAAATCGAAACTGCATTGTACAGTGTCAGAATTTTAGTAAATAATCTACAAACTATTTCGATCTAAACTTTTTACTGGAGATCAACTACTTCCAGAAGGAACTACACAAAAGTATGAAAAATTTCTGACATGGATTAGCAGGCGAAATTAATGCAAGTTCATTGCATTTGGCGAATCCATCCCTAAGTCGGTTTTCTTGCTCTTTCTCGCCATATGGGTCCCAGTTGCAGCCACTCCAATTCTCTAGATCCTTCCATCGATGCAGCAAGCCCAAGCCTTTGCCTCTGGATTTCACGCCAGCCTCAACCAAATGCATTGCACCTTGGGAATCACAAGAGGTAGTGCTCCACTCACTTCCTCCTCCACTCACTTCTCTCCCTCCTCCTCAGCCAAAGCGCAGGAAGTTTCCTCCCCCAATTTCACCATTTCCAGTAGCCCCAGGAGCTCAAAGCCACTCGCGGATCTTGTGAATCAGCCAGCCATTCCCAAATTGCTTCAAGCCATAGCATCCCCAAGTCCTACTGAGCTAAAGCCCCTAACCAGAATCGTCTTCTTCCATGCGAATCGGGCTGCAGCCGTGCGCCTTTCTTCCTCAGCTCAGGCCACCGTGGACAGCGCTCCTCGGAGACTCTCCTTTCAGGTAAACCCGGAAAATGGGACCTCCAGTACCCCTTAATGCTCAAAAGACTACCGATTCTAACCCTAATGCTGCTGTTCATCTTCTCCACCGAGTCATCGCCATGGCTGCCGCCTCTCCTCGTGGGCGCACCTCTCTGGAAGTTCTCCTACGAATCGGTTACACTCCGGATGCTCCTTGCCATCTTGGTGGTCCCCATGTCCTCGTCCCACGGAAATGCTGCTGGAGAACTGTCGCCATTCAACCCAAGCCGAGCTCTGTTCTCTCTCTCTGCGGTGGGGGCAGTGAGTCGTGACCTCCGTAGAAGAAGACCTGTGTCTAAGGCGCATTCTCTGTAACAAAACGTATTTCTCTTTTTAAGAAATTTTCAGCTGGCTGGCAATTGATCTGTGAATATCTTTTGAACTAATAATTCAATTCCAGTAAAATAAATTTGTATAATCATCTAAAATCAGAAAGAATCTAAATATGTAAAAATATCTAATTTTTGGTCTGCAGAATAATTATTTATGTTAAACTTTGATTAGGGTGCTAATGTGGGTTTTAATGAGAACTTGTGTATAATGGGTAACTAATGATGAAATAAATATTCATGCGATGTTAAGATCAAGATGTATTCAAATATACCAAAAATATTCAATCTTTAAATAATAGGATAATTAGTTAGATTTAAAATGAGAAGAACACACTATTATGATCATTATTTCTCATGTGAAGGATATAACTTATAAAATCATATAAGAAATGATTAGGTGCTCTGGGATTGTAATAAACCTAATCATGCAAAAATATGTAATCTTGAAACCAAGTTTAATATAATTGCTTGCTAATCATCATTAAACCCTTTCATGGCTCTTAGCAAAACACTAGCATAGTGGCTCACAAAATGATAGTGTAGGTTGCAATAGGTTCTGGAAACAGAAGAACCCATGTATGCATAAATACTCAAAATCAAACTCAATTTGCATTCTCTTGATGAAAGAAAAGGTTAATGATAACAATAAGTAAATAGTTTACCTATTGCAATTAAAGCTAAAATAATGCCAAATCAACTTTAAAACACTTCATGGGTTATTCCTCGCTAACACCGAAAAATGAGTTAAAGATCATGTATAATGTAGTTGAAAACTTAAAATGAAGTTAGCCGATTTAGCGTTCAGTATTGTGATCATTTAGACAGTTTCAACGATAGATAAAATAACTCGTCTAAATGTTAAAATCAGTTAAACCAGTTTAAAATCACTGTACAAAGTTTATACTACCATGTTCTGTAAAAAGAATCTTAATCCATTAAGGTTTGCATATTAATCTCATCAGATCAAAACCCTTAAGCATTAACCTTTTGTTTCACTTCCTGCCGATTCCGAATAGTGCAAACTATATAATATCACTTAAGCCTTTTCGGCAATGATTATAATGTATCAGCTAAAGCCTAAAATTTATGGAATTAGCTTAGGATTGTTATGCAAAGTATAAACCATCTTAGTATGAAGAAATAACCATAGTTCATTAGGTTGTGCATACAAATCTTAATAGCTGAATAACGCTAAGTAATCATATTACTTTAGGTCTTAATGCGAATGAATACCCTTTAGGTAATAGTGAAGGAAGCCTGTAGTTAAGTTATTTTTATCACCGAACCTTCTCAATTATCATGTAAGCTAAGTCGAGAGTTTGAATCAAGAGATTTAACTTGCGTAAAAGCTAATTCTAAGCAAAATCAATAAAAGATAAATAACAAATCATTCATACTCTAATGAAATCATTTAAGCATTTTCATTAACTCATAAAGTAACTCATCTAAATGCGAATAATGTAAAGAATAGTCTAGAATTGATCTTTAAGATATAATCTGCAGATAATATAAGAAAATATCCTTAATTTATCTTGCTTTGTCTCGAATCCTAGTAGAGCAAAGCCCGCAAATATTAATGATTGTCAAAACTCATATCATGAATAGTAAATCAATGAAACCTTGCAACTAATGATTTATTCTATTAATCCAACCAATCCTTGCATCTTGAATTTGTAAAATAAGATTAATAAATTCATAAAAGAGCAATCCCTGTTTCTTTATCAGAGTTTATTTGTTTTGCTGTCTATTTTCTTTATGCCTTTATTGAAGTTAGTTTATTGCTTTGCGTTGTTTCCGTTGTTTGACGAGTAGACCCGACGTCCCTATTCTCCGTCGTCGTCGTCAACCGCTATCCTCGTCTTCACCGTAAGCCATAATTAAGCAAGGCAAGCATCCTTTGACCATATTGATCCCAGTATTTTATATTCCTTTTGTGCATCAAATTGTTTTATGCATGTGATTACTTTATGTAAATTGCTATCTTGTGGATTGGTAGTTATACCTGTTGTCTTGTGAATCTCCTTTGATGCTTTATGAACATGTGAACCTTGATAACCATAGATTGAGGTTAGGCACTACTTAATGTCATCATGGGTATATGCGTTCATTTTATTCATGCTTAGTCATGCTTTAGAATCAATGATGTACATGATCAACTCAATAATTGTTTCTGAAAACATTGAAAATGTCCTTGTTGGTGGTGGGTACTTTGATTAAAACCCAAAAGAAAACTATGTGTTGATGCGGGCGATTATTGGCAATAGCGGTTGTCGAAGTAATTGCACGTAGTGTAGGGTGAAGTGTCGCCCGTGTCACAACTAAGGACCGAACATCGTGTTGTATGATCCAAGAAAATCCGTACAAACCATGAGGGTGAGGATGGGTTAGCCTTAGCCTATTAAATTGTTTAGACATGGCTTTGCTCATTGGTAGGCGGGAGCTAGCGGAAGCATTCCCGTTCGGATTGCTTGTGAGGGGCTTCCATGCAGTTCGTATGGGTAATTGCCTGGCCGGTGTAACGGTGTACGCCTTGCCATGGACAGAGACGTGGTGTTGGGTGTGATAAATGTGGATCCACGTCTTGGGTGAGTGTCTCTGTTTTCAGGGCGAGGGTTAACGTCCCGGGCTGGGGTAAAGCCTTGTCTAGGAATTTAATGACTATGTATGATCGCTCATTCGCATACTCTTGTATGGCGATCCACGGCTGACGTGGTGAGTGGATCATTCCTTGTGGGTACAGTTGTACACCTCTGCAGAGTTTAAATCTAATTGATTAGCCGTACCCGCGGTCATGGGTGTCTTGGTGAACTTGCACGAGTTAAATGTTTTATTGTTTCCAAAAGGGTTTATTTTACAAGTTAGCTTACCCCACAGATGACCCAATGCTATACCCTGTGTGGGCAAGTATTGGAATCAGCTGTTGTGCCCTGTGTGGACAAAGAACTGGATATATGCCATGCGATGGCAAGGATAGATTCGAACTCACGTCATGGAGGACGGTGAGTGTTATTATGCTTTACTTATTTTGTTATCAATCAATCCTGCTTTTATAAATTCCGTTTGCAAATAACTTGATTTACAAATTCAAATCTCGCTTTATGCAAATTAACTGTAGTAGCCTCCTTTGAAATGGCCTGCATGTATTGTAGGTTTTGCTCAAGTCTTGCTGAGTATGTAAAATACTCACCCTTGCCTAATTATATTGTAGGTGTGTGCTAGCGAGCTTCGAGTCTCTTTTCGTCGCAGGTTGCGGGTTTTTCTTCGTCGTGTTCTATCTGAAGTTTATGCCGGGTCAGTTGACTGCGGGATTGGATGGGTAAACCACAAGGCCTTCGCTTCCTTTGTCTGCTATATTTCTCGTGTTGTAATAATTATTTGTATAATCGTTTCCGCTTAATTATTATATTGTGTGGTTGTGATTCCAATTGTTGTAAACATGTGAGTGCTAGCTACTGATCCAGGGAATAGCACAGTAATCACATGGAGGTTCCTGTTCATCCGAACGGGGTCTCACAGCTTTGGTATCAGAGCTATACTGACCGTAGGATAAACCTTAGATAGAATGGTCGCTAGCATTAGAATGAGCAAATTCAAAATGTTAGTTTCAAAAGATGTTCTATTTGCAAAATGTAGACTCTGCTATTCTTTCCTCATTCATAAGACTCTACTCTTGTCTCTATTTTCATTTTGTTTTGTAAACAAACTCCTCTTTCCTGAAAAAGAAATCCTTGTCATGGTTTATCTTCGCTACTGATTCTGAAGATGTTCAAGAGATGTCACTGTCATTCCTCATGCTAACCGAAGAAGACTGCAATGTATGCGCCAACATCTCAAGGAAGACAGACAACACTTCACTAACTTCAACGAAACAGAAGCACAACTGAAGACTCTACTTCATGAAGAAACATCATCCAACAGAAAAGGCAGAAGATTAGAATACCTTACGATCTGTCCTAAGATAAGAACCCTTTGCGCATAGCATTTTGTTCCGCTCTGATTATATAAAGCATTTTACTATTTTGTGTTTTTGTCTTGCTATTGTGAATTGGTTTTTATTTCTGGTTGCCCGGGTGATTTCTGTGTGAACTTAACCTCTAGGTTAAAGTTTCACAATAAATTGTCCTTATGTATGAATATGAGAAATCTTAAACCATAGGATAAATAATGAATCATAACATAGTCTGTATCTTCCCTCCATAGAACTTTCTATGAATTTATTTCCTCTCTGTACAAACCATCATGGTTATTAATCTTTCTTAAAAATAAAATCTCCTCCAGATTAATAATATAGTTCCCATTACCACTTCTAGCTCTACTGGAGATCACATTATCTGTATGAAAACCAAGGCTAGATCCTTACCTTGTTAGTAACCAACAAACTAACATAAGCTGCATTAGGCTAGTTAAAACTTAATGTTCCAATAATAATTTCTAACCATGCCTTAAAACTCACTTCATCACTTTGCTTAGATTATATACCACAAAAATGAGCTAGAACCAGAAAAGTTATATTCTTCTGAACAGGAACTTTCAAATGAATGTTAAAAATGAAAACTGGAAAGAAAAATCAGAAATTCTATTTTTCAAAAAAAAAAAAAGTAACATTAGTTATACACATACTACTTTCCTGTCTATAGAATTTAATCCCCTCACCTATTTACTCGTAGCATCAGTTACACAGATACTATTTTTCCCATCTATAGAATTTAATCTCCTCATCTGTGTATTCATTTCTCTGTAGCGTTTTCTTCTCTACTCCTAAGTTATTCCTTTTAGCAATATTTCTTTCACTGTCTTTCCGCAACATGAAAACTACCAACAAACTTGTTGGAAATAATTTAAGCAACAAGTCAGTAGCATAGTGATGCCTACATCAACAACTTCAAGAAGATAGAAGCAGCAGAGCAGCACAACCTCTCCAACTTCATCGAAGCCTCGGAAGACTAACACAGCACGTAGTGCGAAGATTAAAAGAAACTCGTCGCCGAATATACTACGATAAAAGATAGTATTATACGAGCTACATATTATTCTAGCTATATAGTACACCTTTTATACATAAATATATATGGCCAGTACAAAGAAGAACCTTAGGTACCCTTCCCGTGTACTAAGTTGAATATATGTATAGTATTTCTGTGTTATTGAAATTTGGTTGTAAATCTTTCGTGTTGCTTTCGGGTTACTCTCGTGAATGTTAAACCACTAGGTTGAAATTTACGATGCGTTAACCCTACTTAATAAGAAAATTTTACTTAAAAAGATTTTAAAGAACGAAATGTTGCCTTATAAACCAAACCAAAAATTTCATAATTTGCATAGAAACCGCAACTGGAATTAATTGGAAAGAATCAAATATTACTTCATAATATAGGTAACCCTTATCTAACCATCTTTCTATGTTTCCAACATCTTGTTAAATGCGGTTGCAAAAGGCCCCTAATCCAATGGAATTCTGTCTAAATCGCTTTACTCTAATATATATTGTTGCAGGATGCCTGTGACACAATACAATTCATTAATACCTCTACTAAAAGTAATGAGTTAGAAAATTTTTAGCCTTCATAATTGACCTTCAACTCTCCCCAAATAATTGAAATGCATCCTCTCATTCATCTCAAATATTTTAATATACTCTGTATCTCTCTTTAAATTAGCTCATTCTTGTTAAGGATTCTCGGTATAAATTGCTTACATTCCTCATCTGCTTTGCAAGAACCCAACCAAGAAAAATGAATGCCAAAATCTCCAGCCTTGGAACTAATGTTTACTGTAATCGAATAAAAGCATCATACACATACTTTTCTGCTCCATGACAGCAAGCAACCAACTCTTTGTGTTTTGGCCAAAGCCAAACATCAACATTACATTGATTGCCCATTTGTTGCCCTTGCTCCTTTTCGTTACAACGGCAGTTACCCCATGTTATTTCCTTTGCCACGGCAACCTTTAGAACCGGCGTCGACCTCGGTGGGAATTGCAAAGCCAATTCTTGGCCAATCTCGTCGCATGCGATTAATTTGTCTTTATCAAGACCGCCACCACGTTTTCGATCAAATCAACCAAGGCAAGTTGATAAGCGCCATAACATTCTTGCACGTTGAAGTCGTTGTGGTAGTCTTCTCCTTTGCTGATCAACGCCACGGTAGAGCATCATCTCGCTAATGTTCTAATCGACATCATGTGGGCCAAATCCAACACTTGCGGCGCGTTCATTGCCCATCTCTTTTCTAATTGCATTGCCATAGCTATAAGCGCGAGAATCATTGAATGCATTCCCACTCAAACTCTGTCATTCACCATCATCGTGCATACACTCAACTATTAAGCTTTCCCTATTTCCTTGGTCAATCAAATGGTGAAAACAACATTTGTTGCCTGACCTCTTTGCAACTTGGTCGCCTATACTCACACCCGTTCATATTTTGTGGGAACATCCTCATTTCTCTTTTAAATACCTATCCGAGTTTTCTCGGTTTACCTCGCTTCTTCTCTAACAAACACCACTGGCTGTCACCCATTTATACTTCTTTGTCACCATCCTCGTCTCTTGCAAATATCAATGCCCGTTCAATGCCCCTAGGTCCAATGGTTGCTAATGCAATTCAACGTTAGCGAGAGAAATTCGAGCCTTAGTTGCTAAAGGTTTGGCAATCGAGAAAAAAAAAAAGACTAGCCGCTCAGAAAATATCGCTAAAGGATATCCTAGGAAGAGCAACTATCTTTTATAGCCATAATCATTCGTCGGGATAATGGTTCGATGATTATCTCTAGAAAAATTCTAGTTATTCACCGCATCGATCCCTTCCTCATGCAATTCAAAGCAAATCTGGTAGACATCCTTTCTATCACAAACATTCTAATGCATCCCTTGTTTTGCATCTTTGCAAAAATCCTCATTCATGAATCTGCATGTGAAATAAACTAGGGTCAGGTGAACTTGAAACTAGTCGCTGTTCTAGTCTGTTTTCCCTCTGAAAATAGCTTGTCACTTTCGAGTGATGATTTCTTTCAAACTCTGTCATGCCGCATAGGAAATATCACCTAAAGAATTATAGAAACAACACTTGACTCTAACTACCAGTACTAAGAAAGTAGTAAATGGCATGTTTCTTGTCTGATAAAGAAAATTATTAGACTAAAAGATGTCCTAGAAAGCAACAAATTGAAGTTCACAAAATAATTTTAAGCATACCCTTGTACCTAACAGAGCACCATGAGAACAGTGTGAATAATTCAACCGTCACAATGAGGAACCGTGTTGCAAATCAATGTCCGTAAGTTGAACAAATATGTTCTACAATCATGAACATACCAGAAGTCGCATTAAACTAGATTATAGCTCTGAGAGTAGGAGGAATAAAAATCTGAAGCAGTTCGTTCGGAAAAATTGTTAAAGAATCAGAGTCGCGACACAAAAGCATAGTAGGCCCATAACCCACATGACCCAGGATCTGCAAACTAACAATTCCTAAGTCATGCATCCAATCCAACTTAAAATGTCAATCCAGTCATTCATGGCATTTTCCTGCAGCGCTAATTCGCGAAAGAAACTCGTGACCTACTAAATGTAATGCTAGGTATGATACCTATGTATCTGGACCTACCATGATTCGAGTTAACTCCACGGTTAACTCCTTGATTCTAGTTGTTTCCTGATTATCTAATTTGCAACATCAACAAACAAACTTCTGTTGTTTGAATAAAATGGAAAATGTCACTTGTATCAATTAAGAAGAACCTAGATATTTCACCAACATCTACCCAAGAACCGTTCGCTTCACCTTGTTAAGGAAAACATTAGTAATTTCTAAGCCATCTCAAAGACTTAGAAAACATTAAGTGCTCATGTCAACCCTGTCTCGATATCGGGCATTGAACATAAACATCTTTTTCATGTGATTATACTGGCACTTGTTTTGATATTGAGTACATCCCTTGTGTATTCGATTCTTGCAATCAACTTTGTTGATTCATGACGTTTTATTCCGTCATAATTGCCAAATCCAAAAGGAAATCAAAACCCTTTGTCTATTAAGATGGTCATACCAATCAAATCATCAGGATCATCTCATAATTCTTTTACCTCAATCCAACCCTTGGATTTTCACTACCTTGTTTTCGATTTAAAAGTCAACTTGAAATGACCTTTATGCTCAGCTCATTTCATCAGCTATTGTCGAACTATTCAAATTGGCCATTGTATTCAAATACCCTTCATGGTAGTAGACGTTCGATTTTTTCCCAAATAAATCTAATGACAATGCAACCTTTCTTCGCCTCAAAAAATTCTAAATGTATCACGGACCACTCTCAAAATTAGATTGTCCTTAGTAACAATACTGATTACACAACCAAAAGGAATATGTAGAAAATATTAGTATCTCTCATCTACTTACCTAAAACTCCAATAGAATTCTTCCCTATTCTCGCACGTCAGCTTGGAATCGCAAGACGAAGATCTAGTAAAGCAACTGCAATGAAGACGACATATTAACAGAACGACAAAGTCATCTCCGAGAAAGAATTCGCAAATCTATCTCGTCCTTAAGAGTTATAAGGTTCGTAGTAATCATCGTTTCCAAATCCGAAGTGACCTAGCACCACGATATATTAGGCCATGCCGTATTGTTAAGAAAATGGGAGAAAAAGAAAAGGCATATAAGTTAGAGTTGTCATCCTAGCCCCAGTGTTCATCCCATCTTCCAGGTATCGCAATTAAGGCAATTCCTTCATCTTCCTTTTAAGCTCACCCAGCTAGGTAAAACTTATCTACAACCTAGTTTAACTTATTAGAAGCATCTTGGAAACAAGAAGACTGACTCAAGGAAAAGTTCCTGATTTCTTTTAGAAATACTTTCCCCTTAGATCCGCCAAATCTCGGGGTCGAGATTTCTGTAAGGGGGGTAGATCTGTAACATCCCAAAAATTTAATAAAAGTGAAAATGAATATTTTAAATTTGAAAATATTTATTTCTGAGTTTCTTGGCATTATTGGTTTTATTTGGATTTCCTTTGGAGTTTTGCATTGCATGGAAAATCAAACAAAGAGAATTAAAGAATGAAAAATAGAAAAAAGGCAAAATGCGAAAAGTAAAATTTATAAAAATCGCCACGAGAACCCTGATCATTCAATTAAATCATTTTAGCTACCAAATGATATTTTATGCATAGAGAAATAAAGAGATAAAATGGAAAGACAACATTTAAATCAAAATAATGCATTGTCATAATTTATAGAATATTTATGTAACATATCTGGAGCTGTAAAATTATTATGAACACCTCAATGCCATATCTATCTTTGGTAAAGGTATTATAAATTAATAATGTCATTTAATATCTTTTTAAAATTCAAAACAGAAGCTCGAAATTCTGAAAACCATAATGTCAGAATTTTTATAAATTACTGGAGCAAAATATTGAGCTGAAAACTTTACATAAGAATACTTAGCTCAAATAAATTTGAAAAACAAAGTTTAAAAAAGTTATAAAAATATTTGAATTGTCTGATAATTCAAAAATCAGAAATCGAAATCCTGTGCATTGTACAGTGTCAGAATTTTAGTAAATAATCTACAAACTATTTCGATCTAAACTTTTTACTGGAGATCAACTACTTCCAGAAGGAACTACACAAAAAGTATGAAAAATTTCTGACATGGATTAGCAGGCGAAATTAATGCAAGTTCATTGCATTTGGCCGAATCCATCCCTAAGTCGGTTTTCTTGCTCTTTCTCGCCATATGGGTCCCGATTGCAGCCACTCCAATTCTCTAGATCCTTCCATCGATGCAGCAAGCCCAAGCCTTTGCCTCTGGATTTCACGCCAGCCTCAACCAAATGCATTGCACCTTGGGAATCACAAGAGGTAGTGCTCCACTCACTTCCTCCTCCACTCACTTCTCTCCCTCCTCCTCAGCCAAAGCGCAGGAAGTTTCCTCCCCCAATTTCACCATTTCCAGTAGCCCCAGGAGCTCAAAGCCACTCGCGGATCTTGTGAATCAGCCAGCCATTCCCAAATTGCTTCAAGCCATAGCATCCCCAAGTCCTCTTCGAGCTAAAGCCCCTAACCAGAATCGTCTTCTTCCATGCGAATCGGGCTGCAGCCGTGCGCCTTTCTTCCTCAGCTCAGGCCACCGTGGACAGCGCTCCTCGGAGACTCTCCTTTCAGGTAAACCCGGAAAATGGGACCTCCAGTACCCCTTAATGCTCAAAGACTACCGATTCTAACCCTAATCTCATTGTTCATCTTCTCCACCGAGTCATCGCCATGGCTGCCGCCTCTCCTCGTGGGCGCACCTCTCTGGAAGTTCTCCTACCGAATCGGTTACACTCCGGATGCTCCTTGCCATCTTGGTGGTCCCCATGTCCTCGCCCCCACGGAAATCTTATTTGGAGAACTGTCGCCATTCAACCCAAGCCGAGCTCTGTTCTCTCTCTCTGCTTGCGGTGGGGGCAGTGAGTCAGTGACCTCCGTAGAAGAAGACACGTGTCTAAGGCGCATTCTCTGTAACAAAACGTATTTCTCTTTTTAAGAAATTTTAAATTGGCCGCAATTGATCTGTGAATATCTTTTGAACTAATAATTCAATTCGA
Source organism: Guadua angustifolia (assembly GCA_036346375.1). NCBI lineage: Eukaryota > Viridiplantae > Streptophyta > Magnoliopsida > Poales > Poaceae > Guadua > Guadua angustifolia. The sequence continues at coordinate 339,969 of JAYEVE010000597.1, forward strand.
TAAAATAAATTTGTATAATCATCTAAAATCGAAAGAATCTAAATATGTAAAAATATCTAATTTTTGGTCTGCAGAATAATTATTTATGTTAAACTTTGATTAGGGTGCTAATGTGGGTTTTAATGAGAACTTGTGTATAATGGGTAATAACTGATGAAATAAATATTCATGCGATGTTAAGATCAAGATGTATTCAAATATACAAAAATATTCAATCTTTAAATAATAGGATAATTAGTTAGATTTAAAATGAGAAGAACACACTATTATGATCATTATTTCTCATGTGAAGGATATAACTTATAAAATCATATAAGAAATGATTAGGTGCTCTGGGATTGTAATAAACCTAATCATGCAAAAATATGTAATCTTGAAACCAAGTTTAATATAATTGCTTGCTAATCATCATTAAACCCTTTCATGGCTCTTAGCAAAACACTAGCATAGTGGCTCACAAAATGATAGTGTAGGTTGCAATAGGTTCGGAAACAGAAGAACCCATGTATGCATAAATACTCAAAATCAAACTCAATTTGCATTCTCTTGATGAAAGAAAAGGTTAATGATAACAATAAGTAAATAGTTTACCTATTGCAATTAAAGCTAAAATAATGCCAAATCAACTTTAAAACACTTCATGGGTTATTCCTGCTAACACCGAAAAATGAGTTAAAGATCATGTATAATGTAGTTGAAAACTTAAAATGAAGTTAGCCGATTTAGCGTTAGATATTGTGATCATTTAGACAGTTTCAACGATAGATAAAATAACTCGTCTAAATGTTAAAATCAGTTAAACCAGTTTAAAATCACTGTACAAAGTTTATACTACCATGTTCTGTAAAAAGAATCTTAATCCATTAAGGTTTGCATATTAATCTCATCAGATCAAAACCCTTAAGCATTAACCTTTTGTTTCACTTCCTGCCGATTCCGAATAGTGCAAACTATATAATATCACTTAAGCCTTTTCGCAATGATTATAATGTATCACTAAAGCCTAAAATTTATGGAATTAGCTTAGGATTGTTATGCAAAGTATAAACCATCTTAGTATGAAGAAATAACCATAGTTCATTAGGTTGTGCATACAAATCTTAATAGCTGAATAACGCTAAGTAATCATATTACTTTAGGTCTTAATGCGAATGAATACCCTTTAGGTAATAGTGAAGGAAGCCTGTAGTTAAGTTATTTTTATCACCGAACCTTCTCAATTATCATGTAAGCTAAGTCAAGAGCTTTGAATCGAGAGATTTAACTTGCGTAAAGCTAATTCTAAGCAAAATCAATAAAAGATAAATAACAAATCATTCATACTCTAATGAAATCATTTAAGCATTTTCATTAACTCATAAAGTAACTCATCTAAATGCGAATAATGTAAAGAATAGTCTAGAATTGATCTTTAAGATATAATCTGCGATAATATAAGAAAATATCCTTAATTTATCTTGCTTTGTCTCGAATCCTAGTAGAGCAAAGCCCATAAATATTAATGATTGTCAAAACTCATATCATGAATAGTAAATCAATGAAACCTTGCAACTAATGATTTATTCTATTAATCCAACCAATCCTTGCATCTTGAATTTGTAAAATAAGATTAATAAATTCATAAAAGAGCAATCCTGTTTCTTTATCGAGTTTATTTGTTTTCTTTGTCTATTTTCTTTATGCCTTTATTGAAGTTAGTTTATTGCTTTTGCGTTGTTTCCGTTGTTTGACGAGTAGACCCGCGTCCCTATTCTCCGTCGTGCGTCGTCAACCGCTATCCTCGTCTTCACCGTAAGCCATAATTAAGCAAGGCAAGCATCCTTTGACCATATTGATCCCAGATTTTATATTCCTTTTGTGCATCAAATTGTTTTATGCATGTGATTACTTTATGTAAATTGCTATCTTGTGGATTGGTAGTTATACTGTTGTCTTGTGAATCTCCTTTGATGCTTTATGAACATGTGAACCTTGATAACCATAGATTGAGGTTAGGCACTACTTAATGTCATCATGGGTATATCGTTCATTTTATTCATGCTTAGTCATGCTTTAGAATCAATGATGTACATGATCAACTCAATAATTGTTTCTGAAAACATTGAAAATGTCCTTTGTTGGTGGTGGGTACTTTGATTAAAACCCAAAAAAAAACTATGTGTTGATGCGGCGATTATTGGCAATAGCGGTTGTGCGAAGTAATTGCACGTAGTGTAGGGTGAAGTGTCGCCCGTGTCACAACTAAGGACCGAACATCGTGTTGTATGATCCAAGAAAATCCGTACAAACCATGAGGGTGAGGATGGGTTAGCCTTAGCCTATTAAATTGTTTAGACATGGCTTTGCTCATTGGTAGGCGGGAGCTAGCGGAAGCATTCCCGTTCGGATTGCTTGTGAGGGGCTTCCATGCAGTTCGTATGGGTAATTGCCTGGCCGGTGTAACGGTGTACGCCTTGCCATGGACAGAGACGTGGTGTTGGGTGTGATAAATGTGGATCCACGTCTTGGGTGAGTGTCTCGCTTTTTGGCGAGGTTAACGTCCGGTGGGGTAAAGCCTTGTCTAGAATTTAATGACTATGTATGATCGCTCATTCGCATACTCTTGTATGGCGATCCACGGTGACGTGGTGAGTGGATCATTCCTTGTGGAATGCATTGTACACCTCTGCGAGTTTAAATCTAATTGATTAGCCGTGCAGCGGTCATGGGTGTCTTGGTGAACTTGCACGAGTTAAATGTTTTATTGTTTCCAAAAGGGTTTATTTTACAAGTTAGCTTACCCTGAGATGACCCAATGCTATACCCTGTGGGCAAGTATTGGAATCATTTGTTGTGCCTGTGTGGACAAAAAGCTGGATATATGCCATGCGATGGCAAGGATAGATTCGAACTCACGTCATGGAGGGCGGTGAGTGTTATTATGCTTTACTTATTTTGTTATCAATCAATCTCGCTTTTATAAATTCCGTTTGCAAATAACTTGATTTACAAATTCAAATCTCGCTTTATGCAAATTAACGTAGTAGCCTCCTTTGAAATGGCTCGCATGTATTGTAGGTTTTGCTCAAGTCTTCTTGAGTATGTAAAATACTCACCCTTGCCTAATTATATTGTAGGTGTGTGCTAGCGAGCTTGAGTCTCTTTTAAATGCATGAGTTGCGGGTTTTTCTTCGTCGTGTTCTATCTGAAGTTTATCTTGGGTCAGGTTACTGCGGGATTGGATGGGTAAACCACAAGGCTTTGCTTCCTTTTTGCTATATTTCTCGTGTTGTAATAATTATTTGTATAATCGTTTCGCTTAATTATTATATTGTGTGGTTGTGATTCCAATTGTTGTAAACATGTGAGTGCTAGCTCTTGATCCAGGAATAGCACAGTAATCACATGGAGGTTCTGTTCATCCGAACGGGTCTCACAATTCTATAGTTGATGACTTAGAGTAATGATCATTTCCATATAGTTTATACATAATGGATCATTACTTTTCATCAACATGAGTATATGAAAACTTGTGTAGTTAATATATACTCATATCAATTTAAATGAAAATTTAAATTGAGTTCATTTGTCTTGTTAATCATTAAAGAAGATTTCATCATGTGTTGATGGTGTTCCGTGATTAGTTAAGGACAAATGAATAGCTCTTAAGCATAATAAAGCATGAGTTGCATTATTGTACTTAAGACACATATAAATCATTCAAATTGATTTAGGTTGTGCTCAATTGATCTAAAGGCATCCATTATGTGTTAATGGAGTGCATGAGATAATTGAGACAACCATGCATCTTGGACTAACAAGTTTTATGAGTTGTGATTAAGTTAGGTCCAAAGATGAATGAGATGATGAGAACGGGACAAGGACGGCATCATGAGGTGATGGGCGTCAAGAGAAGATCCCGAAGTCAAAGAAGAGGAGTCGAGTGATGATCCCGGGGGAGTGTCAAGTAAAGATCATAAAGACCCCAAAGGGGATTGCTTATGCGCGGCGGCAAAGGTATAACTAGATAGGCTAAGGACTTTTGTAGTCTTTGAGTCTAAGGTTTTATCGCCGTACTATTAAGAGGGGTTGTCTCCTAGCTTGAGCTTCATCATGTGTTGGTGATCTTAATCCGCGTTCACTCAAAACTCAAATCGTATTTGGATTTGGTTTTTGCATGAGGGTTAACCATTTGGCATGTGTTGCGAATGGGTTAAACTTATGCTTGGTTGTTGTTGGTTTATGCTCTGATTTGCATGTGTTGCAAAGAGGAAGAGCATATGTATTTGATTTTCGCATAAAGCTTTGATTTGCATGTGTTGCAAATAGGATAAGCTAATGCGTTGGCTTTTGCGTGAAGTTCACTTTTGCATGTGTTGCAAATGTTGAAGCTTCATGTTTTGGTTTCGTTCAAAACATTCTTTCAAAATCTTGTGGTTGCTTGGAGCTAAGTTTTGCATGTGTTGCAAAAGGTGAGAGCTCAAGCATGATTTGATGTTTGTGTGTTTGTATGGAGCTAGAGGTTTGCATGTGTTGCAAGTAGAGAGCTCATATGGTTGAAATGGTTTTGGTGTGAAATTGAAGTTTGGTTTTGGTGTTGCATGGAACTAGAAATTGCATGTGTTGCAATTAGAGAGTTCATACACCTTGATTTGATGTTGCTTGGAGCTAGACTTTTGCATGTGTTGCAAGAGTAGTGCTCAAGCATGAAATTGTGTTTATTGAGTTATTTGCAAGTTAGTTGCAGCGAATAAAGCCGAGGTTTATGAGTCTCGGAATCCGAGAGCATGTGAGTAGGGCTTGCAGCAGGTGTTGGCAAGTTAGTGGGTCTCGTGTTGACCTTCACATGGCTAGGGGATTAATCTCATAGACTCGGGTTTGATTTGCTTATTACGTGCGTTTTGCAAATAGATCTTGAGTTGATTGCTAAATGTGTTTTTGCAAGTTGGTTTTGGTGATATTTAAAAATATCTATGGGTGCTTAAATCATGAAAATGGGTGGAGATTGTAGCCCTCATGATAAGCTTCATAGAATCAAAAATCACCCAAATCGGAGTTCGGAGTAAAAAGTTATGAGTGTTTTTGTGGTGAGCGAGGTGGTGTGACCGACCCTAGGCGGTCGGACTTACTAGGCGGTGTGGCCGGCCTGGCGGTCGGACCGCCCGGATCAACAGACCCTCCTCGGTGCAATTTTTCCGAGCAGCGTGTTTTTGGTTTGTGAGGCGGTGCGACCGAGCCAGGGTGGCGACCGCCCAATGGTCTGGCGACCGCCATAGGCGGTCCAATCAGCCATGTAACGATCGAAAATCCGACCGTTGCTCTGTGAGGATCGGATCGGCCGAGGCCGGTCGGACCGGGTTTTGTTGATTTTGCCCGATTTGCCCCCAAGCGGCTAGTTTTCTTGTGGGGCTATAAATACTTTGGGGGCTTGGGCGGTGTTGGTGTGTGTGGGAGTGTTTTGCTTGTGTTGCTCTTTCTCCTTTGCCTCTTGAGCTTAAGAGTGAGCTAATTGCAAGTGTTGCAATTAGTGAGTGATTTGAAACCTCTTGTGCATGTGTTGCACTTGAGGGAGTCCTTGTGCATGTGTTGCACTTGGTGATCACCGGAGCGCATGTGTTGTGCTCGGTGAAGTTCAAGCGGAGGAGCGGCTTGTTACTCTTGGAGGTTGCCGACTCCTAGGCAGGCGGGCGGCGTCTTGGCGCTGGAGCTCTCAAGGTGTGAGAAGTTCGGCAAGTTTGTGAAGGTTCGGGTTGAGCCTCTGGCATAGCGTGAAAAACTACGACTAGTGGAAAGAGGCGGGTGCTCGGCGGGAGCCGGTCCAAGTGTGGGCTTGCCTCAACGTGGACTAGGGGAGACCGGCAAGTCTCCGAACACCACGGAAAAATATCGGTTGTCTCTTTTACTTTCAAGTATTTACATTTATTGTATATTGTTCAATTGCTTGTTTGTAATTAGAATTGCTTAGTATTATTTGCTCGATCAATTTAGCAATTCTTGTATAGAGACATAATTTAGTTAGTGCACTAGTGAGCCTAGTTGATTTAGGCTTTAATTGTCAAAATCTAGTTTATCGCTTCCGCATATATCTTTGATTAGGTTTTGGCTTAGGGGTTGATTAGAGCGAATTGTTTAGTGAGCGATCAATTTTGTAAAACGCCTATTCACCCCCCCCTCTAGGCGCATCCTCGACCCTACAACCTCCTTGTCGGAGATCGAGGGGGCCGCTAGTGTCTCTAGGATGACATCGGGGGGGATCTCGTCGTCGGAGGAGGCGAGCTTGGAGAGGAAGTTGGCACTGGAGTTGTCCCTCCTGGGTATGTGCTTGAGCTCCAGGTTCTGAAACCATTTCTCCATTTTGTGCACCTCGGCAAGGTACTTTGCCATCGAGTCTCCCGAGCACTGGTACTCCTTGTTGTACTGGTTGACGACGAGCTGGGAGTCGCCCTTGACGACCAACCGGCGCACGCCCAATACTTTGCAAGCTCGTAGGCCCGCCAAGAGAGCTTCGTACTCTGCCACATTGTTGGTCGCCGGAAACCCAAAACGAACTACGTACCTCAATTGGTCGACGCGCGGGGTAAGAATAAGGATTCCAGCCCCCGAGCGCTTGAAAGACCTTGATCCATCAAAGAACATGATCCAGGGCTTCTCTTCCTCGACCTCGAGCTCGGGAGCGGGTTGCGACGTCTGCTCGACCACGAAGTCGGCGAGCACCTACGATTTGATGGCTGTTCGAGCTATGACCTGCACATCAAATGCCGCCAGCTCCATAGCCCACTTGGTGATTCGTCCGCCGCCCTTTGGGTTCCTTAAAATGTCCCCGAGCGGAAAGTTGCTCGGGACGACCACAGAGTGCACCTGGAAGTAATGGCGAAGCTTGCGCGAAGCCATTAAGAGAGCATCTGGCGGCCAGTACTGCGGATAGCGCTCCCGGGCCGTGTAGGACTTCACGACATAATAGATTGGGTCTTCTTTGTGATCCTCGCCACCACCAGACAGATCGACAATATACCTTCAACTCGTCGAAAGACCGCTGTGCCTCTGGGGTCCACTCGAAGCTCCCTTGTTTGCGCAGGGCTCTGAAGAATGGGAGCCCACGCTCGCCGAGCCTCGAAATGAACCTGCTGAGGGCGGCTATGCGGCCGGTGAGGCTCTGCACCTGCTTGACCGAGGTTGGGGGCGCCATCTTCTTGATCGCCTCGATCTTTTTCGGGTTCGGGCCAACCCTCGAGCCCCCGATCATGTAGCCGAGCACCTTCCCTGACGCAGCACCGAACACGCATTTCTCGGGGTTGAGCTTGATCTTGTACCTGTTCAGGTTGTTGAAGGTTTCCTCGAGGTCCCGAACGTGGTCGCCTTCGGAGGGGCTCTTGACGATGATGTCATCCACGTAGACCTCAAGGTTTCGACCGATCTAAGGGTCGAACGTCTTGCTCATTAGACGCTGAAACATGGCCATCGCATTGAGCAGACCAAACGACATGGTCGTGTAGCAGTAGGTGCCAAACGGCGTGATGAACGATGTCTTGCTCTCGTCTTCGACCGCCAGCTTGATCTGGTGGTACCCCGAATAGGCATCCAAGAAGCTTAGCATCTTGGCGTTCGCGGTGGAGTCGACGATCTGGTCGATGCGCGGGAGTGGGAAGTTGTCCTTCGGGCAGGCCGAGTTCAACCCCGTGTGGTCCACGCACATCCTCCATTTACCGCCTTTCTTCTGGACAATGACCGGGTTGGCCAACCATTCGGAGTAGTCGATCTCGCGAATGAAGCCGGCCTTCAAGAGCTTATCAAGGTTCTCCTTGATGACCGCGACCTTCTCCGGAGAGAAGCGACGTGGCTTCTGCCACACGGGGCAGCAATCTGGCCTGACCTGCAGCTTGTGCTCGATCACCTCCCTTGGGACGCCGGGCATGTCCGCAAGCTCCCAGGCGAATATGCCCTTGTTAGCGCGGAGGAAGGTGACGAGCTCGAGTTCCTATTTGGAACTCAGCTCGGCCGAAACAAGGATGCATCTGGTCGGGTCGTTTTCCTCAAGCGGTACGGCCTTCATCGCCCCACTGGGCTGGATTGCCGCCTTCTGACGAGCATTCTTCACTGACACCTCCGGGCCTCGCTGGGGCAGCATGCCGGCAAGGGCCAAGGCCTTGGTCTCGCATCCGTGCGCCGCCTGTAGGTCGCCCCGCACAGTTATGATGCCGTTGGGACGAGCGACTTCATACACCGATGGCCATAGTGGTTGGCCGCCATGAACTTGATCAGGCGGAGCCCGAGAATGGCGTTAGACGGAGGTCTCTTCGACCACCTCGAAGGTGATCGGCTCGGTGCGGAAATTGTCCGAGTCACCGAAGGTAACGGGTAAGACCACCTGCCCCAAGGGGATGGTCGAGCTTCCAGGGACAATCCCGAAGAAGGGGACAGCAATGCTCTTGACCTTCGACCGGGGAATCTGCATCCGGTTAAGCGCTCCTGCCTGCAGCAAGTTAAGAGAACTATCGCCATCGACCATGACGCGCCCGACCATGGTGTTGCTGATGGTCGGGGTCACGACCAGGGTAGTCTTCAGATCTCGGGCCATACCTTGGAGAGCATCCTCCGGAGAAAAGGTGATGGTGGCCTCAGCCCACTTGCAATGTTGCTCGATGGGTTTCCCGGCGGCGATCTGGTAGATGGTTCGCAAGGCGGCATTGAGCTCGCGCCAGGACTGGTAAGCCGACGAGCCACCGAAGATGACATCGATGCGGCACTCGCCCTGTTGGAACTCCAGGTCGAGATCGCCATGGTCCGTCGGCGTTCACCCCTGCTGGTGAGTGGTCCCCTTTCGGGAGCATGGGCATCTCCCGATCCATCGAGACAAGGCTTCGACTTGCTTTGCCAAGCCTGCAGTTCGCAGGTCGTGGTGGCCGCCCTATAAACGGTGAGAACTTCGCTTCATCGTACCTTGGGCGCCCCTCGGCCCCCTGCGGCCGAGCATCGGCCCGCCGGGGCCCAAGTCGTCGGCCCTCCTGCTGGGGCTGGTTCTACGCCTGACGAGGTCGAGGCCAACCTTGGCGAGGTCGGGACCCTTCCCGAGCTTGATCTCAGACTTCAAGGACCTCGCGCTGGCCGTCTGCCGAAACGATCACTCGTGGCAGACCACCGCCGTTCCTGCGATCGCGCTTCCGCTTCTTGGTGGTGGTGCTGTGGTTGGCGCCCTTGGAGTTGGATGGGCCAGCCTCTGTGGGGTTTAGACCAAGCTTACCTTGGTCGTAGTCGCATTTCCAGCGGACGGCGTCGTCCGCATCCGCATATCGCTCCGCCATGCGGAACAGCTTGTTGACGCTGAGCCTCGAGGCGATCTCCAGGTCTTCGGTAAGGCGCCGATCGTGGACGCCAAACTTGAAAGCTTTTATGATGGCTTCATCAGAGATGCTCGATCGAGTTCCTTGTGCGGATAAATCGCCGCATAAAGTCACGAAGCGGTTCGCCCTTGCCTGGATGACGCAATCTGGTCTTTCTCCTTCGACGCTCGTAACAACTTTAGAAGTTGCGGCGGAGGCGCTCTGATTTGGCGCCACGACGAAGGAAAGGCTTCGGTTGAAGAGCCAAGTTCGTGCGGCCGCCCCAACACGGTCGGGAGGTAATTGGCCATGACGAGCTCGTCGCCCCCGGCCGCCAGGATGGCGGTCGAGTAGATGGACAGGAACTCGTCGGAGTTCTTGGTCCCATCAAAGCGCTCTATCAACGCTGGCTTTAATCGAGCCGGCTGACGAACCCGAAGGTCGTCCGAATCGCCCATGCACCGTAGGCGGACAGTCTTGGCCGGGTGAGGTCGTCGCCGACGAGGTCCTCACTGCTGCCGGACTCGGAGTCGAAGCTGCCTCGGTGGCCCGACCTTCGGTGAGAATGACCATGACGTCGAGCACGGGAGTCACCTGGAAGGTAACGCAGGCGGTCCTGGACCCTACGGCGCCTGGGCGGAACATCTGGGGAGAGACCCCCCGACTTACTGCCGGTCAACGTGGAGCTCGTGAACCTCGGTTCACGCCTGACCCTGCTCGGGTTTGTGCCCGCGGGACGGCGACGTGGCGGTGTCAAAGTCATGTCCCGAGACCGCTGCTGGCGAGAAGGCACCTCTCGCCCGGGAGGCCATCGACGAGTGCACTGGTGATGACGTGATGAGTTGTCATCGCTCCTCAGGGAGTGGGTCCCCGAGTGATGACTTCGGTGCTGCGGAGGTATGACCTCGGTCGCAGCCCGGTCGAGCTCTTTGGCCAAGGCTTGGCCAAAGAGTTTCGATCTCGCCCTGTCGGGATCAACCATGATCCGGGCGATAGCGCGGAGGCGCTCTCCCAAAGGAGAAAGTCTGGGATGCCCAGAAGATGTGCCGACCTTCTCCTGGTCCTCCCGTCGGAGGGCGGTTATGGCTTGGTTGATTGCGACATGCACCATCCGGCGAGCGTCCTCAGGGGTCTGTGGATCACGACCATCCGCCGTTGCGCCCGTGCCATGGTTGTCCGCCATCAAGACGTGCTGCTCGCGCGGCGGCGGCGAGGGCAAAAACAATGACGCGGAGTCGGGGTCCGCGCCCGAACCCACGCTCGAGGAATGTCCGTCGATAAAGTGCGCCATGCTCCCAAGATCTTAGTGTTTTCCCTGCGAATGAGCGAAGCTATCGGGCCCCACGGTGGGCGCCAACTATCGACGATCGGAACCGCCAACCGCAAAAATGAAATGGGGGTTAGTGAGACTCGGGACCCGAGCAGAGCTTGGCTCAACGAAGGGACGAAATCGGCGTGCTGGAGGTCGGAGCGAGGCGACAACGAGCGTGAGACGAGGGTTTATGCTGGTTCGAGCCCCTATGAAGGTAATAGCTCTACTCCAGTCGCCTTGCGGCAATGATCTTTGCTATTCTCGTGTACAGAGGTGGATTACAGCTCAAGTTCTACAATGGCGATGTCTAGTGCTCGAGCTTCAGTGTCCTTGTCTCTCCTGTCAGGTTGTTCATCTTTCGCTTACCTTCCCTGCATGCAACGGACAGGAGAGATTTCCGGGTAGTGGTCTTCATGCGCATTGATAGCTGCAGTAACTGTCCTGGACATGCCGCACGCACCTGGAACAGCCCCACGATCCCACGTCTTGATAACTGCCGAGTAAACGCACATTCCGGGATCCAAGGGGACGCCGTCCCGAGCGAGAGCCGATCCGAGCTCGAGGTCGTGCGGGACCCAAGCTCGAGGCCGTACGCTCTCTAGGTCGCACAACTCAAGTCGATTCAGGTCGTGGTCGAGGCCTCCCGAGCCAGGGAGCCCGTTGACCGTGCGCTGACCGGCCAAGGGTCGCCCAGTCCCCGTCAGATATACTCCATTTATGTGAGTTTCGTTTTTATAATAAATCTAATGTGTCTATTTCAAGGTTTAGTCATGATCAAAACTAAAATCCTTTGATCTAAACCCTTTTGTGTTTAAAACTGACCATTAGCTTTAAACTGATCTGCGACACATCTATGACAGACAAAACTTTTGGTCTGCCATACATGTAGTCCTCCTTTTGCTCTGACGGACCAAAATTGCTGCGCTTCCCATGTATGACGGACTGAACTTTTCTGTCCGTCATAAACGTCTGATTTTTGTCCGTCACACACATGATCGGTATCGCTAATTTAAGAACTCATCGCCAGAAGCGTGTGTTTAAGCTCAAAATTGACACTCTAACACGTGCAACGGTCCTGTGGTAGGTACAACGGCTATTTTTCTTCAGAACTGCTATATAAGCATTGCCTGAGCTATCTATCATAGAACTTTATGAACTCCTTGTTATTTTTGCATTCAAAGAGCTCTCATTCATAAAAGGAGTCTCATGCTTCATCTTTAAACACAAAATTCTCATCATTTTTCAGTGTTTAGCTCCAAGCAAGTGTCTAGCAGTGAGTTCTTAGCGAGTGAACCAAGAGACAGAACTTGTGCAAAGTTTATTACTCTTGGATCTCGGTGATCCTAGACAGCTTGGAGGTGATAAAAGTGCGACCTGTCCAAAGAAGATTGTGGAAGGCCACTTTGTGTTGTGAAGGGTTTGTAGCTCACCTCACAGGGGTTGTGAAAGAGCTACCCGAGTGGATACCATAGCTACTGCGACTAACTGTGGTGAAGCTATACTTCGTGAGAAGTGCTTCAACGTGGAGTAGGAGTGGATCTCTGAACCACGGGATAAATAACCTGTCTCATTCTATTTTACATTCTGTTGTATTGTTGTTGCTCTTATCCTTGATCACTATATCTATTGCAGTAATCTGTTATTCATTGTCACATTGTCTATGTGTTGTTATTCATTGTCACATTGTCTATGTGTTAGAATAAGTTAATTGTAATTACTGATTTAAAATTGAAAAGTTGCCTATTCACCCACCCCCTCTAGGCCAACTAGTTCCTACAAGAGCTCCTGACACTTTTCGTTTAAAAAAACTGGTTTTCATTTGTTTTTCCCTATAACTTGCGAAACTTTGAATTTAGCTTCTTGAAACTCAGCTAAAATCATTTTTGAATTTCATTTTAAATCAAGTTTCATATTTGAAAGACGAAACTTCTATTTCATATTAGAAACTCATTGAAATTTGTTGAGACATGTTGAAATATTTATAAAATTTGTTTGAAACTCTTTTGAAACCTAATGAAACCTACAAAACGTGAATAGAATACTTTGAAACCTAGAAACATGTCCACACCATTGAAACATATCTATACCGTTTCAATATGTCCGAAACATGCTAGTGTGAAATCTCATATTTGACCTAAAATCTATATAAAAATATTTGAAACTCTAAAATATAACCCCTCGAAATCCACCGAAACTTGCATGAAAGTTAGATTTTTTTTTAAGATTGCCAATCTAAAATATAGCCCTCGAAAAATATTTGAAAATCCAGATTCAGCGACGACGAGCACGCGGAGGTATGCGAAGATGCCGGCAACAAGGCTTCACTCACGGAAAAAAATTTCGTCGAGGAGGTATGCAAACTTAACTCTATGCATCATTACTCCGATGGATGCCATGTGTGCATCTTGTCAATCTCAATCATTCATTTAATTTCTCACTCCACCTCACCCTTGATTTCTCACTCCTCCAATTAATGACATTGTTGGTGAGGTGGGGTTGAGATTTAATTAGATGGACACGTGGCATCTATAGAAGTGGGGATACACATGATTAAATTTGCATACCTCCTTCATAAAATTTGTTTGCTTCACTCACGCCCTGCATGCATGCAGATGATGGCCGGCAATGAGGCTTCACTCGCTCCCTGCATGCATGACAGCATGCACCGTACGGTTAACATGATTCAATTGTTATAACCTATACCGTTCTTTGCCCACACAACGGTATAGCGTAGTATAGTTGTACTTGAAATGAAAAGGGGGCGATATGGCAATAGTGACGCTGTCTCTTACACTGATGTGAGCTACAAGTTGCGTGAAATTAACTTCTTTCTTCAACAAGCTAGCTAGAGCTACAAGTTGCAGTTGTATGCACGACCGATCATCCTGCAGCTTTGATTACCTTGCGCTGCACACCAATGCAATGCGAATCCTCTCTTTATTTTATAACATTGACTTTTGACTTTATCTTTTGCAAAGAAAAAACAAAAAGACTTATTCGATGTGTAAGGTGTAAGCTAGTACTATATATCAATCGTTGATCAATCGTTGGGCTCTGGCGTACTATGTATATATAGGGTTTTGATAAATATCACCCGGATGTTTTCTCTGCTAAAATTATCCAAATTTGGGAGTCTCTTGCAACATTTTTGTTCAATTCTTGCAATATTTTTTTCCGACGCATGCAATATTTTTTTTTCAACACTTGCAACATCTGCTTATTGTGCCGCATTTCTACTGTTGTCAAAGGAAAATATTGCACGTGTTGGCAAAAAATATAGCATTTGTAGAGGAAAAATGTTGCAAGCGTTGAACAAAAATGTTGCAAGAGACTCCCAAATTTCAGATGCGTTGCAACATTTTGTTTCTACGTGTGCAACATTTTTTTCCAATGCGTGCAACATCCGAAAATTTGGCTGATTTTTTTAGAGAAAACATCCGAGTAATTCCTAGATACATCCGTGTATATATATATATATAGGACAAGCATGCATGCATGATGCAATTGCTACGGCGAGTCTAGCTTGTCTAATCGATCGAGCTAGACGCATGCAGATCTAGACACATTGTATGTTTTACATGCTCACGTGTATTAATTCCTTCCTTCAATTTGTCTTGTGAGCTTCTGTACGACAGATCACCAGGAACAAGCAGGCATACACAAGTGCTAGCTAGCTAGGCTCGAACGGGCGTCATCGTCGTCGGCGGCCATGGGAGGATTCAGCCCTCCTGTGCCGCAGCAGGACAGCAACTGGGAGATCCGTGCGGCGGTGATGGCCAGCCTCGCCCTCCAGGGGCTCCTCATCTTCCTCGGCCCCATGCGCAAGCGCTACTCCCGCCCGTCTATCCACTTAGCCGTCTGGTCCTGCTACCTCCTCGCCGACTGGGTCGCCGACTTCGCCCTCGGCCTCATCCTCAACAACGTGGGCAACTTCGGCAGCAACGTAGGCGGCGGGAGCTCTAGCATCTCACACGCCTCTGGCCTCAAGCGCGGGCCCGGCGGCGGCGCCGCCAACGCCGGCAACAGCGGCGGCGGCAACAGCAGCCCTATCATCTTCGCCTTCTGGGCACCGTTCCTGCTGGTCCACCTGGGTGGCCCCGATACCATAACCGCCTACTCCCTCGAGGACAACGAGCTATGGCCCCGCCACCTCATTGGCCTCCTCTTCGAACTCTTCTCCGCCTTATTTATCTTCTTCAGCTCCCTGCAGGGCAACCACATGATCCCGGCCACCATCCTCATATTCGTCGTCGGCATCATCAAGTACTTCGAGCGCACCTACTCGCTCTTCTTAGGCAGCATCAACGGCTTCTGCGCCAAAATCCTCGGCGACCCCGAGCCCGGCGCAAACTACGCTAAGTTCATGACCGAGTTCGACTCCAAGGACAAGGCCGGCCTACCGGTCGAGATCGTCATCGCCGACGGTGAGGCCAAGAAGGTGCAGGATGCCCTGGAGCAAGACGAGGCATCCTGGCTGGTGGAGATCAGCAACAAGACCGTGGAGGCGCAGGCGTATGACTTCTTTCTCATCTTTCGGGTCCTCTTCGTTAATCTCATCCTCAGCTACAAGGTGCGCGAGATCAGCCAGGCATTCTTCCTCGACATGACAGCCAGAGAGGCCTTCGAGATGATCGAGATGGAGCTCAGCTTCATCTACGACATAGTGTACACAAAGGCGCCCATCGCTCACACCAGGGCCGGCTGCGTCCTCCGCTTCGTCTGCTCAGGCTGCCTCGTCTGCGCCCTCGCCATCTTCGTGTTTCTCCTCCACAAGGGCAGCAGCATCTCGCGCGTGGACGCTGGCGTCACCTTCGCGCTGCTCCTAGGCGGGCTGGTGCTGGACGCGGCCGCGCTGGGCATGCTCCTCTCCTCCTACCGGACGCTGGTCTGGCTGGAGGGGTCCCGCCGGTTCGCGTGGCTCGCGCGGGCTGCCAGGCCGCTGCGGACGCGGGCACGCCCCTGGTTGGATGCGATCTCGCAGCTGAACGGAAGCAAATTCTGTGGAGAAGGTATGCAAATTTAACTCTGTGCATCCCCACTTCGATGGATGTCATGTGTTCATCTTGCCAATCTCAACCATTCATTTAATTTCTCACTCCTCCCATTAATAACACCCTTGATTTCTCACTCCTCCAATTAATAACACTGTTGGTAGCTAGGGTGAGGTTAAGATTTAGCTAGATGGACAAGTGGCATCTATCGGAGTGGGGATGTACATGATTAAATTTGCATACCTCCTCCACAGAATTTGTTTTTCGACAGGGGGCCGGGGATATCTTTTTCGACTTCTTCATCCGGCGCATGCCCCTCATCGGCAGGACAAAAGGAGAGGAGCCCATTCTACTCAAGATTGTTTTCAAGAGAATCAGGGATGCGGCCAAGAAAAGCAAGCACGCGACGTACCTGGAGATGAAGAGTAGGTGCAACCTCCGTGGAGAGGGAGCCCTTGAGGCGCTCAAGAAGAAGATCAAGGAGGAGTTGTTCAAAGCCCTCGTGGCCAGCGTCACCTTGAGGGAGTTTGACGAGTCCTTGTTGTTGTGGCACATCGCCACGGACTTGTGCCTCCTCCGCAACACAGAAACAAAAACCGCGCACAATAATGGCATCGAGGATATGATGTCCATCAGCAAGACCCTGTCGGACTACATGCTGTACCTGCTGATGAAGCAGCCGGAGATGCTGTCAGTAGAGGTGGGCACCCGGCAGCGCCTGTTCCGGGACACGTGCGCGGAGGCGCGGCGGTTCTTCCGGTCGGTGGCCGTGTGGGACCCTGACCACGAGGGACGCCCGGAGAATGCTGCTGAGCGTGAACACTACCAAGACGCCGAGGGAGGTGAAGGGCGGCCGGAGCAAGTCGGTGCTGTTCGACGCCTGCATCCTGGCCAAGGTGCTCAGGGAGCTCGACGACGACACCATGTGGGAGGTGGTGTTTGGGGTGTGGATGGAGATGCTCATGTACGCGGCGGGCAAGTGCCGGGGGAGCACGCACGTGCGGCAGCTCAGCCACGGCGGCGAGCTCATCACCTTGGTCTGGTTCCTCATGGCGCACATGGGGCTCGGCGACATGTACGAGATCCAGGAGGAAGATGTCAATGTCAAGCTCATCGTCCATGACCAGTAGCCAACCAGCTGCATGCCGCCCTGTGCCATGCATTTGTGCGTGCGTGCAACCTGCTTCTTGAAACTATCGTCGTCTCATCCATCCATCCGGCTATTGCTCTATCTTCCGACTTCTTTTTAGACCTACTCTGTTTCATTCTCTCTCCTTCGGTGTGTTGTGCAATTTGACGTCGACTACGGTTTTATGCCTAATTTTCCCCGCAACTGCATCTGCTCAACTCAGCTCAGCTCAGCTCAGCTGGATACTACTATGCATTTTTTGTTCAACTCTTGTAATTGAAAATATAGTTGCATTTTGAACCATCAAATCTCTCGATCATGTATCAAGATTTGTGCCTCTCGTTAGGTTTTCTAGAGATCATGAGGCACCCAACCGTAGATTTAATTTGTTTGACGGATGACAGCAAGGGCATTGTTGGCTATAGGCTTGGCGGATCGATTGATAGTGGGCAATGTTGGTGGGGTGGTGAGGCGATGGGTAGGGGGTAGATTTAGGAATCTTGAACAGGATTTTAAGTCTTAAGAGGACATCCCCTTATCTCATCCACAGTTCAATTTGATTTCTTTTACGTTAAGATCCGTGCATGTATATTTTCGAAGAATAGAGTTTCAACTGAGTTTCATTCTCATTAAATGACATGACACATCATCATGTTTGGTGACATGGCAAGGTAATTATGAAGAGAGAGATAGAGAGAATTTCATGGGAGGTGAGAGAGTTTCATCTAGATGAAACCTGAGATACACGATTACCTAGACAAAAACTGATGTGACACTCTTGAAAACTAGGAAATGAAACTATGTACTGGGAAACTAGTCTGCAGCCTGCTTCTTCTCTTCTCTCTCCCCTCCCCTCTCCTCCAACTCAACTCAAATATGACGTGACGACTCCTATAGCCCGCTTACGTAACCTTATTATACTTGCTCTAAGGAGGTTTTTTGGGTTCCAAGGGGACAACAGTACAGCTGCCCTCCGATGGAAGCAGAGGCAGCAGACAATAGGCAATTCAAGGCCTCAGAATTTGACCATTTTTTCTTCTTCTTTTTTTTTCTAAAAAACAACTAACTGTATGTATCCCACTAGACACAAAATATATGTAGCTAGCTAGCTAGTAGTATCTCAAGGATGACTAACTAACTTGGTTGCAGGCAGGCCGGCTACCTAATTGTTGTCTTGTGTCTCCAGATCATCAGCCTCGATCTCCTCATGTATTATAGCTGGACAAGCAAGCATGCATGGATGTTTTGTTAGCCAAGATGCAAGTTGCTCACTGCATGAGCAAAGCAAGATGCTACATGCATGTAGTATATATGTATGCTCTCATGGCAAGACTTTAGGATTGGACAAGCTACCAGCGGCGGAGCCGTCAGGCGTGGTGGGGCCTCCTGTGTGTATGTACGTATATGTATGTATATATTAAACTTTGAAATTTCTGATAAGTTATAAGTATTACATATTGTACTTACTATATATTAAACTTTGAATATCTCACTAGTAAAAGTCCACTTTATTCTGAACTAGGTCCCCTCCTTTAAAAATTTCTGACTCCGCCACTGCAAGCTACGTACTACTTTCTTCAAGTGCTTGATATGATATATGCCTCTACTGAAGAGACATATGAATGCTCAAAAATATAGAGCAAAGCACTCCATATTGTACTTGAGAAGCTTTTCAGACGCCCAGACCAAGTTTCTTCATTTAAGATGTGAATAAGATTACACTGCAAAAAACATAAATAGCATCAAGAATTCAAGATTAGATCAAGATTATCAGCATAACAGAGCATCACAAAACATACTATTGGTCAGTTTGACTTTCCATGTAATAAGTAGGCGGTTGAATAGGTGGTTCCGAAAAGGAACAGAACAGTAGTAACAAGAAAATTACCACCAATAACCAGTTTAGGGGCCATCAAGGGTAACAGAACGATTTAATCAATGCAAAATTGCTGTTCTGAGGATTGTAGACCGATTTTGGCCAACTCTGGGCGACTTATACACTAATAGGAAAGTTTTGAAAAAGAAATGCAAATAAGGATACTTTATTTAGAAAAACAAAGATATGCAAGGAGGCAAATGACACCTTATATGGAATATGGAACTGGCCTGTGAAAACATTGAAAACACCAGTATGAAGTAGATAAAACCACCAATTATGTCGATCTGCCAATTTTTCTTGCGGAACTTTAGTATGCTACCCAGTGCAATATGTACATTTAGTTAATAAGATCTTCATTTCAAAATTGATAGTATACAACACACAAGCTTGTTAAGCTGATCAATAGGCTAAATATGCTAGAGATTCCATTAACATAGGGAACAACTTACCCGACTAGAGTCATCATAGGAGGGATAAGCAGCCTTGCATTCATAGGTAGTTCCAGATAATCTCTCGAAGTTTTAGAAAACATGTGTTGGGTGCAGAAAGGCACCATTGCATCCATTGACAAGCAAGTGTTGCACAAAAGTAGGTTTGTCTGACCAAGTAGCAGAATGGCTCATAAAATGATATAAATCCCCTGCCATGCGAAGTTTACATCTTCCATTCAGGTATTCCTCAATTAAATGTGAGACATTCTTGCCTTGTAGTCTCCTTCCAATACCAATCAAGAAGCCAGTTTGGCTCATGCGTCACCACAGTCACAGTCATTCTCTCCAACCTGCAGAACTTTAGAAATGCAGCTGATCAATTAAATCTGTAAATGCATAATTATCTCCAAGATATTCAAATTTTCTGGAAATATTTACAGGAAAATGATTACTTATTCATTCATTGGGAACCAACCAAATAAAACTCTTATCCACCTAGAAAGGAAAAGGGGCTATGCCTACAAAAAAAATCTTTGTCGGCATAGTTATTTTTTGGTGTCGACTAGACATTCTAATATTTCAAAGAACTGTGTGTTGTACAACAAGAAACAAATATAATGGCCAACCAAAGCAAATCCATGTTTCCAGTTTAAACAAAAAGGAAAACAAGGGAAGGAAAAATGCACCATGTTCAGACAAAGGTCTGCAAGGAACTTAAATTGGTATACATCAATGCCACCATGAAGAGCTAGATCAAGACCAAATATCCGCCAACCCTGGGGAAGCTGCAATGCAAAATAACTCTTCTTCTGAGGCAGAAACCGTCCACCTAACCATCTTTTGTGACATATATATCTCACAAAAGTGCGCAACCCATCAAACCAGTCTGTTATAAAAGGCAACAAAATCAAAAAAGGAAGTCCAAAAAATCAACCATGCATTATCTTCATTACATACTTGACATTGAGTCCATAGTTAAGGAAGGAAAGCAAGACATTTTTTTTTTAGATAATGGAAACAAAATTTCCGGCTTCATCTCTTTTAAAGAGAATCAGACCAACTTATTACAAACTTCGAAACAAAAACCAAACTGAAAAGGAAACCAAAAACTTCAAACATTATAACCAATCCTCGCCACAAAAGGCCAACCAAACGAAGTGAATAACTGCAGTGCCGATGTTTCTAATTTGCGACAAACATCCAGAAGACACTCCTTGTTTGAATCACTTTGCTGTAATTTGGCCCACGTGCGAAGCCAGTGTGTTCCTTTGAACAAGACCTGCAAGAAAGAATTTGGTTTACGCTTATCAAAAACAGTATCATTCCTAGTAAGCCATAAAGCCCAACAAATGGCAGCTGCTCCAGTAAGTAAAACATAAACTTGGTCTGACCCACCCTGGTTCACCCATCCATTAAATAAATGATGGATATTTACAGGCGGGCTAATACCAAAAGTCATGTACACTACCCGCCACAGGAATTTTGCATACCAACAATCTATAAACAAGTGGTGTATAGTTTCAATAGAAGTGCAATAACAACAAGATTTATCCCCATGCCAATTGCGCTTAACAAGATTGTCTTTAGTAAGTAACACCCCCTTCTTGAGATACCATAAGAAAATTTTAATCTTCAAAGGTAACCTGGTATGCCAAATCTCCAGAGAAACTTTGATGCCATTAGAAATAAAAAAAGTGTACATCGATTTAACCGAAAACATCCCACTCTTGTGCAAATGCCACTTGAAAAGATCAGGACCTCCTGATAAACTAATGTTCAAAGTTCTCGATACCAGCAACTCCCATTCTCTTAGTTTATCGCCAATTAAGGACCTCCTGAAAGACACATTAAGAGGAGATGAACCAAGAACCTCAGCCACCGTTGCGTGCTTTTTTCGAACAATATTAAACAAGGAAGGAAATTGAGACTTTAGCGTTGCATTGCCCAGCCAAGTATCTTCCCAAAACCTAATTTGAGACCCATCCTTTAAAATATAAGATCCCAGACTTAGGAACTTAGATTTTATCGCCATTAAATCGCACCAAAATGGGAATCCCGTGTTTCTTTTCTACTTGGCCTAAAGTCTTCCCTGTAAATATTTTTTCCTCAAAAGTTCTTGCCACATCCCTTGCTCATTACACAATTTAAACAACCACTTGCTCGGAAGACATTTGTTTTGTAGATTTAAATTTTGGATCCCTAAACCACCTTGATCTTTTGGTTGACAAAGAAGTTCCACTTCGCTAGTCGTATTTCTTCTTGTGTTGATCGTTTTGCCAAAAAACGGACCGATAATAATCTATCCTTTTGAGGACTCTCTTGGGACCTCAAAAAGGACATCATGAACATAGGCAAACTAGACAACACGAATTAATCAACACTAACCTCCTCCAACCGAGAGTAACTTACCTTTCCAACCACTCAAACGTTTCTCACTCTCTCCTCAACCAACCTCCAATCGAATTACTTAACTTCCTATAATGCATCGGAATCCCCAAATATCTAAAAGGAAAGATCCTAACTTGCACCCAAACAAATTAGAATAAAGCTGCTTCATGGTCCTTAGCTTGACCAAAAGCAGAATATCTCACTCTTATGAAAATTAATTTTGAGGCCGACAATTGTTCAAATGCACATAAAAGGATCTTCATGTTCCTTGCGCCCTCAAAATCATGATCCAGAAAAATCACTGTATCATCCGCATATTGAAGAATAGATAAGCCCTCATCAACCAGATGGGGAATCACTCCCCTAATTTGGCCCTCCTCCTTTGCTCGTTCCAAGATAATAGCCAACATATCCACTACAATATTAAATAAAATTGGTGACAATGGATCTCCCTGCCGAAGCCCCTTTCTAGTCTGAAAAAACGAACCCATCTGATCATTAACCTTAACTCCGACGTTTCCACCTTGAACAAAAAATTTAACCCAGTTACACCATTGAAGTGAAAACCCTTTCATCCTCAACGTCTGTTGTAAGAAATCCCATTTAACTTTGTCGTATGCTTTCTCAAAGTCAATTTTGAAGATTACTCCATCCCTCTTTTTCTTATGAAGCTCATGAAGAGTCTCATGAAGAACAACACCCCTCCATAATATTCCTTCCAGAAGAAAAGCGGTGCGAGAGGGCCTAATGACCTTGTGAACAACTTGGGATATTCTATTGGTAGCCACCTTTGTGAAAATCTTAAAACTTACATTCAACAAAAGAGATAGGCCTATATTGTTGAATCTGTTTTTGCATCACGAGTCTTAGGTAACAAGATTATAGTCCCAAAATTCAAAGCTGTAGATTTAAAGAACCCTTATGGAATTCCACAAAAAGAGCCATCAAATCCTCTTTTATAATATTCGAAGACTTGATAAAACTCAAGGGAAACCATCGTGGCCAGTGCCTTATTGCTTTCCATTTGAAATATAGCCCTCTAACCTCATCCTCATCAAAACTAGAGGTTAGAATTTCATTTTCAATGCAGAAACTCGAGGAATATCATCGGTCCTTGTTTCATCCAATGATACAGGTAGGATCGGAGGACCAAACAAGGACTTATAATATTTAGTGATATACTTTTTAAATGAGCGATGCTAGCATACGATATCGATTGGAAGCAAAAAAGCGGTATATGCATGAAACATGGTCTCAAACTTATGAAACATGATCCAAACTTGATCTCGAAACTTATAAAACATGATCTCAAACTTGTGAAACATGATCGAAACTTGTGAAACTTGTAAAAATAATCAAACGGTATACCGTTTGTTAGTTTTTCTGTTTTTAAATCGGCTTCACCACAAATTACCCCTTCCTCTTGCTCCAACTGGAAAATACGAGACTTACGATGTTTGCCATTAGCAACCAAATGAAAAAACTTAGTATTGGAGTCCCCTTCAAGTAAATTCTTTACCTTTGCACGTTGATACCACTTAATCTCTTCTTCTCTTAACAAATTAGCTAACCTCGCAGACAAAAAATGTTTCATATTTAACTCATTCGTTGATAGAGGCACATGCTCCGCCCTTCTATCCAAAACATCTAGCTTATCAAGCAGCAGCTGTTTTTCCTTCCTATATGAACCACTTAAATTTTTTGACCAACCCCTTAAGTGCTGCCTAAGACGCCTAATCTTAGTCTGCCAACGCACCAATGGTGTATCACCAGAGATAGTATTCTCCCAAATATCTTTAACCATCTCAAAGAACCCATCTCTTATCAGCCAGCTAAGTTCAAATTTAAACGTTGACTGATTCCTCGAGGTGGACGAGTCTCCCGTATTAAGAAAAAGAGGGGTATGATCTGAAATTTCTCTGTTCAGCGCAAGTATAGTGGAATGAGGAAACTTTGTTTCCCACTCCGTACTAACAAGCACTCTATCCAATTTCTCAAAAATTGGATTAACTCGATTATTTGCCCAAGTATATTGTCTTCTGACATCTCCAATTCCCGAAGGTTGAAAGCATCAATAATGATTATTATTATTTTTTTCATGTGGCCCCCTGATGATATTAAAGTCACCACCTATAATCATAGGTAAAGTTTCTTTATTACAAAGCTGCGCCAACTCAGTCAGGAAAGCCTCTTTTGGTCTGTTCATAAGACCATATATCGACACCAATGTCCACAGTATCCATCGGTTTTATTACGAACTTTAATCCGTACAAAAAAATCCCTATCCTCAATTTCACCAATATCAAAAGTCAGCAAATTAACACCCACCAACATGCCACCAGAACGACCAACAGGAGACTTACAATGCCCCAAAAAATCCCTTCCAGCACAAAGATTTTTAAGAAAATGCTGAGAACAGTCCCTCCTTCCCGTTTTTGATAAGGCAATGAAATCTAAATTCTTTTCTAAAGTTAGATCAGATAAAAACTTAAACTTCTTTGGGTCAGCTAACCCGTTACAATTCCAGAAAACGCCTTTCATTAGCAAACTGATGTAGCAATGTAAGAGCACTGACCCTTCTTCCGCCCACACTTAACCCTGGAGTTTTTGATTTGGGTATGAGCTTTGTGATCACTGATGCAATCCAGCTCACCCTCACAAAACTCCTCAACTACCCCTTCCCACAAAAATCATTAACCCTGGAGTTTCTGATTTGGGTATGAGCTTTGTGATCACTGATGCAATCCAGCTCACCCTCACAATACTCCTCAACTACCCCCTCCCCACAAAAATCATTAACCGCCAGAGAAAGGATCTCACCAGGACCATTCGAATCATCCCTGTCCCTACCCTCGCCACTAACTACAGCACAACCCACCAACGCATCTCCAGAACCCTCCTTCCCACAAAGATATTGTTTAAAAGCATTAACATTCTTCAATGAAACAGAATTTGAATCTCCTAAAGAAATACCTACTGATTTCAGATTGGTAATAATCACATTATCATCAAACAAAGTAAAAGAGGTGGAAGAACTATTACCTTCTCCTTTAGCATCTTCCATATTAATTCGAGCTTTCAATCTAGCCGCCCTTTCCAGAGAATTCTGATCAGCCACCACAGCTGTCCTTTTGCTAGACCGAATAGGAACCCCCAACGAATGAGAAGGATCATTCATAGTCACTGACATTACTTGAGACCCATTCGCGGAAGAAGCCGTGGTAATCTTGGAAACAGCCGGCACTACAACAGACCCCTTGCTATTACTGCTCTGCTTGCAACAATCATCCTGCCCATCAACCAGATCATCAACCGAAGCAGGCTTTATATCCCTTCCAGCCGATTGAAGAACCACCCCAGGAGCAGCCCTCGAGACGACTGAAGGAGCCAAACCAGCCTTTCGAAGCCCCAACAGAAGGATTAGACTTGTTATCAGATTTAGTATTTTTCGGTGGATCCTCAAAATCATCAAGAAGATCATCCTCAGAATCTTTACCAGCTCCATCCTCTGGATCAATATCCATGTTGATTGGCAATGGGCTGTCAGGATCCGTATTTTGCTCCACACGGAATTGAAGCTCATATACAAAATCACCAACAACCACATTCACGAATTCAGGAATCAAATCCGGGTTAAGACAAGCAACTTTAAGTCTGGCAATGTCATGCTTCTTCGTAAATTTCATATCCACCTTCCTCGTAGCCCCAAGAATTGATCCCACTGCCCATATTATGGAGAACTGCCGTAACTCTTGATTCAAGCCACGAAACTGAACCCATACCTTAGGTATCTCGTACCTATAGACATCTGAACTTGCCTTCTCTTCAATGGTCATTGTAGCCTTTACACTCTTAGTAACAACTGGACCCCATTCGACAATCCTCTGTAAATCCGAATTGGATGGGAACATTGTGACAAAAGTGGTTGGACTACATTCCTCCACCTTCCACTCCCAGTTTCCCGGAATGAGCCTCTGAAGTTCAGTTTTAATATTAGACGCCGACATAGAACCTTCAATGACTTTAACCAATGCCGCAGTAGAATCATTAGAGACCTTATGGGTGCCTGAGTATGGGATATAATAAAACCCCAACCCTTCCACCGCATAACCACTGGGAATAGCCAATGACTTGTTAAATTTGTTAGGAACACAAGCCTTAGTGACATGCTCATCAGACCCACAATTGTCGCAGCACAATTCCGTAGAACATTCCGTATTAATGTGACCCTTAGTGAGGCATCTATAACAATAAGGCTTGTTATTCTTATTTCTCACAACCCCTTTAGCTACAGACTCAATAACCTCCCCCTTAACCTCATCAATTTCCATCGAATCCAGAGAACCAGACTAAAGCGCTTGAGGTTGCTTACCAGACCCCATTGCCGGATGCTGTACAGTGCTGGTTGTGCCGCTGCTTGACTGCTTGAAATCGCCACCTAAAGCCAACACGACCTGAGGCTCTGAATTGTGACGCCCATCAGTATTGTGACCTCCCACTGCCACACTGCCACCACCACGAGCCACCAATGCGCCACCCCCAAATCCAGGGCGAACCAAATCCTGACCCCCAGCCCGAGCGCCTTGACCGACCTGGCGGTGGCCGTGCCCCCAACCGTAGTTACTGCGGTTGTAGCCACCACGGCCGAATCGCCCTCGCCCACCATGGAATCCACGAGCAGCATACCCAGAATTATAACCCGGGTGGAAGCTGGGCACCGATTTCTGGAAAGTGTGACCTTCGCCACCCCTACCAGCCTCAGCTCCGGCCGTCTGCTTGGACATCTCCTCCACTCCTTCCCGAACCACCGCCGCGTAGGAACGCCTGAACGAAATAGAGGACCGGCTGCAATGCCAATTAGGGTTGCATCGGAAATGTCCAGATCGAGAGAACAAAGCCACCAGCCCTGTAGTAGGCCGAAACCACTTACCAGGGCCCAGCAAAACTTTTTCCTGTGTGACCAACATAGGCTTTTGACCAATATTAGGCTTATGTGACGGTATGGACAAATCCACCTCACAAGGGCCCTTAATAAGCGCTGTCTTCAGATTTGAACACCCTTCTGCCGCACTAATAGCGCTTCCTGTCATTAACATCGGATCAGGGCGCAACTGCGATGAACAACAATGAACCGCCGCATGATTGACGCGCTTCGCCGAATTCAAAATATCCCCGAAAGTCCTTGGTGGAGACACCCGTGGAGGAGGTAATGGACCCTGCCAAGGCTTCACACCAACTTTTCATTGAACCAGCGCAGAGACAATTTGGTTTGCCAACACATGATTCTTCTTCTTCGGCCGAGAGGAATTGAAGGTTACTGGAGAGTTACTCATCGAAAGATCCGCCTCCGCTTGGCAAAGATCATTGACGGAGAACCCCGCAGCCTTCGCTTCCTCGACAAATTCTGGAGTTGAAATATTTGCATCGATCAGGGACTCCTCATCAGAATCACCATCCTTCCAGAATTTAGACTTAGCAACTACCACAGAACCTGAAGCAGGCCTGGAACATGCAGATGCAATAGAATCTACGACCTCAGCCAAAGCCTCTCGGGCTTCCTTCAACTGCCACTCCGACGGCACATCACGACAGATTTGTTCACACTTGATCTTTCTTCTAGCAAACCTAGCAGAAGCGAAAGACAGATGTCGACCAACCATCCCTCACCGACAACCCATCCGCCGGAACAAGAAAGGAAACAAAACCACCCGAACACCACAGAAGAAGCCACTGAAACCACCACCCCAGAACTCAAAACAACAAGGAACACCACTTACCTGAGAGACGCTGTGATCCCAGGTATTGGTCAAAATTTCTGTAAACGACCCTGCAACTCATGAAAAGCCAAACGAGTCTGGAGCTGGAACAAGTGGTGGCAGTATTGATGACTCTCAGGCAAACAAGGTGGTCAATGGGCCTTGCCAGGGAGAGGTCATAGACCCATCCGCTACAACAAATGACGATGAACTGATCATGGGTTTAAGCAGAAGCAACTCTACCAGTGGACCTGAATCTATTGAGCAGGAAGAATACTAGTCCGACGCGTCGATCCTCGACGACGACAAAGGATTCACGAAAGCCTGTCCTGTGCACGAGGAGTCTTTCTTAGCTCTGAAGGAGCCGGGTCAGGATGCCCCAAAAGGACCAAGTGGTAGAGGTGGGCCCCAGCAAGACATATTTGATTAATCAAGAGTGTTATATAAGTACAAAGTATAAACCGTGGTTTCCATGAATTATGAAACAGTGTGGTCCATCATATTCTTTAATCTTCCGTCAGGAGCTCGTCGAACACTGTGGTGTCGCAAGGTCCGGATGTTGGACCGTGGGTTTTTTTTTTTGGGCTGGCCCATAAACCGGCCAGTATAGCACAGCACGAGCGCTTTTCAATGGCATACCATGCCGTTGCACCACAATTCATAGCCCAGCAATCTGCTCATTCCCCTCGTTCCCAGCCCAGCCTACTTCAATTCCCATAGACATTCCCCTCCTCCACCATGGACCACCCAAAAAAAGAAATTGTTCCCTCCCTTCCACCAGACTATTACCACGTCAATTGTTGCCTCCCCGCGCCAGATCTGCCACCCCTATCTCGTTCTCCCAAGGCTGTGGCCCTTGGCGACTATGGCAGGTCAACTCGGTGATGACGGCGGGTCTACTCAACAACGATGGTGGCCATGGCGATGACGTCAGGCCAGCATAACGTCAATGGCCACACGACCGAGGTGACCACTACCCACCTACTACCTCTAACCTTAGCTTCCGTCACCCACACCGCCACAGCGCGAAAGGGTTGTGTCTAGACTAACACGGCACGAAGGCAGCCTAGCATGCTAGTGAGTCATGTCTCGGCTCACCAGACGAAAGGCTGGCCATGCTTGGCCAACATGGCATGACCCACAGCCATCAGACTTGTGCCATGCCAACCTAGCACATCCCAATGCGCAGGTCTAGGGGTGCATCAGTTGAGAAAAGCCAGGGCATCCGATGATTTATGCACTTATATAATTGGGCAGACATGAAATCATTCACATGGAAAAAAAAAGTATGTCCGGTAAAAATGACGCAGATGGAGAAAAGCAAATTATTCGTCTCAAAACAAAAAAGCAAATTACAAACACAACGTTCCTTTGATAAAGAGAACTATAAGCCGCATTCTGCAGCCATTGGCACAACATTACTACGTTGCAAAACCCCGCAAAAGTAACACGCCAATTGGTTCTTTATTGAAAACGAACATGCTGATTATATCGATGATACACACCTTTCTTGTCTCCAAGTACACCTAATCACTGGCCATCACCACATTGCGCAGCCAGTAACATTTTGCGTATGAAATGATACCGTCAGGGGCGGACACAGCATGGGTGAGCCCTCGACCGATACGAGGATGTACTAGCGCCTGCAGATTTGCAGCATTGGTGAAGTTACTTCTACAATACCCATACATGCATGAATTTTGCTAATTAATCACTTTTGGTGATCTGATTAATTGTGTGTTTTTTTTTTATTTGAGAATGCTGTTGTGCGATTAGAGCAAATCGAATAGCAGAGTTTAATGTAGTACCTGACACTAGCAATTGGCACATTTATAGATGGATTCGGTTATTAATTTCCAACAAATTATGAGTGAAGCAGGATGTTAGTTTTTGACTTGCTGCTGCTCGTTTCCTTTACACCTTTTGTTATGCTGTTGTTCTAAACCTGATGTAGTTCAAGTTAGATGGAGTATAAAATCATAGGCCTAACTGATTTCTTTTGGCTATGTTTGTGCTCAGTTGCTTCAGATCTGCTGCTGTCTAACATGATGTCATTCAGGCAAAGTACTTTATTGATACGATGTTATTCAGGCAAAGTACCGAGTGAATGGCGAATACAAGCCAAGAAGACATCCAAATGAAAATTTAGGCATCCTCATAGTTCAGATAGATTACGTAACATAAAACTGCCGAACACAGTAGTTTACATTTCTACACCTCACCTGAAGTAATATGTTTAGCAAATTTTCACTCAGAGCTGGAAGTGAGCACAGCATAAAAGGAAAACTAAAATCAAAATAAAACTATGCTTCTTTTGTTTTTATTGGATGAGACGATGGTTAAGGCTAATATTGACTGAGGAGTGTCTAGGACAAATAGCCATCCATGTCATACACTAGTAGTCTCAACATACATGTTGCCAGCCTGCCTTGCCACTTCGGTCTTCAAACTTTTCTACAAGACCGTGTCATTGTTGAGTCTTGTATGTATACGTTTATGTGACATAATCCTAATGTTGTCTATTTGTCATATTCACTACAGGAAAACGTGGTTGATTCGTCGGCCATTAATATTTTCGTCGGCCTAAATTAAGCTGTCGAAAATAATTATATAAATTAAATCGACAAATGTATGCCATCGAAAATATCCATATATTTTAAATCAAAAAAATACCGTCGAAAATATATGCATAATTTTTCGCGGCTTATATTTAGCCGTCGGAAATATCGGCATAATTTCGTCGGCTTATATGGCCGTCGAAAATAATGAAGACCTAATTGACCCGTGGACAACGAAAAAACCCTCGCTCACATTTCTCGCTGCCTCTCCAGCGCCGCGCCTTGCGCACATGCGCCACGCTTCGTCATTTGCGCCGCCCATGACATCGCCGCCGCCCATTGCCGCCTCACCGCCGCTCATGCCGCCGCCGCCGCCGCCCGCCGCCGTCGCCGCCCGAGCCTCACCGTCACTTTTTCTCCAAGGTACAGATAGAATCGGTCTGTTTATCGCTTGCATTCCTTATAAGTAATGAGCTGCACTTGTTAGAACTTGTTGATTGTGGATTTGTTAGAATATGGATTTGTTAGAACTTGTTGATTGTGAAAATAATGAGCATATGGATTTGTTAGAACTTGTTGATTGTGGATTCTGTTAGAATCGGTTCTGTTGAATGTTAATATATATTTGGATCTATTGCTTACTGTTTTGCATCATTGTCAGCTATCATTATTGCTGGAAATCTTTGCTAGCTCTAAGTAGAACTATACTTGTTAGCTGCCATTGTTGAATTATCTTGTAGCTTGTCTCTGTTAATTTCTTCTCCTGTCACTAGCTTATTATCATGTTCCTGTCGGTGAGCTGTGATTCCATGTTGTTTTGTTATTGCGGGATGACTAGTGTATGCTCCATATGCTTTGATTAAGTGTGTGTGTGTGTGTCAAAACTTCTCAATTGATTAGGTTTCAAGTAGTGTCAAGTATTGAAAATTGTTGATTACAAAATCGTGGTAAGGAGAAAGCAGATATGATGATATCTGAGCATATGGATTTGTTAGAACTTGTTGATTGTGGATTCTATTGAAAAGATCACTTGGAAACCATTGAAATTCTTCTGAATAAAGATTTAAAAGTTGATGTTATTGTCATCCCATGTTCTTTTGAAAATAACCAAGTTACTACTGAAGACGACTCTTGATCTGATTAACATGATATACCCTGTAGCGTTTAATTTGTTTGTTTCCTTCTCCTATTAGTTGTGTCTTTGCTCTTTGTTCTCCCTACTATACATAACGTAATGCGAAAGTAGCAAAATCCTTCAAAGCGTCAAGTTTGTTGAGAAGAAAAAGGCTAAGATAGCATTTGATAGTTTGCACGACCATCTTGATTAGTTAACAAATACAAGATTCTATTTTTTTCAATTTACGTTATCTAGGTGGTGCACAAGCCACAAATTAATAACAATAACTGGTATAATTGTTTTATTGTTGGTTGATAATGAAATGGCAAACTTGCACAAGATATGCATCTTTGCTTATATACCTTTGTTGGTATATCTATTAGAACAAATTGCATTTTGTATTAGCATTTTGTCGAAGAGGGAGAAGAGACACCTTTTCTTGATTTCACGAGTTGAATTATTTTAGCCCTAATTTTGGATTATTATGCACACTTTGATTGTCATAGTTCGAATAGAGGCAATCTTCCTTCAATTTCACAGAGGAAAAAAATTGTTGGTGCTATATCATTGCATTCATTTCATCCACAATAGACATAATGAGAAAATCATCAATGGCACTCTTTTGTGACACTCTTTTGTGATTGGAGTGTGTAATATGGAGGAACGATTAGCAAAACAAGCGATCTGATTAATATTGAGTTCGATTATGTTATTCAGGAGATTTTACCTTAGTATGCTCGACATTTTAATGATATTTATAAAATTGCACCATCATCCATGTAGTGTTAGCAGCATCAAAAATGGCAGCACGTAAGAAGATGGATGTACGATGGATGGAAAACACCGGATGCACACACGAGAGTGGATGGTGAACACACGGCTTTTGTGGATTTTGTTTTCTCTTCCGTCCTTACGGTGGGTTGGGGAAGTGCCCCGTCGTAGGTGTCGAATTTTAATTGGCGATTACAAAATAGATATGGAGTGTCACCTTTGCAAATGGGGTTTCATGCCGATTATCTAACTTTGGTATGAGCATGGTGAGCCACGTTCTAGGAAACATCCAATCCAAGCGAGTGTGAGCTAGCCGATGATCCTATTGATGCATTGGATGATATGATGCATGATTTTGTTCAGCGGTTTGAGGATGTGCGGACGAGGTAGATAGATTCTTTAGTCTTCGAAGCTTCGAAGATCCTTTGCATGAGTCCACGAGCGTGACACGACTTATGCATCGTGACATGATTGATGGCTATAAGGTCAAGTACAACTTCTCGGTGGAATTGTTTCAATGATCTAGTTGATTTGATATCGACATTTTACCAAAACCTCACAAGTTGCGAAAGATTTCTATTACTCAAAACCGCTAGCCGGCCTAGGGATGCCATATCGGAAGATTGATGTGTGTGTGAACAATTGTATTTTGTTACGGAAGGAGCACGAAGTTGGATCGTTGTCCATCTTTGCAAGAAATCTAGATATCGTAGTAGTCAACAAAGATGGGATTATGCGAAAACAAGCGTTCTCTGAAGCAACTACGATATCGCCTCACAAGACGGCTCCAACGGTTGTACCTCTCTAAGGCGATTATGAAGCATATGAGGTGGCACAAGGAAGGCATACGTACAAATGAGGGTACATGGGCCATCCATCGGCGGTGAGGCTTGGAAGGCTTTGGATCGGTATAACCAAGATTTTGCTAGCGATCCTCGGAATGTACGTATTGGATTGGCGACCGATGGTTTCACCCTTTCAACACAAATCGCGACATATTCATGTTGGCCCGTTTTGCAATTCCATACAATCTTCCACCCTCTTTGTGCATGAAAGATCGGTATGTGTTCGACTATTATCATACAGGGCTCGATCATCCGGAAAGCATTTAGACATGTTTATGCAGCCGTTGATCGATGAGCTAAAAGAAGCGTGGATCGGTGTCGGGACATATGACAATAGTAGAAAGGAGTATTTCAACATGCGTGCAGCATTCCTTTGGTCTATCCATGATTTTCCTGCATATGGCATGTTCTCGGGATGGAGCACGCATGGTCGGTTATGTTATCCAATATGCATGGGTGACATCGATGCATTTCGCTGAAATACGGAGGTAATTCGCTTCTTCGATTGTCATCGGCGCCCACACCATCCAATCACCTATTTAGGACCCAGCGAAATGCATTTCGTAAAGATCGACCATTAGTAAAGGTCCACAAAGCGTTTGACCGGATCGAGATTGTTGCTTGGCATGATCGGTTAGAAGCCACAGAGAATGGTTCTGAAGGGTTCAAAGAGGAACATAATTGGACTCACATATCTTCCATATGGAGTCTTCCTTATGTTAAATGTCTAATCTTATGGCACAATATCGATGTGATGCATCAAGAACGAAATGTTCTTTGAAAGTATCATCAAGACCGTTTTTGACTTCAAGGACAAAACAAAAGATAATATGAAAGCTCGAGAGATATGGTGACATATGTGACCGCCTACCCTTGAGGTCGAACCAATCAAGCGGACGTATGGGTAAGCCACCCGCTCCATCTTGTCTAAAGCCTTCGAGAAAAAAGGAGGTGCTTGCGTGGCTCAAGAATCTTAAATTTCGATGGTTCGCGTCAAACCTAAAGGGCGCGGTGAACATCGTAAGTGGCAAGATAAATGGTTTGAAGAGCCATGACTACCATATTATTATGGAGAGGCTACTTCCTGTAATGTTTCATGGATATCTAAAAGAAGAAGTTTGGATAATGTTAGCGAGCTTTCTTATTTCTCTGAGACAATTGTGCGCAAAGGAAATTAAGAAAACAACAATGAGGAAACTTCGGAAGGAAATACGGTGTTGATATGTAAGATGGAGAAAGTGTTCCCACGGGTTTTATGAGCGTAATGCAACATCTGTTGGTGCATTTGCCTTATGAAGCGAGAGGTTGGTGGGCTGTGCGAGATCGATGGATGTATCCTATAGAACGGAACTTAAAAAGATTAGAGCAATCGTGGGTAACAAATCACGAGTTGAAGGATGCATCGCATAAGCATTTTATCTGAAAGAAATATCATACTATACGAGCACATATTTGCGGAAGAACACAACATCAATGCTCATATACCAAGATACCACACCTCGATGATGCACCACTAGTAATCTCAAGATATTTGATTGGAAAGGTAAGGTGTTGGTGGAAGTTAGATTGCATGAGGTATCTACAGAAGAATGGAAAGTTGCAATGTTGTATATGTACACCAACATCGAGGAGATGGATGATTACTTCGAGTAAGTACTTAACCTAATTTCCGTTTTAATCTCTTCATGCACAAACTGTTTGAAACCTAAATAATGTACTACAGGTTGTTCGATCAACAACAATGGAGATCTAGCCACCAACCTACCAGTAAACAACTTGAAACTCTACGACGTGATGGATTACGTGGTGGTCCTAATTTTGTGACATGGTTTCAAAACACGTAATTTTCTTAACAATTTTCTCATTGATTAATAAGTATGTTGAGTATTAGTTTAAACCTTGCTATAACCTTGCGATTGCATTCTTGATAGTAGCGTCCATGAAGATTTGAGACAAGCCGTCACACGGAAGCATAACAATGAGGAGTTTTGGACATTATGATGTCAATGGATTTCGTTTTGATTACGCAAAATTTGAAGCAACACGTCCACAAGCGACCACGACAAATAGTGGAGTTGTCACTATAGCAAGTGGCTCGGATGGTCGTCTCATCGAGTACTATGGTGTTATTCAAAACATAGTTGAGATGAAGTTGGTCGAAAGATCTACGAGTAGTGTTTTTTATTGTGATTGGTTTAATGAAAAATTAGGGATAGGGATAAGTGAAACACCAAAATTGGTCTAGTGGAAGTTAATCATACATCACGTCTTACAGGTTTTAATCCATTTGTACTCGTTCACCAAGTTCAACAAGTGTACTATATGTCCTATCCTTGTCCCTTAGCAATCCTAAAGCCATGGTGGGTTGTTCAGAAGGTAAATCCTCCTGGACGGTTGCCTACCCCAGGAGATGATGGGTATGATGAAAGTGAGGTTGTGAACACCTTCGAAGAAGCATATCAAGAAGGTGGTTTACCAGCCTCGTTTGGAGTAGATGAAGGGGTGGCACTTGACCAACTAGCCGGTGACACTACAGATGTCATTGTTGATGAGGTTCAGAAAATAAAATGACCTCGTCGCGTAACCAAAGTCCCATGAAAAGTGGTTAACACAAGGTGTCGCGGTGGTTTACAAAATGTTACAGATGATGATCATGAGCTCGATGATTTTTAAGAAGTAAATAACCAAGCATTGCATTTTCTTGTTTTCCATGCTTCAAGGTAGTTCTAATTTTCTCAACATGTGGTTTACCATGTATATCAAGAAAGTTGTTCAATTGTTTTAGTCATACTCAGTAGCTTGTAATTTTTTTTAACAGGATGAAGTCATTTGCACACGCTTTTAGAGAAAAGAAGAAGGATGGCTCTTCATCTTCGAAGAGTCAAGGAAGTAAGAATGATGGCTCTTCATCGGTTGGTGGTTCACTTTTCAGAGGCAGTGTATCTCAACAGAGCCGACGAAGTGCATTTCAGAGGTGTCTTGAGGAGGCTCGTGACGGTTGTTTCACCAGAGGAGACTCAACAGAGGAGGTACTTCCTGCTCTGTGTCGCCAGCAGAGCGATCTTGAGGGGATGCGGATGGGGATGCGGAGGGGGATGCGGATGGGGATGCTGAGGAGGGGGGATGGGGATGCGGAGGGGTGGTGTTGATCCTGTGTTTAGGTAATTGTAAAAATTTTCATAAGTTTTGTGCAAACATTGGTGCTGAATTTTTTTCACCATTTGAGTTCGAGATCTTCCAACTTAATCACCCCGCGATTACAAACCCCGTGACACGGAGGCAGATTAGGCCACATGGTGGTAGTAAGTATGAGAACGAGACAATCTGTTGAACCAATGTATGGATGTATGTATGGTTGGAGATATGCTTAAACTGTCTTGTCTTTGTGTGTGAATGGACATATGTGTGTATGGATGGATATATCTTTATTTCTCTTATCTATATATGTGTGTGGATGTAGAGACTTTATAGGGACATCTTGCCAAAATTTACGTGAATGGACATATGTGTGTATGGATGGATATATCTTTATTTCTCTTATCTATATATGTGTGTGGATGTAGAGACTTTATAGGGGACATGTTGCCAAAATTTCCAAGTTTCTATAGTGTTACTAATATTTTCATATTTTTACTTCATGCAATGGGATGCCATTTCTTGGGGAGAAGCGTTTGAGGCAGTGAGCGCCACCTTGGGAACACTCTGTCAAGCATCACTATCCTGGAATGGTTCTTGAGAGCGGGGTTTCTCTGCCGTGACGAGTTAGGCGCACTACAAGATGGCGACAGATGTCCAAACTGGAACTATTCTTTGTTAGGATTTGGAATGACTTCGGGTAATACTTTGGAATTTTCAGTTTTATATACCCATATTTTTTGTTTTAATTTGTCTAACAGTGTTGATATTCCTAATTAGGAGAGGTATCGTTTACGAGGGTGAGG
Source organism: Guadua angustifolia (assembly GCA_036346375.1). Lineage (NCBI taxonomy): Eukaryota > Viridiplantae > Streptophyta > Magnoliopsida > Poales > Poaceae > Guadua > Guadua angustifolia. The sequence continues at coordinate 376,383 of JAYEVE010000597.1, forward strand.
AGGAGGCGTTGGCGAGGCAAGTCTCAATATGTCTTTGAGAAGGCTGCGATAAAGGTCGTAAAAGACATGATGTCCAATGCACGCATCCAAGCAGTGTGCTTATACTACAAAAAGATCAAAAAGAGGACATGACCAAGAAGTTGGGTGCTTCAGAGATCTACCTTCGTGCCGATGAGTACCTCCAGGTGGACTGCCTTGGGTAAGGAAGTGTATGGATGCTTGGCAAGCACTTTGTGGCTACTGGGCTTCACCAGCCTTTGTGGACAAGTCGAGGAGGAAGAGGGGAAACCGTCGGGCGGGAGTGAGTGTCACTCAATGATATGGCGCTGATGGACATATTCGATCTAGCGGCGGATGGTATGGTTGATATCTTTATTTCAGTTATTTATATGCTTGTCAAATATATTGTGCTTGTTAACATAGATGAACATCGAATCGCAGGAGGCTACAAGTGGGGTTGCCCAAGCTACATTGAGACTTATGTTCGAGAGCCATCATGAATTGATCCTACACATCTGGCGACTTTGTAGTGATGTGGCGACACAAAACTGGTTAGTAATTATGTGTGAACTTGCTACAAGTCGATTAGTGCCTAACACAAAAATCTCTGTAATGACAAGCTAGATATGGGGAAATAATGGTCGAACGTCATGGGGAAGAATATAAGCGGAGGAAAGAACAAATTGACCTTCTGACTTTGTACTCAAGCTGGGGTGGAAAGAAATATGGCAAATTTGCTATCTTTGAATGGGGTAATTGATTCAAGTGAGGCTAGGAGTGAGGCAGTCATCTCGTGAGCTGTTCGCGTGCCTCTCGTGAGGCTAGGCTGGAGGAGGAGTTGAGGTGCAGCGAAGCGATGAGAAGAGCAGAAAACGAGCGAGTGGAGGCGATGAGAAGATCACAGGAAGAGTGGGCAAGGCAACAACAAGAATATATGATTAATTGGCAGACACAACAACAAGCATATATGATTAATCTGCAAGTAAGTTAATTAGAACTAGTTATGAATTGATGAATTGCCTACATTTTCATCTTTCATTCATGCAAACGTCAACTTAATTGATGATATGAAGATTTACTTTATTTTTTCTTGTAATTTGATCTTCAGGAAATTCTATCTTCTCATTTGGGGACAACAATCAATTTTCCAAAGATTTCACCTCCTCCCCACCTCCTCCTCTTTTCGCATCGCTATCCCCACATATGGTTAATTTTCCTAATCACAAATTCCATTTAACAAAATGTACATATATTGCGAATCACTTAATAATTTTCTTTAACATATAGGGTTCGATAACACCTCTAACGGCGGATCTGGTGCAAATCTGGATCTGAAGTGGCAATGCTTCAGTACACCGTCTGTTGGGCGAGACATACACTCGGGGAGGTGAAGACGGCAATGAAACAACGATGCTCGAGGAAGTTGAATTATTTTTCTTCCATGTGACCTTTTATGTATGAATGTCGACTTGGATGAGTATGAACAACTATGCTATGTGTATGTGCGTTTATTTGTGATACTATGTGTATCGCCGTTTATTTTGATACTATGTGTATCTGTGCGTTTATTTTGATGGACCGGTATTTGTGATACTATGTGTATCGCCGTTTATTTTGATGGACGGTATTTGTATGGACCGGTATTTGTGATACTATGTGTATGCGTTTATTTTGATTGTGTTGATAGTGAAATGGGTAAGATATGGATATTTTGTGATATGATTGATGATCGTTACACTTTGCATGTGATGATATCATTGCTGAAAATATAGATGAATTTTTGTGAAAGGAAGGATCCTCCTCACAAAGGGGAGAAGGTAACTTCATTCTTGTTGTCACAATTTGCTAAAATACTCAATGCTAAACTGTTTATTTATGTTCTGTAGGAAGTCCCAGAGGGGCCCCCTGACTACGTGGCAACCAAAGGCCACCATACAACCTTGCCAAGCCTTTTGGACAGAAGGACCAAAGACCCAAGGTTAATAAATCAGGTCCTATGTTACCTGGTAAGATCTAGTTCGAAAGCTTAGCTCATTAATTACTGGCATTCCAACTGATGTGATAGTTATCACTTTTTGCGTTGTTGCTTGGTATACTCAGGTTGCATTTAGCTAGGCATTTAGAGGTGGAATGTTTAAACTGTTTGTGTTTGTCCTGCCGCTTGATTAAATTGTTGCTTCGGGATCATGCCATTTGTGAAACGCTTGATCGAACACCGGAGGTTCTAAGTTAAATCAGTTTTTTAAGTGTAATTGTGTATGTCCTCTAAGATGCATAATTCTGGTCGATTTGCATGACTCTACTTTTTGCGTCCGTAGATGACAGCCTGCTTGAGCTTCTTCATTTCATCTGTTTGTTACTGGTGATAATATTTTCCAATACATGATGGCTATTGATACTATTTTTGTCAATGCAGTAATAATGCCACCATCTGCCCTTGATCGTCTGGGTAAGCTGAATCTGAATTTGTCCCTTTTTCCTTAGCCTTAGGCTGAACTTCATGGCTTCTTAGTTCCTATTGTTGATTTGATCATTCTTAGAAAATAGGCATCCACTAACTGTTTGGGTTTATTTTTAATAGCTTCACTGCACATTGAGTACCCTATGCTATTTGAGCTGCACAACGATGCCACTCAGCGAATTTCGCACTGCGGTGTGTTGGAGTTTGTGGCAGAAGAAGGCATGATCATCATGCCCTACTGGGTATGTACCATAAGTGGATGTACTGCTCTACAGTTATATTGCCAAAGAAACATGTTCTGATTGATTTACTACATTATTCTTCTCTCATTTACATATGTCTAGATGATGCAAAACATGCTTCTTCAAGAGGGTGACACTGTCCGTGTCAAGAATGCAACCCTTCCCAAGGGTCCGATAAAATTGTACTAGACTTTATATAAAATCCCTTCATTCCTTTTGTCATTCATTATTCTTATGCCTTGTTGTGTAACTTTGCAGCTTGGAGAAAACTCTAAGAAATTTCTCCTGTTTAACCATGGGTGACAGCATCATGGTAGCTTACAACAACAAACAGTATTACATCGATATTGTTGAAACGAAGCCTGCTTCTGCTGTTAGCATTATTGAGACAGACTGTGAAGTGGACTTTGCACCTCCTCTTGATTATAAAGAACCTGAAAAACCACAGCAATCCATAATTCCTGCCAACAAGGCACCTGCAGAAGGTTTGTATTTTGCTTTTGTCAAAATCAAAACTTTGAATTGAATTTTTAGCTTTTGTTAAAAATTTTATCCTCCGTGTCTAGTCTAGATTCTAGAAGCTGCATTTATGTGTACTACAATACTAGTGCTGCCATCTGAAGTGTACTAGTATTTTGCACAAGACTAACTGCAACACAAGATGAACTAGTAAACAACCATAATAGAAACAAATGCAAGAATCAAAGGCACCAGGCACTCCCACCAATTTGCCGATTGCAACATTCCTTTTCCATGCTTCTGTATCTCATCTTTATTATAACTCTGCTTCAAATTATTGTTGGCCTGAAGGTATGGTTTGATTATCGCAAGTTTCTTTGATTCTGCATTGTTAGCATTATTCTAAAAGCATGTTTGCTCTATGGTTGTCTGTCAAATCCATGAGATGTAAGGTGTCTTGGGGTGGTATTTATAAATTTCTCTTTTCAAAACCATGTTTTGTTTTGGCAATCTCCAGATCAAGATGCTGATGCTGAAGATGAACCAAAATTCAAACCATTTACTGGTTCTGGAAAGCGCTTGGATGGTAAAGCCTCAAAACAACAAGCAGCGGAGGTCCCTTCCACTGCACGTTCTGCACCTTTAGATTCAAACAAAAGGGCAAATAAGCAAACAGCAGCACCGGCATCTTCAGGAGCTAGCAATTCGACGCGTCAGAAAACAGGAAAGCTTGTTTTCGGTTCTAGTGCAAGCAACAACAAAGAACCTCGAAAGGTATTTCTACTGCAATGACACCCTGCTGTTTTTCAATTTTTTAGGTTCCTTTTTTCTTTACTGAAATTGTAGTCTGGTGAGTTAACCTTTTCAAGTTCAGTGTATTTGAGTACAAATTGTGGGATGCTAGCTAGATTTAGATTGATCTATGTGTAAGAACTGAATCCATTTAATTTGTTCCTTATTCTGTCAGACATTTTGAAGGTGAGATTTCTGTAACGAGCAGAGTTGTGTCTCAGCCTGACTTGTTTTTGTTACCTGCAATAAAGTTGATGATACGAAACTATGGATATATGCAGTTATGCACTCTAGTTTAAGATCATCTGAGTAGTTGCTTATCTCTTTTTAACTACTGCTAACAGGCTCCTGTAAAAGAGGATGAAGCTCCGAAGAAGGTCGAGCCTAAGTTCGAAGCGTTTACTGGAAAGAGCTACTCCTTGAAACGTTAGCTGCTATTATAATCAACCGTGCTTTCTTGCTAGGGGTTTGTCTGGTTACTGTGGTAGCTGTAGACAACTGCGTATCTTCACTTTCCATACCTTTGAATCACCAGCATCTAGATAGGAAATGAAGTGTATAAATGCTTTGATTGATGGAAATATGGCCATCTATTTATCAAGTACAAACATTTCTCATCAATTTGGTAGGAGGCTTTGATTGATATAAATGCTTTGTTATTTGATACTGTGTATTTGATGCAAGTTCATTCTCATTGTTATTTGATACAGATGAATCTTCTCGTTATTTTCTAGGATTTTTTGTCAATTTTCTGGGATTCTATATGTTTTTAATTTTTTGAAATAAAAATATTATTTTCGTTTCGGAATGGAATATAACGAAAATAAAGTTTGGTCATTTAAACTAATATTTGCCGATTTAAAGTAACATTTACACGATTTAAAATAACATTTTTTGGCGACGACATTTTTCCCATTTTTGGGTTCTACGATTTAAAAAATAATATAAAACCGATTTAAAATACTTTAATTTGGCTTCGGCCAAACCGATTTAAACTAAATATGCCACGTCGACAGAGACCGAGCACGTCGGTGCATCGACCGATAATTTCGACGTTACGTGAAGTCGTCGAAAATAAGTTTATTTTGTTGCTGTCGCAAGCGAAAACCAACGATTTTAAATGCTTTTGTTCCGTCACCACTTTTTCAGTAGTTTGCTTTTGGCTTTTGGCCATTTAAAATAATGCGATTTCTATAGTGATTGTCTCTTTCACGTAGACATGGAGTCATCGTTATATTATTGTGATATTATTTATATATTGTTCTATGTTTCGTAACTTTTTGCTATGTATACTAGTGAAAATGAATATACTTTTACAACTTTATTTGACTATATGATAAAATAACTTGTTAAATTGTGATAGTTTTGTTGCATTCTAACACATATAGTTGATTAATTATTTCTATATGTGTGATTTGTGTGGTATTTGTTTTCACGTGATACCCGACAAAAAATATTCAATACCGTATCGATTTCGCTCCATATTCGCTTTGAATCTATAACCGATATTATTCGTGCTATATTTGTATCTGGCACCATCCATATCGACTCTGAGTCTAACAAAAATCATATGATTTAGAATATATACTAGATCAATGCACGTGCGTTGCTACGAAAAATAAAATTAGTAACAAAACATAAAGGTCAAGCAATAAAAAAATTTGTGCTACAAGATCAAACATCTATTTCTCCCGACATAAAAGTTTTTATGGTTTCTTCTCCAAGATGAATTAAAACCAAATATATTGTAATGAGTAATATATATTACCAATCTCAAAAATCAATCAATCATTTTATCCCTTTTTATAATTTATATTACCACTCGCGTTCCTCTTCCTCTCGCCATGCTCATGCAACGCTGTGATCCTCAGCCGTCGACCTCGTCTTCCTCGTCGCCGCCGTCTCGTCATCCATCGCCTTCGCAGGGCGACATAGGCTTCCTCGAGCACGAGGCGCAGCTTGCCGGTTACCGCCATTTCGGACCATCGACTCGCTACGCGGTCGCGCCGGCATCCGCTGCCCTCCTCGCGCCGCGTTCTTCCTCGCCGAGCACGCCATGGCGCTGTGGAGTCCGCCTTCCTCTCGCCCACTTGATCGCGCGACGCTATGGCCGTGTGGTCATTGCCTCGGAGAAAGGGCCACCGCCGCCACCCGCCTTTTGCACCTCGCATCTTCCGGATCGCCATCGCCCTCGCTGCCGCGCTTCTTCTCGCTTGGCGGTGGTCCTTCTGGCCGACGTTCGCTTCTCTTCCTAGATGACCCTCTCACTCTGCCGGCCTATTCGTCTCCATGCCTTTGGTGTACCTAGCCATTACTGGCTTCACCAGTCATAACGCCGAAGCCCATGAAGGTGAACCAAAAAACACCAACGCCGAGGCGCCACACGCCGCGGGCCGCCACGCCGTTCCTCTCTCGCGACGTTCAGCTAGATCAACTCGTTTATCTCCAAGTGATATGCCAATGACTCTTCACCGCCGACGACGTCCCACCGGTGTCGTCGGGCAACCACGCCGAAGCGTTATACGCTTTGTTCACGCCTAATCGCGGCGCTTAGGTCACCGCACCGGTGGGCGCCGAGCTCGTGGTTCTTCGCCGCAATTACTACTAACCATGGGCGCTTCGGCCTCAAGGCCTACGTGGCCATGTACGTCCATTGCCGAAGTTCATTCGACGCCAAGCAAGACGATATGGGAGATCTTGAATGAATTTCTTGATTGATTCTGTGAAAACTGCAAAGATATATAGAATACAAAAGGAATGATTGGCGGCTATTAATTACTAGCAATAATCGTGATTTTGCTATAATAATCGACCATATTTAGAGATATATGGCTGACTGTAAATTAGGAAAGAATAATTAGCTATAATGACAGGCTATTATTAGAGATATGGCCGGGGAGGCTAGGAAGAACGCGTCGACACTGTTCATTGAAGAGCAGAGCATAGCTCTACCATTCTTCATGGCGCATGGGGAGGGAGGGACCAGGGGTGGTCTACCGACCCGGCAGATGGCGGCGCGGCACAAAGGAGGAGCCTACGGTGGCCGGAGGGAGGGATGGACAGTGGCACATGGCCGGAAAAAACGGGAGGTGGCGGGGAGCACTTTATCTAGCAAAAAACCGGTGAACCGAAGACAAATTAGCTCAGGAGAAGTGGTAAAATGGGTTGGCGTCGGGGAGAGGCACCCGGTGCTCCTTTTATATAGTGGGAGGAGAACCGGGAGCTCGCAATCGTGGCGAGAACGGTGGCAACCGGAAAAGGAAGGTCATTGATGATTTTTATAAATTAGGACAAATTTGTGGGGATTTGACCGGAAAATGGCTTTGAAAAGTTGGTGATGCAACAGGGATTGATTTGGCATTAATTTGGGGATTTTTGATTTACGGAGTAATTGAAGCTCAAAACTCGGTTTCATGGAGGAAGAGAGAGAGTTCATCTCTTTGGATGAGCTGATGGTTGAAGAAGAACAGGTGGGGTCTGGTCCCACTGTTATTTTCGGAATTATTTTGTGATGAGAACAAAACTGGTTTGGTAAAAATAGTAAAAGGGCTTTAAAAATCATGGAAAAATTATCAAAAATAATTTGGGATATTTTGAACCCAATAAAATTATTTTCAGAATTTTGAAGATTTTAAATGTTCTGCATAAATTCTTTTAGTAAAACTGAAAATAGCAATATGACTTTATAAAATCCTAAAAATCAGTGAAATTACAAGAAAATTCTTAATAATAATTAAACCAGAAATATGCAAATTTTTAGTGTGTCACAGCAGTCCAACATGGCCTTTTCTTAGTTCAACCCAAAACGGATATCCAAAAAAATTTAACCTGATATCTGGATCTTGATCCGGATCCAATAGATATCACATCCTCCGAATCCAAATATATTATATTTGGATTCGGACCGGATACTGAAATGCATTCCGGAATCTTATCTCTAAAAAATATTCGACCCGATTTTAGTCTCAGCAGAGACCAGGCTGTCGACGAGACGAGGCCGAAAAGGCATGGAGCGGAACAACTAGCTAGCTAATTGCAGCTAAAAAACGCGATGCGATTCACACGAAAATGGTTACAAACAGTCACTGACACGTAGCCCCGAGCAAATATATACGTACTAGCTAGTATCCATGCATGTGTGGCTCGAGCCCATCCATGCATACTCATGTCAATTAAGAACAATTTGCATGGATGAGCAGCTAGCTAGTAATATCGATCGAGGCTGGCTGGCCCTGACAGCATTTTCATTTGAACTTTAGCGCGGCCGACTAATTATTAATTCTTAACATCCATCGATCCATGCATCCAGCCAGCTGTTTGGCTTAATTCTATACATATATATATACATACATGCTTCGTGTCAAAGTATATATATATAATAATAATGCGTACGTGATGATCGAAAGGGCGCGGGGATTACTTGCTGGTATCTTAATTATCAGGCCACATGTATGCCAAAGAATTAACGACGTTAGTTAGCTATAGTCAACGGATTGGAGTTGAAGCAGGCACAAGATCTCGATATACATGGAGCCCTACCTTACTTATGCAGATGGCTTTTAGGCCGGGTATTTGTGCTTGATGCATGCAAGAAAGTTTCTTCTCGGCCATATATGCATACGGCCCTATCCTCCTTGTTGGGCCAGAGTACATTTGTCATAGTTCTTCTGCCAGAATAAAGCTTTGTAACCTAGTACTCACTGTATCCACGTTTATCGAGCCTATTTTTTGAATAATTTTATTCACAAATATGCTGAAACGTATTTTATATTTTAATGCAAAATTAGTGCTATGTTCCCTTTATGTCTCCAATAAATATCTAGCTTTACTTGATGTTCTCTATATACATGTATTAAATATAGTGCATAGAGATAATATTTAAAGGTAGCGGCGAATTCAAACACCCGGAGAGTTAGTATTGTAGATAGGACAATGTGATAATTGGGGTAGTGTAGCTGGATGAAACTAATTGTGATATGATTTGGATGTTTATATATGTTAGTGCATTTGCAATATTAATATGACGCATTTGTGAATTTAAATCGTATGTCATTTTAAATTGTGTGACGCCATTTGTGATTGTTCTGAGAAATATACGCTGGTATCGTGAATTTCTCTGAAAATTGCTTGTCCGTGCAGTAATGCAGCAAAACAAGCAAAACCGACAATATTTCGCTGAAACTGGCCGATATTTAAATCGGGCGTGGCAGCGAAAATCTTGAAATTTTTGACTGATGTTTCAGATTTGCACGGAAGCAATTTTCGCATGAAATCACGATATCTACAACAATATTGGAAGTCCTAGCAACCGAAAAATGCCATGGGAAGCGATTACGCATCTGGAAATCGAATATTTTAAATCGACCGCGTGGTAAACGAAAAACTCTCCTTCAGATTTTAAATCACCACGTAGCCAACGAAAATAATCGGCGTGGCAAGGCGGCGACCATCGGCCATGTTTTTTCGAGTAGGCTAAATCAACATGAAAAAAATAGTATTTTTTGGTTCTTGACAAAAAGCGAGTGCCTATTTTCGTCTAATTATTATTGTCGGTCTATTTTCGTTGGTGGTCGGCGAAAATGTATATTCGTCTTAATCCGCTTTTTTCGTTTGTAGTTGGTGACGAAAAAATTGTTTTTCTGTCAGTAGCGTCGTTAAATCACCGATCGTCGAGGAGAAAAACCACACAAACACGCGAGAGTCATACTCATACATATAGTATCGTACATTTCACTACTTACTGATCGGACCTTTCATACCGGCCATCGATCCGGTTGAATTTGAACCCGTCTTGATGAGGACTTGATGCAGGTTCATTGCTCTACAGATCTGTCGTGGGCTTCGATGCGGTTAAATAACGAACCGATCGATGTCTCGTCGAGGAAAGTTCAAAAGAATGCATATCCTATGTATATCAAGACACGATGGTGGGTGGGGTTGGTTAGAAGGGTGAAATTTGTAGTCACGAGGTTCTAGGTTCGAGTCTTGGGTTCGCCATATTTTTAGACACCGTGGAGGACTTTAGTCCGGTTGAGCGAAAGGACTAAAGGTCTGACCTTTAGTCCGGATGGATGAAATTGTCCTCGCTTGAGCAACGGGACTAAAACCCGCTATAACCGGGACTAAAGGTCATTTCCGATAGTGTTTACATCTTAATCTTTTGTTTCTTAAGTTATCAGACGCATGTCCCTGCAGCCGATATTAATGACTAAAATTCGTCATGCATGTGAATGTATGATCTGATTGATTTACGTGACATGAGCTAGTGATTCAGCCGATTATTTGGACTCGATAGATAAAGATCGATTCACTTTTTCCTTGACGCTAGCTAGCTCCATATATATTGCATTCGTATACTTACGTGTGATCAAAGTCCATAATAAACCAGTCGAAATTAATTAAACCCGGCCCGTCAATCATGCATGTACTGTATTAGTTAATTTGATGACGGCCGCGCCGTCTTGTCCGCGCGCACCGTGCAAGTCAAGCTAGCTAGCTAGCTGCAACGACATGATATGATCTGTATGTACATGTACGCATGTTGTTGGAATATTTTTGGATTTTGATATCTCCTAAACATGAATGATAACGATTCATTTGACTCACTTACGTGGTATTGAGTTGTACCAGGAAAGGTGGCGTGTCTAGGCTAATTAGAGGTGGATTTGATAATTTTTCTTCAAAATATATACTGTTATGCCGGTCTTGACCTTACTAAGATCTTAAACTTTGATACCATACTGAGTGTTG